>VWZD01004822.1:1274-29278 GCA_013396695.1 Sakesphorus luctuosus
AGGTTCATGTGGCTATCAATATTATTTGAATTAATGCATATTCCTTACTATTGATTGCTTTAACAATGATTGTCATAACTGATTTATGGGCACTTACGCATGTTAAATTTTTAAAAAGGCAAATATCAGATTTGTATATATAGATGGATTGACTTGAATAAACAAGATTGCTAATGTTAATGACACAATGTTTGATAGAATTTACATTATAATACATTATAATTCATTATGTTCAATATTTTGTTTTTCAAGTGCTAGTGAAAAACCTCAAAGATTTCTTTGAGAAATTTTACTGTAGGACAAATTCTGTTACTCTCATTCATGGTATCTTATTCAACAAGTCATACATTTGATTTTTATAGGATTTATTGTAAGTAAATAAAGGAGAAAAGGTCAAATGTACCTTAAAAATCAAGGATGGTACCTCTTCAGCTGGAACTTAAACACTAAAAATGGGTGGAAGGGAGGGAACTGGAAAATTTTTAGGTGAGATGACTGGCTTCAACAGGAAAATAAACACAGGTCAGAAAGTAATGATCAGAACACAGTCATGGAGAGAAGCGTAAGGAATTTAAGATATATGGAAGAGAAAATCTGTATTTCAGAAGAAATGCCTTGAATTACAGAGAAGAAACCTGCACAGCACAGTACAGTGACTTAAACTACACAAGTGCTCTAATATAGTGAAGAAACTGTTTGGGGGATGATCTAGAAGGTTTATGAATGTCTTACTGTCTGTATCTTTAAAGAATTGGTATTGGCTGAAGAAGGACCTGTAGCACCTCAGCACCTCGGCAAGTGTGCTGGAGAGAAAAGAAGGGATTCATTTCGCATTAAGTTCAGTATCTTTACGGTTGTTGGTAGTTTTCTAAGACTAACCAAGTCCCCCACTCATAATAAATGCAGAAAAAGGAATGTAATCTTTAAATGGATTTGCAAAATAGGTGAAGTGAAATATACTTTTGCACTACTTTTTTCTTCCCACTGACTGGAAAGGGAAACCAAGGCGGATACTTTAGCTTTAGAGTATGAGCTAAGTATTTCAAATGAGGTAAAGTGAATCCCAGGTAGTTAGACAGTGCTCATAAACACCCTGGTAAGTAAAATGTCTGGATTCTATTACGAGTCAGGAAATTAAAGATGATTGAGATTCAAGTTAGAAGACAGCGCAAGAGTCTGTTGTATGTCCAGCAAGGCAATTTCGCTGGGATAGTTAACCACATTTGCTTGACACAAATTATCCAACCTGCCTGCCAGAAGACATCTTTAACTAAGCAGAGAAAGATTGAAGGAATGCTTTGTTCCATCCAAATTCTAACTGATAAATTAGCTTTTGAGATTGTCTTTAATCACTTTGGCATCTTTCTGACTTAACTGTATCACTCTGTCTTTAAAGATAAGCATGCACTCACATTGCTGGTTTGTTTGGTTCATTGGTTTGGTTTTAGCTGTTTTGGTTTTTGAAAGAGACATATGCTTGATGAGACTTGAAGAGATTTGATCCAGGAAAGATCATGTAACTTTTTAATCATGCATTTTAAAAAAGATAATCCCTTACCTCAAAAACTTGGGAGACAACTGTCCTAAATTCACCTGTGATTTAACTGTAAAATATTTATTGCAGTTGCTAATACACAAAATGTCCAGACTGCCTTTATATCAAAAACATTTGGAGTAATTTTTTTGTTGTTAGCATCTCTTTTAATTACAATTACAATGACTCCAATATGTAGTAACTTTGTATTGAGAGCCCAATTGAGTCCCACTCTTAGCTATAGTTCCAACAAAGCAGCTGACATCTGATAATCTTTGAGATGCACTGAGCTCTGTTACTCTTTTATGACCCAAATTTGGATTCAATAGGTTACAATGAGATACACTTTTTTCCCACTACAGCTTATTTACTATGTAATTGCATAGTAAATGCAGCACAATTACAAGAAAAATACATTTGCTTACCTCAGTCAAAAAGTAAGATATTCTGTAGCTATTACTGTTAGAATCATATGACAATGATATTACAAATGCTAAAATATTTATCATATAATTAAAAGTATGTGCTGGAGGATTTATTCAGTAAAAAACAGGCTCAAAGAGACTGTCATCTTAGTTTTGAAACTTTCACAGCATTTCATGCTATGAATAAGAAAATTTATCTCCCTTTATATACACATACCATACCTCTCCCACGCAAGGGATAAATTAATCCTTGCAATGTATTCAAAGTCTACACCAGTAAAAACTTCAACAGAGAATAAATATTGAGGAGACCCTTGTTGATGGCATCCATAGACTGCTCTAAAACACACAGTCTCAATAGTGAGAGGAATGGGATACTGGGGTAAAAGAGTCAATCTAGATCTATACCACTATGGCTTATCTTCCCGACTGTGAAACACGAACAAAGATACTTTTCCACAACATGAAGACAAGCCACAGAAAGACAGCTGCATCAATACTTATTCACAATACTTATTCACAGGTTAGCGGTATGCAAAGCTTATTTATTTATATATAGTATTGCTCTAGTAGGGTCCTAAATGGCTAAAATAAGTAGAAAAGCGGCAAATCTCAGTGAAGTCTTCAGTATATCCACTGAGCCAAACTAATTCTTACACTTAAATAGCCTTAACCGCTTTCATGTAAAATGTCACACAAACCCCAAATCCATTACTGCCCGCATTTCTATCACAATACAGAATATGTTGCAAACTTAGCTAGTTTATACATCCTCTCTGGAGCACATTTTTGTCCCATCTGTCACAGGAATGGTGATTTGAAGAATTTCCACTTGAAGAAGATCACCACCTCTCATTGAAAAAGTAATTTCTCCATAGATAATGACTTACAAGGAAGAAGAGGTATGCTAGCCCTTCAAAAGCAAGTCTTCATGACTGATGAGGAAAATATGATTTAATATTGATGTTGATAGTGCAAATGTAAAGTTAATGAGTTTGTTGAACTTTAACCAAGAGTCCCCCTCATCTGCTTTAAATTTTACTAAAAATGACTATGTTGAAATCGCATCACTTGAAGGTAAGAAAATGTTGCCTCCCTCTTCCTGATACGACTGTATCAGGAAAGCCTTCATACTTGCATGTACCAAAGCAGCTTGGAGAAGGAACAGAATTACAGGAGTCATTAAACTGTCATTACTCACTGATTAGGTGATGCTACATGCTGTGGTCTTAACTCTGGTGACTGTGCTTGGCTTTGCACTGAAATAGGCTAAAATTATCTATTGGATCAGTTAGTACGCTTCAGAGAAAAGGGAAATAACTAGTTTCTGAGGAGTGAAAATTTCTTAGATTATATGAATTTGTCTATGCTGGCAAAATTGTGATCATTTAATTAGTCTATACGAAATCCTGGATATAATTGATGGGAACCTGGAAAAAAAAATGTTTTTTCTTACAAAGTAGAAGTACAAATCAAAAAGATAAAAAATACATTTTCCAAGCACCAGTTCAACAATGGTTCTGAGTACAGCAATGTATATTACGCTTACAGTATGCATCCATTCTGATTAATGAAAAGTGTGTTATTTTTTAAATGATAGATGGATTTGTGTACATGGACAACTGTCCCTTTTTTAAATCATTAAATAAAACTTAAATAAATCCATAAACACTTAATAGCATGGGGAGACCTCAAGATTGTCTTGAATGATGACATTAATACTTTTCTATTTCTGTTGGCACTTTGCTTAGTACACCCTATCTATACTGTTTGCCTTTTTCTGCAGCTACATTATGCTTCTGGGTCTTAATTCTGTGTATGCTTCTGATACCATTCTAAAGACAGTTTTAATTGTATAAACACTTGGAACAGTTATTTTTGTTTTGGGCTGGATTCCATATTTATTTTCAAGCCTGCAAATACATTACACTTTGCTAGTGAAACAGAATCTTTCTCAGCCATCCTGTACCAAATAATGCATGACCTCCTCGTTTCACAACATAAGGATTTAACATATGTTGTTTACAGTTGTATGTTACCTTCACTATTACAACACTCAGGGGAGTGTGGATTTTCCTATTATATGTTTTAGAAACCCTGAAGTTTTCTGCAATTTCACCTCCTTAAGTAGCCCTGGACAAACCTGCCATGAGATTATACAAGCAGTGGACTCTGGATCAAGCTCAATTTTATATTGCATGGCTTTCACTTGCAAAGGATTTCAAATAATAACTTCTAAATTAAACAGCTGTGGAGATGTTAAGGTATTCTCCACAGACCCTGTGCTGTCGTCTGCAAGCTGATGATTCTGGAATTCTCAGGTATTGTCCCCATGAGGTCCTTTTTGCACTGACCTGTACATCTTTTCTCTGTGTGTCCCAGTTTCTTTGCACAATGTTTGTCCTTGAACCAACAATAATTGGCACTGTGAGACTGTGTTTCATAATAAAAATACACAATCTGTAATGTTCCTACACTGTACTTCCTGCTCTTCTCCTGGTGTATTTTTTCTAAACAGGTTTTCTGATACTGTAATACCGAATATATATTTTATGATAAAGGCAACCACAATTAATAACTGATTTGTGTTTTCCTAAATTTGCATGCTACATAAGATATGTCCCTTTAGAATTAAGAATTGTCCCTTAAAGTTTCATTGAAATCATCTGTCTACTGCAAATGCATTTCTTTAATACAGCAACTTATTCATGTCTGGGATTTTTTGGTTTTGTTTTCCTTAACCAGTCTGTAAACACTCTACAGTTACTAGCAACCTCTGAAGTAAGGTGTATTTCTAGAATTTCTAGGATTCAAGCATTGGTTTAGGACTGTGTTCTTATGAAGCAGCAGAAGATATGCAAAAATTTTTAGGTTAAATCCCTACTGCATTCAAAAAAAAAAAGCTACCTTTTTCTCATCACTAATATAATTATTGACTATATCCTGTTACATTCTGTCAGTAAAGGTACTCCAGTCCTCTACTGGTCTGTCAAATGAGAACATTTTCCCCAAACAGACATTTAAGTTCCTTTTCCTTTTGTATTTGAACTGCACTGTATCACTGCTGCAGGATGTGATTTTAGCTTTACTTTTAATCTCCAAATAATTTGTCTTCTACTGTATATGTGGAATAGGGTCTTGTGTTTGTCAAGAGTTATTGTGTCTTGCTTGCTTGCAGCACAGAATCTCAAATAATGGAACATATTACCTGTGTAGGAGTGTGCAGAGTGTGGGGCTTATCTCAGGGTTGCAATCCCTACAGCACATATGACAGGAAGAAAACTCCATGGCTCTTGAAACAAGGCTGGTGCTTTGAAAAGATGATGTTCACTTCACAAAAAGAGGCTTGTGCTATCCAAAGGAGAACACAAAAGATATGTACCTGCTAGCAGACATTAACAAATATCCAACACTCTCCTGCATCTAACTTAAAGAAGTATGCACTACATTTTGCCTTTTTTATATTTACGACCAAAAAGGTGCTTTATTTGTAACTAGAAACCATTTTGAGGTTATAGGGATAAGCTATAAAGATAAAGCTCAACAGCAAAATAAGAAACTCTATTTTATGTAGGATTATATTTGAAAGGAAATAGAAATCTCCTAGTCATACATTCTGTGCTTATTTATTAATATTGAGAGATTCTAATGAAACATCTTGCTTACTTGCTTTTCAACCTTTGTTTCTGAGTGTGAAGGAATGTTTGAGTTTAGATTAACAGTCTTAATTTTCAGTAACAAACTGGTTTTGTGGAATTGTTGCATTACAAAGGATGTGTTAGCATGTTGGGTTTCTAAAAGAGTGAAGCCTGTGGATAATTGCTCACACATTTGAGCATTTAGTACTTAACAAATAGAAGAAAACCCATTCTTCACCTCTCACAAAGTCAGCTTTATTAAGAGAAGCACTTAGCTGGAAAATCAAGAGGTCAAAATAGATCTTGCCATCAGCTAACTAGGCCATCATTCTGTGTACTAGCGTCAAAAGTATTTGGGTCTCTGTATTTAAACAAAGGAGGCTAAATATGGAGAGAGCTTTTTCCCACAGTGTCTGTAGAATATATAGGGGTCTGACTAACACTGTCTCTACAGTATTTCATAAACATTATTCATTTAAAATCATGTAAAAAAGATGTCAGAAAGAAAAAATCCTTCTTGCTCAGAGCCCCTCCAACTGGACCTTGAATGTTTCCAGGGATGGGGAATCTACCATCTTTCTGGGAAACCTGTTCAGTGGTTCACCACTCTCATTGTAAAAAATTTCTTCCTTGTTTGAATCTACTCTCTGTTGAAAACCATTATCCCTTGTCCCATCACAACAAGCCCTACTGCAAATTTTTCCTGATCTTTCTTTTAATCCCACCCGTAAGTACTAAAAGGCTGGAATAAGGTCTCCCAGGAGTCTTCTCCAGGCTGAACAACTCCAAGTTTCTCACCCTTTCCCCAGAGGGGAGGTGTTCCATCCCTGCAATCACTTCTCTAGCTCTCCTCTGGACTTGTTCTAACAAGTCCATATCTTTCCTGTACTGAGAATAAATGACATCCATAACTCTTCCCTTCTCCACAGATGTGGTCACTCCATCATAGAAGACCAGTGAGTTGTTCAGACAGGACTTGCCTTTGGTGAAGCCGTGCTGGTTGTCCTGAATCACCTTCCTGTCCTCCATGTGCCTTTTCACAGCTTCTAGGAGGATCTGTTCCATGCTCTTCCCAGGCACAGAAGGGAGGCCGACAGGTTGATAGTTCACAGAATCACATCTTATACCCTTTTTAAAGATGAGTACAATTTTACACTTTTTTCACTCTGCTGGGACTTCACCTGACTGCCATGACTTTTCAAATATGATGAAGAGTGGCTTGGTAACTACATCAGTCAATTGTCTCAGGACTCTGGGATGCATATCATCAGGTTCCATATACTTATGTGTATTCATGTTCCTTGGGTGGTCATGAACCTGATCTTTACTTACACCGGGAAGCACTTTGCTCTCCCAATCTCCATTCTACTGTCTGTGCACTTGAGAGCTGTGGAAAGAGAGGTTGCAGTTGAAGACTGAGGCAAAAATTTTGTTGAGTACCTCAGCCTTCTCTCTATCCATTGTTCCTTGTCTAACAGTCTTGTTCATCAGGGGTAAACACTTTCTTTGAACTTTCTTTACTGGCTGACATACCTGTAGTAACACTTCTTATTATGCTTGTGAACTCACTCCTTACCCATCTAGGCACTGAGAAATTAATTTCCCCCTCAAAAAGGAGGAAAACAAGAAATATGTTTTATAGATTAAAAGGAAGGAGACCAATTTTTAATACTGAGTTTACTGGAGAACATGAACTTATATTTTTCTAGGGATCTGAGGATAACATGGGTAAAGCAGTGATTCCTTTTTTGTGGGGCAGGGCAGCAAGTGTGTTTATCCACTATGTGTCTAAGCACCAATTTCCTCCCCTAATGTCATTAGATATCAATCTGTGTTTTGCTAAAGGATTCATACATTAATTTATGTTTTCACCTAAGGTGCTCAGTAATCCCAATCCTTCCATCTTATAGGATAGTTACAACATTAACAGTCTCAGTCTTAGTCTCTAAAACTATGGGTTAATGGCAATGGAAAACTTGAAATGAAAATAAAGGAATTTTGAGATTTCTTTTTGTTTTATTTCTAAATGTTTTAGTAGATTGTATGATTCTATGAAAATGTCCATTCTCCCTTCTGAACAGTGATCAACTTCACCTAATTTCATGTTTCTTTAATTAAATAATGGAGTTTTTATTTTTTTTCTTAATACTATGAGTGTATCAAATACAGTGGTATTCAAAGGCCAGCTTTTAAAAACAATCTGCACCATGATTTACTATAGAAAATATTTATCCAGTATTTATCATTGGACAGAAAATACTGGAGTTTATAATACTGACACATCAATTAAAGGCTCATTAGCCTCAAGATCTCATTTTTTTAAACCTTGTTTTCAGTGGCTCAAAAAAAAATTCCTCCTTTTTGCAGTTCCTTATATAAAACTGCGTCAATCAAATAGTGTGCTCTGACAATCTATAGGAGAGAATTTTAACACATAAATTCACAATATACCATGTATTTGATAGCTATGCAGTGTGGACTTCTTCCCTATTAACAATGACTTTGTCTAAACTTCATTCCCATGACAGTATTTATTTCTGAACTTTGTATTTATTTGATGTGATCTTTGTTGCTGTCAATCTCATGATAATGATACTTCAGTCTAAAACAGTGTCTTTAAATACCTGACATACTTAAAGAATTTATCATAAAGAAAAGGAAAAAATTATGATCAATTACATAGATAGCACATATTAGATATATAGGTAATGGTATTGATGCAGGAAGGATTTTTGATTTTTTTAATTTTCACACTTTTTAGATTTTAGGAACACAAGTAGATGTAGCAAACTGAATTTTAGTAGGTTAATATTTCAGCATCCTAAGTTGCTAATGTCTTTCTATCTCTACCCTGCTCCAGAATGGGCAGCTAGGATTCTTAGTTGTTTAGTCTTTTGTTTAAGGTGCAAGATTGGAGGGTATCAGAGGAAGACATAAACACGGAGCAGAGTGACCCAGAACACTGGAAAGCATCCAAGAGCCCTTTGTATTGCTGAAGAAGAGGAGGCAGATGAAGAAGGGGGTCTCATCACCCCCAGCCCCAACTCCTGGGGAGGCTGCGACTGGGGAGGTGCAGAGGTGGAACTGGAAATGTGTAAAGTGGTGATTGGATGGATTATGTTATGTAATGTAATGGCCAATCTTCGTGAACGAAGATTTGGGAAGTGCACTACCCCTGTGGATGTGCCCTTCGAGCCTGCACAGTGGATTTTTTAGGTGAGGCTCAGTGTGTGCAGAACTGGCCCCACCAGTTAAGTCCTAAGGTTCATTTGTCATGGCCGAACAAGCTTGGACAGTGACAGTGAAGTCTCCTTAGGACTATCTACAGCACCCGGTACTAACCGGGGCTGACCCTGCTGAGCATCCGAGATCTGACGGGATGGGATGGCAGGGAGGCATTTAACTGCCGGGGGTGGTCCCTACACTGAGACTCAAACTCGCGACCTTCGGATTCGGAGACCGGAGTGCTCTCCACTACACCACAGGACCGCCCCATTATATTATAAAAGCTATAGAAATCAAAGGTTGCCCACATGTGCGTCTATGTATTCCTGGTGAGCTGAGGTGCTCATTAAAGTAACCACCCTTTATCCTATCTCCTACTAAAAATTTGGCTTGGAGTCTTTTTTACAGACTTTTAAGGCATCAGTATATGTCTGTGTGTATATATGTACATATATAAAATTCCATACATATAAACCTTTTATTCTTCTTCATCAAGGTGTGTTGCATATGATTTCAGTGAGACCACACTATATCCTAGTGCGGTTTCATAAGAATGACTTCTCTTGTAGACCTTTGTACACTAAACACATCATAGAAATCCTATTTTATACACTTTCCTTTCTTCTAAAAGATGGTGTGAGTTGATCACCTAAAATCTCTATATAATCATGGAGAGAAATGAGATCCTCCAGATCACAAGTTTCCTTTTGAAACAGGTAAGAATAGCTCTCCATTGACTACAAAGGGAACCAGGAAAACTAGCTTAAGATACACACTTAAATTTCAAATGCCTTAGGTTAGGTGAGATTAATCTCTTCCCATGAGTGAGAGATTTCTTAATGACTGCTTACAAATAGGAAAGAATAATAGCTTTCTATTCCAGAGATATTATTAGGCAAAATTAATATTATTCAAGTTATTTTCATTTTACTATCTTAAGGCAATGTCAAAACTCCACCTGCACCTACAATACCACCAATGCAATACTGCCGTAAGTTGGACAATACATATTATTTAATAAGTTGTTAATACATTAATGAAGTAAAAATTGCATATTATAGGGTTTATTCTCTTTCCAAAGAAATCTAGATATCAAATAGTTTATAATGAGCTACAAAAGTTAATAGCAACCTATATCTATGTCAACATTTTTATGAGTGGATTTATTCCCCTTCTATTCCTTTAAAATATCTAAAAGATTTATATTAATCACAGCAACTTTTTTTTTTACTAAAAATCCATGGGGGACTGGCATGTAAGACACTACCTGCAAAGAATTTGTATCCTTCCAAAATGACAGCTAAAATTGAGGTAAGACACTTTAGTGATCTCAAAAGGGGCTTATGCTTAGGCAAGTGAACCATACTATTATGAACTACCACAAGACTATAGTTATGGAAGAGCTGATGGAACTGTAAAGCATGTGCTTTGTTTTAGCACAGTCAAACTTACTTTTTCACTTTCCTTCTCTGAATATTCAATTAATATTTCCCTAGCAGTTAAAAATTAAAAACCAACAATGTTTGATTTGTCTGATTAGGAACAATCAACCTCCATGGGCCAAAATGATCAGAGCACAGATTATCAAATACAGCCCAAATTTACCATCACTTTGCACATAGTTCATAAAGGTACATAGTAAAGAAACATCCACCTTTTAAATCACTGACAATATATTTCTTTAATGTGAGTTGTAGTGTATTTACAAATGTAGTGTATTTATATGATAGATACACAGCTGTGTAATGCACTTTCTCACAGACTTGACAGAACATCCCGTCCAGCATCAAGGTCAGGGCTGGCTGCTAATGAAACTGTGCTTATGGTGACATAGGTCATCCAGCAATACTCTTTCTGTGCCACCCCATTGAATCTAGAGAGATAAATAGATGAACATTAGAAAAGAAATCAACAAAAGGAGTAACAACATCAAAGCGAAACAAAAATAAATTAAAATAAAAGGAAATAATTTTAAAAGAAAGCTTTATGGAGCCTAGCTGCTACCACACCCTCCCATTATGAATAATTTATTATGCTTTTCCTTAAAATATTTTTTTAACCGCCCACAAACATATTGGTGCAGAACACTGTCAGTTCTGTTCATCTTCAATCCAGGTGCTACAAACCTTCTTGCTCACCCCAGATCATTTTGAATAAATCTTTGAAAAACTTAAAAAAAAACAACCAAACCCTTTTTGGTTCTGGAGCACATTCAAAGAAGAGAAATAAAGCTCTTCGGATCTATAGAACAAGTCTGAGGAGTGGCTGAGGGGACAGGGCTTATTCAGCCTGAAGAAAAGGACTCTCTACAACTATCACTCACTACAACTACCTGAAAGGAGGTTGTAGTTAGGTGAGGGTTGGCCTCTTCTCCCAAGTAAACAATGATAGCACAGGAGGAAAGGTCTTCAAGTTACTCCAGGTGAGGTGTTGTGAACAGGCTACCGAGAGAAGTGGTGGAGTGCCCTGTTGGATGATTACAGGCTCTTCAGGAGGGATAGGCAGGGCAGAAGAGGCAGAGGGGTAGCACTGTATGTAACAGAAGTATTAGAATACATGGAACTCACAGCTGGAAATGGCCCAGCTGAGAGCCTCTGGGTGAGAACCAAGGGGTAAACCAAAAATGTGGATGTTAACCTGGGAGTCTCCTAGACTCCCTAGACCTCCTGGTGCTAAGATGCTGATGAATTATTCTTTGAGGAACCAAGAGATACTTCCAAGACCACTGCCCTTGTCCTTATGGAGACATTCAACTTGCCAGAAATTAACTGGGAGCAGCACACAGCTTGTACAAGCCATGCCAGAGGATTCCTAAAAAACCTGGATGACAATTTTATGCAAGAAGTTCTAAGGGAGCAATCTCATAAAGATGCCTTCCTTGACCTGCTACTTGTCAACAGAGCAGATCTCGTGAGCGAAGCAGAGATTGGTGGCCATCTTGGCACAGTGACCAGGAAGTAGTTGAGTTTAAAATCTCCATTGGCAGAAGGAAAAGTGCCAGAAAAACCTCAGCTCTGGACATGATGAGAGCAGACGTCAGGTTGCTCAGGGAATTAGTAAGTAAGGGCCCCTGCGAAAATATATTTGCAGGTGCTGAGATCCATCAGTCCTGGTCGCTTTTCAAACATCACCTCCTAAGGGCACATTAGCAGGAAATTCTCAAATGTCAGAAGTCAAGCAGGTGAGGCAGAAGGCTGGCTTGGCAGAGCAGGGATCTTGTCTTGGAAATAAGGCAAAAAAGGAAGGTGTACACCCAGTGGAAGCAAGGTCAAGTGACATGGGAAGAATTTAGAGATGCTGCTTGCCACTCTAGGGAGAAAATTCATGTGGCCAAAGCTCAGTTGGAATAAAAGCTGACCAGAAATGTGGTGGGATCTTTCTTTATATACATTAATGGCAACAGGCAGCAAAGAAATATCATCAGCCCACTACACGATGAGGATGGTCACCTCACAAACAGGGACAGAGACAAGGCAGAGATAATTAATCCATTCTTTGCCTCTGTCTACAACAACAATGATGGGCCAAGGGGGTCTCAGTACCCTAAGCTGAAGAACCATGACTGTAAGAATGGTCAACTCCCAGTTGACCATAAAATTGTGTGGGACAGGCTGCTCCTGCTGGATCGCTAGAAATCTATGAGGCCTGATGAGATTCATCCCAGACTCCTCAAAGAGCAAGCTGATGTCATTATTTCCTAATTCAGCAGGTGGGACCGGTTATCACTGTGTGGGGGGTGATCAAAGACTATGTATTCTACCCCCCTATTCATTTCCCAAGAACAATGGACCATTTGCAGCAGCTGCCCAGGGAGTCATTAGCACCTTCACATCCAGCCTGAGGGGGCTGCTAAGGGGCCATCAAAGGTTCAGAAATACCCCATGACTCACAGAGTTAATCACCCATTGTGTGACTCCCCACCCTGGAGGAGGGACTGGGTGCTCCCTGAGGGTACATAAGTGGAGGGGTAAGAGGACCTTGGGAACCACTTGTTGGATCCAGAGGAACAGCAGGATCTCAACAGGAGGAGACCACCACTCTTGACCAGACTACAGCCATCACCTGTACCAACAGGTTCTTCACTTCCTTTTGCTTTGGACTTGGGGGAACCACGTGGGTCTCAGCACAAGGGCTAACAAACCCCCTTGGGTTTTTGCCCCAGGACACTGGGTTATACTGCTGGATTTTGGTGAGTTGGAAGGAATTTCTCTTTGTGTCAGTGTATTTATTGTAATATCTTTTATTGAGTTGTCCATTTCTCCTACCTGTTTATGTTTAAACCAGCACACATTACAAAACCTCTCTCTGTGATTTTTGAGCAGTCTCAGAAATCCGAAGAGGTCCCAATTGACTTGAAGCTGGTAAATGTTGTCCTGATTTTCAGGAAGGGCAAGAAGGAGGACCCAGGAAACTGCAGCCCTGTCAGATTCAAGTACTTCAGTGCCTGGGAAAGTTATGGAGAAGAATCTTTGGGGAGGTATTGAAAAACACCTGAAAGACAATGCAGTCATGGGGCATAGCCAGCATGGCTTCTTGAGAGGAAAGTCCTGCTTACCAAACCTGATTTCCTTTTATGACAAGGTATACCACCTAGCTGATCAAGGGAAGCCAGTTGATGTAATCTTTTTGGTTTTCAGTAAAGCTTTCAATGCAGTCTCTCACAGGATCCTTCTGGGACAAAATGTTGAGCACAGCTGGATAAACTCATCATGCAGTGTGTGAGCAATTGGCTCATGGGTTGAGTACAGAGGGTGATAGTGAATGGTGTAATATCAGACTGGAAACCTATCAATAGTGGGGTTCCCCAGGACTCCATCTTAGGCTCAGCACTCTTCAGCATCTTCATAAATTACTTGGATGCAGGACTGGAAGGGATACTAAGCAAGTTTGCAGATGGCACAAAACTGGGAGGAGCTGCTGACTCCCTTAAAGGCAGGGAGGCCCTGCAGAGAGACCTTGACAAATTATAGAGATGGATAATCACCAACAAGATGACTTTCAACAATGAGAAGTGCTAAATTTTGCACCTGAGATGGGGTAACCCAGATGTATGTACAGACAGAGGAATGGAAAGGGACCTGGGGTCCTGGTAAATGGCAAGTTGAATCTCAGTCAGCAGTGCCCTGGTAGCCAGGAGGGCCAACTGTGTCCTGGCGGGCATCAGGCAAAGCATCGCCAGCCGGTTGAGGGAGGCGATTGTCCCGCTCTACTCTGCACTGGGGCAGCCTCGCCTTGAATATTTTGTGTGGTTTTGGGCACCACAATATAAGAAAGATATTAAGCTCTTAGAGAGTGTCCAAATGAGGGCAATGAAGATGGTGAAGGACCTTGAGGAGAAGCTGTATGAGGAGCGGCTGAGGTCACTCGGTCTGTTCGTCTTGGAGGAGACTGGGTGGAGACCTCATCGCAGTTACAATTTCCTTGTGAGGTGAAGAGGAGGGCAGGCACTGATCTCATTGTGGTGACCAGTGACATATCCAAGGGAATTGCCTGAAATTGTGTCAGGGGTGGCTTAGGCTGTATATTAGAAAAAGGTTCTTCACCCAGAGAGTGGTTGAGTGCTAGAACAGGCTCCCCAGGGGAATGATCACAGCACCAAACCTACCAGAATTCAAGAGGTGTTTGGAAGATAGTTTTGGGACCATCCTCAAGAGTCATACCATGTGTACGTCAGAAACCTTTTAATCTCTCACTTTTTGAGAATGTTTTCCCATAATACTCTGCATTAGTCCTTCCTATGCAATTGCTTCCGTTGCTCACTTGAGCAAAAAAGTTCATCTCATGAAATGACTATAGGGTGATGGACTCTTGAAGAGAAGGTGAATAACCTCTGGTATAGAAATAAATCTCTCAATAAGGAAAAAAATTATTCCTCTTTATCCTGAAACCTGATTAGCATATATGCACAGCTACCCAGAAACAGAGGAATCCAAAGTATTGTTTCTCCTCTGTACACTGTTCTTTTCTACCACCTGAGATCCTTATCTTTTTTTCTTTTTCATTCTGAGTACACTTTTACCATCTGTATGTTCTCTGCTTAGCATATGGTTTCCAGTTCCACGTCCTTCTCCTTTATTTGTCCACTGGCTAGACACCCAGCAAGAACAGGCAGAAGACTTTTCTACTGCATGTTTGCTGCAGTTAATAAATAGAGCACTTTGCAATTCCAAAGGTTTTGGTTTTTTTCTTCTCTACAGCGGTGATTTGTATCCTCATACATCCAAATTTTAGAGATAAACAAACTTTTAAAACTAATGGCTTTCAGACAACTGAAAATGCTTAAAATACAAGACTATCCCATCCACCTGCTGTAAGCATTGTGTGTGTAAGTGGAATTAAAATGGTGGCAGAATTAGTGTGGGAGGTACATGGTGTGACTCTTGAGGATGGTCCTGTGCAGGGCTAAGAGTTGGACTCAGTGATCCTTGCAGGGCCCTTCCAGTTCAGTGTATTATGTCACATTCCTGTCACTCCCACTCTCATTTAGCTATCAGCTTCTTTGCAAATAATTCCTATCATCTAGTCCAACTTCCCTGTCAGTTTCCTTACTAACTCAGCTTCTCTATCTGCTCTCTCCATATGGAACAAACTCATGGCATTAGTGCTTCTTGTAATGCAGAATCCTGCTTTTGATGCAATAATTGTACCTGGAGAGATAAATGAGAATGAGCTTTACCTGAGGAGTCATATAAATGGTACTTCTTCTTGTCCTAATTGCATATGAATCAATTTTCATCACAAAATTCAGAACAGAATGTTTTCAGTACATTCTCTGAAGTTTTGTCAAATCATATTTTACCTTATTTACAAAATTGTCCTGGGAGAATTTTTTCATATACTAGCATCTACAACACAATATGTAACCACATGCTCTATTAGTCAGGAGCTACACTCAATCTTCCTATAAGCTCTTATGTTATATGTTGAAACACTAGTGCAGTCGACATATTGCTTAATTGCTGTCTAAGTCCTAATAACCTCAAAGAGAATAAGAGCAGCTACTGGCAATTTAACAGCACTAACATCATAAGATGAATCTAGGTAATGGATATAACATGTGAGGGACCAGTGGACTAATTTACTTAAAACAAAATGTGATTAAATGATCTGAATACAAAATATCTTCAGCAGGTCAGGTACTTTTATACCATGTGACAAACTGTTGGATGGATGCCCAAACCAGCGCTGGAAAGCCAGTATTTCTAAACTGTCAGTTCAGAAACCAGACGTATTACAGCCTGTAGCAAACTTTGCATTTTCTGAGGCAAAGGTGAGTCAGAAGTACTGCATTAAAAGTGCTGCTATGAAGCTCTGAAGAATGTGATGAAAATAATTTCTAAGTGGAAAGAAATAGGAAATACTGAAGGACAATTTGTCTGATGTATTTAGATGTCCAACTGAGAAGAGACAGATTGTACCCTAGAGTGCTTATTTATTTCCTTGGAGTATAGGTGAAGTCATATGAAGATACATCTGGCTTGATTCATTTGCATGCAGAAAGGACTTGCCACTTGAGAGACTCTAGAAGGTCTGATACAACAGTTCACACATGTAACACACTGTCCAGAAGAGCCAGCTCTGTTCTGCTGTGCTAGCCATGGGCCAAAGCAAAGATCTGGAGCATCTTAACTGGTATTACTAGCCTCTGTTGTAAAAGTAAATTGAACTCCATAGTGTATGTGTGAGAAAATGAGATTGTAGACACCCATACGTAGGTCTCTGAATGTGAATATCTACTGAGGGCTCTATTTCTAAATGTTTATTATATTCCACTTCCCTGTAAGGGAAGGGATTTTGTTGTTCAAGCATAGGCATTTTAGTGTCTTTTCTAGTTTAGCTGCAGCTGTCACTGCTGAATGCGTACTCCTATGGGTTTTAATTGATAGAGCTGGCAGAGATATTTAACTACCTACTAGTCTTTGCTGCAGGCTGCACTCTGCAGGCTATACTGGTTGTGCTGACTCCATGACTCTATCTCCACTGACTATAGTGAGAGCATGTTCCATAAGTGGTCACCTATAGACACCTGTATATAAACAAATCTATCTACAATTCGAAAAGTCTTACCCTATAGCATAAAGCTAAATCACATAAATTCAGTGCCTTTTGCTGAGTCTTCCTTGACTCATAGATCCTGTGGTGATTTTGGGTCTGAAATTTAGCTTCAGCATAGTTCAAATTTAACAGAGATAAGTTGGGCCTGAAACTGTAAGAAAACTGGTACCTATAGCACAGAGCAGCAGATGAAGAGAAGGCTTTCTTCTAGCTACTCTTATTACCTCCAGCTTGGGACTGATCTCTTTTTTTCTGCCAGATTTTACTTGGCAGAATTGGTGTCTCTGAGTTGTGTTTTGAGTGTTTTGATGGAATAATTTTTCAGACTAGCACAATGTTAAGACTGAGTTATAAGCCTTACTAACTGAATAAAATGCCCAGATTTTAAGTGTAAAGGAACAAGTGTAAAAAAAATGGCTCAGCTCAGGTCTGGCATATGCAGAACTAATAAAACTCATCAGCTCTACATAGAAATCTGGATTACCTCTTCACTAAGTTCTTGTTTCTAGGAACATTTTGCAGATGTTTAAAAGCAGCACAAAGAAGATGGACTGAAACACACAACTGTATATTACATCAGTCCACCAGTGTCCAAGGAATACACTTCCTATACCTCACTTTAGTAAAACTGAAAAACCTCTACAATTCACAGACAATCAATAGTGAGGATAAGAGATTTTTTTATTTTTATACTCTGACTTAATTCCATATGAATACAGTCCATTATGCTTGATATATGCAGTGACAGTGAGCTGTGCTGGGCAGGTGTCTCATCTCCATGCTAACAATACTACAAAGTGGTTTATGAGTTGATTTTGTTGCTGTTCTCCATATGCGAATTATACTTATTTCTCTTCCAAGTGAGAGGAAATTGGAGATAAAGATTAAATTTTGGATATTGTTCAGCTAAAACAAATGGAAAATGCATGTATGCATAAAGGATTTCCCTTTGAATACAAATACACAGGCTTTTCAGTTACTAGTAAATAATGAGAAAAACTTAAAAAGAAATTATACAGAATATAAAAAAAAATCACAACAGTTCTCCAGAGAAAATGATTCCATCAGTGTTCCTGCCATCTAGGAATAAAGTGTAATCATCACTTGTTTAAGTCAATCTTAATGTTGGTTGTATGTTACAATGCAGTATTTCAACTTCCTTATGTTTTAATTGCCATGTGAGAATACTGTGCAGGATTTTAACTTGAGATCTACAGTGTGTTGCCAACATTTCCTTAATTTACTAAGGCTTATAAAAGTAAGACATAGTTAGGTTGGCATGATTTCTCTGTGACTACTATATGGTGCCTACTTTTTATCACCTTGCTTTCCTCTAGGTGCTCACACACTGACTGGTTTAATAAATGTTCTAGCAATTTACTAGCTATTGAATTTAAACTTGCTGTTCTGTAATTTCCTAGATTGATTCTTCTTCTGTTTTAGTGGAGGCTATCCAATATTTTAGAGAATCCATTTCCCAGAAAGGANTTTCTATCTCAGGCACACTCTCATGATCCTCTAGTGTCAGTTTTAGAATACCTGTGCATGGTGTGAAGCTCTGCTGTAGTTCTTGGTCCTTGGTCCAGTTTGAATTGCATTTTAATCCAGACTAATTTTATTGAAATGCCTTTAGTCAGTCTGAGTTGTCTAAACACCTGAGAAGCAAATGAAGCCTCAGGAGGTCTGGGCATCAAATTCTTTGGTTAACCAAATAGCATGGTAGCAAATTCTGAAATCTCAGAGAATTTGCCATTGTTTATGATGAACTGCTTGTTTAATTTACTTCTTTGCTGTATAGAATTGTGATTTTACTTTTTTTTAATAGAAAAGTTTTCTTTCTCATGGATGCAGTATTTCTTTATAATTAATATCAGAGATAAAATGTTGTGGTTCAGTGAAATGCATCTATATTTCAGGTGACTGCCTTTTTTTACACCTGTATTCCAGGGAGCAGAAGTTTGTACCAGCTGCTGAGTAACAGAAGGTGACAGAAGGTTTAACACCAATAAAATACTTGTGTAGGGACATAACCTTATAGAACAATCAAGCAAAAAAAATAGCCATTTTAGGTACCTACTTATTTCTATATTCCATAACAGGTGTCAGCTACTGGTTATTACTAGAACCTGCCAGACTTTCCCATATTTTCGCACACTCCTTGAACACCAAGATCCTTAACTATGAACTTCCTTGAAATGCATCCCTGTTTGTTAAATCCTATAGAGCTATGTTTTTGTTTGGAAGTAGGTTCAAGGCCAACAGACAATGTAACCAAAAACATTCACTGCGAGAAAAGCTTCTTTCAGAAAAAAAATCCCTTTACATAAAATCCTTCCTTATATTATTTACAAAATCAGGAATGTTCAAGTATGAACATGAAAGCAGAACTTCCCAAAAATAACAAAGAATTATTTTGATGTGTGGTATTACACCTCATCCAGTTGTACCTAATTTTTCCACCTCATTCACTAGTATATTCAAACACATGTGCTTGTGGATACAATAGGAAATGTGATACAGATTTATTGTGTCTAGGGCTTATAACATAACAATGACCTGTCTTATGTGGTTATTGTGTCTTAGGGGCAATTTTGCTGCCATACAAAATGCACAAAGCTGAAGATGCATGTGGAATATTTAGGGAGCGAAATCTGTGCAAGAATTATGTTTATTTATTACCTGATATTTTTATTGGAATTCACTTTTATGGATATGCCTTTGGTCTGTGCTTCAATATATAGTTTTAACTCATCTCTTACACAAGAAGTTGGAAGTGGGAAGGACAACGAGGAAGTTTAATACTCTCATATGTCACTGAAACTCTTCCCCATCAGAAACAGCTAAAATATTATTTCATCTCTCTGAGGAGCCTCTGTATGACAATGTTTTGCAGCTGCTTTGACTGCAAGCATATGTTTGAACTGAATAATGATGATTTTTAACAATGTCTAATTTGGAAATAAGAAAATCTCAGGGTCCATAGTATTAATTTACCAAGAATAAACACACAGAGGCTTTATTTTTCTCAGAATTTACAGATACACAGTTTGCATTCATCATAGTTATAATTACAAGGGAAAAAATAAATGTGCAATTAGTGACAGATACCATGCTTTTCTTTTTTTTAATTTAAATGTTCATGTCTGCTTGGGTTTTATGAACAATGAGGGAAATGAGAGAGGCAAATGTGACAAACAATTATGTTAAAAAATTTGGAAGGACATATTTTATTATAATAATAACAAAAAAGATTAAATCTGGCTAAATAATGATTGGAGGACACTGATTTTTTTTTCTCTAATATTTTATTTATTTACCCAAATAAGAATGACAGAAAGAGACAGACCTTGGGGTAACTAGGAGTTTCCTGAAAGCAGTCACAGGAGCAAAACAGGTTCTATTTTCTTCAGTCTCTCTTTTAGAAATGTATAGAGCTGTTTTGAGCAGCCCTTCCTAGGCCTCAAGTAACAAGTTCAATCATAGTTTTATTATGGAAAAAACAAGCAAAATTTAAATTGGGATCATGGGTCCAGACCATCTTATTTTGTGATTATAATAATAGTGGGGGGGGGGGGGGGGGGGGAAAAAGAGAAAAAAAAAAAAAANGACAACAGGGAAAAAAAAAGACAGAAAAAGAAACAAGGGGGAAAAAGGAAGAAGAAAAATAAAAAATAATAATAAAAAAGAGATATCAGGGAACTGCAAATTTAAGCTGCATGCTAGTGCCAAATGATACAGAAGCATCTCTCTCAACTTGCTAGGCTTGCCAAATTCACTGGAGTAATGTCCATTATAATAACATCTTCCAGCAAACAGCCGTGCAGGGTTGCTGCTGTCTGCCAAAACAAGACAGTCATTCCTTAGAACAGTACGACTCACATCTAGATACCTCCCCAAACAGACAAAAACAAATAACGTTCCCCTCAGAAATGACCATACAGAAATGCAAAGATGTGCATAAAAATTTTGTTTTCATTATTTGTTTTCTGGGTTTTATCATCCAGGATGGTGGGTGATTTTGGAGGTCCCAGCTATATGTGAGCTGAGACCAGGGGAAAAAAAAAAAAGAATTTTTCCTTCCCTAAAGTTTGTTTCCTAATTCAGACTGTGAGGCTAAAGGCAGTTCTTATGCAATATCTTGTCCCATATATCAAGAACAGAACTAGACCTTATCGCCACTGATACATTTTTCCACTTTGGCATTTCTAAGAACCTGCAAAACTGCTGAAGTATTTGAGAAGATTTCAATAAATCAAAAGTGCAGAGATAACTTGCCTCACTGTATCCTAGTACTTGAGCCTACATAAAGTGTTTAATGAAAAATACGACCCTTGCAATGCATATAGTGGAGATACTCTACACAATATAGGACATTTTACTAAAAAAGATCTTGACACTTTATCATATACTTAGTGCACCTTGGTGCTATTTACATCTAAAAGCTGGCCTCTTAGTTAACTTGCTGTAATTATACTCAGTCATTAAATAAGCAACTGACTGGCTGTCACTGATACAAAGGACGGTACGTAAGGATTAGTGAGCGCATGCTAATTGTAAGAAAACTGTTGGCATACAACACACCTTTTCCATATGACAAGCAATTCTAATGCATCCCATTTGATCCAAAACTAGGGGTCTAAAATGACTCATGAGGATTCTCTCTTATCTCCCTACTTTATACAGATATCTCAGGTACCACAAAAGGGTAGGAGATACCTGAACATATACTTAAATTAGACCTAGGGAAGAACAAACGTATATGTTTATTTAAAGGTGGTCTAAATAGTTGTCCAAAATCTTTTAGTGTACTAAGTGGATTTGTGTTACCTTGCACAGACATTTGAACATCTTGTCCTGAGATTAAAATCTAGATTTATATATTTAAATTCAGCTGTCTCCAATCTGACAGTGAGACCCATTCTACTCAAAAAAACAACTTTTACTTCATCTCTCTCTCTCCCTGCAGTGGGAAAAAAACAGGAAGCTCTTTCTTTAAGTAATTTGACAAAAAGCTGAGAGCTGATGTGACTGATTTTCTATGTTCTTCATTAATAAAGTCCTGCTATACTCAATACTTTATAGCCAATTGCCACCAGAAAATGCTCTGTTCATGGCTCTAGGACTCTTTAAGTGAGTGTTTTACCAACAGCTACGAAGTCACTAAGCTGAAAATCAACCATGCCTTGATCTTATTTTTTTTGATATGATGTTTTTATGCATCTTGAATTAAATAGTAGTCCTACAAAAACTAGAAATAGTGCAGAGACAGGATCTCAGACCAGTAATCTTCAGGCTGGATCCAGAACTGATGGTCTTGAGTTCACAGAGAGGCAGTTCTGAGAGCAGCATTTCATTCTTTTAGGTATTGCAGGGGATAACTGAAGTGTTAAGTAGTTACGAGGAGAGCCTCACATAATGATTTTCATGGTGTTAGAGCCTGGACAAAATCAGAGACTTAAACATTTGTTGTCTGACTCTCATGATACTATATATTGCTTAGTCTAATGGAGAAATTATTTTAATTTATTTGTCTTTTTCAGCTTAGAATGTAATTATGAATCTAGATCTTTGATATATGTGGCAAGATAAACCACAGAAGAAATGAGTTGTATGAATAATTTTGAGACATTTTGGGATTAGAAACATCAGTTTATAAGTAAAATGTCATATAGATTCAGTTTGTGGTTGAAAGCTCATTTAATTTGAAGAAAATTTTTTAGCTGATAACCAGCATTCAATTATAATTCCAAAAAATAAAAAAAAAAAAAAAGAGGGAGCACAATTTCTAATATGGCCAACATTTGCACTTCCTAATATTAAATATAATTCTATTTCTTAATCATATGTCCTTTTAAGCTTTTGCTATGAGATGAAATATGACTTCAATCCTCATGTGAAATTCAAAGTTGAAACAAGCTCAAGGAATTGCCTTGTTCAACCCAAACCTGACAATTTTTCTTGGTCCTTGGCATGAGCTTCTCACATGTAAGCAAAACAAGTTAGAGAGAGGTTATCAAGTCACGGAGGTATGAAGTGAAGTCATCTTGTGCTTATTTTGCGCACATGGAAATATGCATCATCATATGAAGACAAAGGGAAAGTAAAACAGATGAAGTACCCATAGATTAAGCACCCTGCTGGAATTATTGATGTGTACTTTTAATTTTTTTTTTTATTTCTATTTTCTATTTGAAAACCTCTTAAAAATGCAACTTATAAAGCTAGAATTCCTGCCTATTATAGATGTAGTAATAGCTTTCTAATTAATGAATTCATTGCTACACTGCATAATCATCTTGTTGAAGATATGCATTATAGTAAAAAAAAAGGGAACTCAATAGTAACATAGATGTCCCATTAAAGTCTTGATTAACTTTATAAAAAATAATGCAATATCATTATACTTTCATAAATTAAAAGACAAATTGGATAGATATCAAGTAACACTCTTGTATCTTTACAAAAGTGTGAATATTTAATTTAAAGTAAAATAACTCCAATTGCATTAATTTCTGAAGTAGGGGGGTGACATATAAACACAACACAAAAATATAAATCAAACATTTCAGTATCTCAACAGTACTATGTAAAGGTTTCAAAGAAAGCTGTAACTGATATATATGAGACGTACATATGTAATATAAATGGTATACAGTAACATCAAAAGCAATTGATGTGAGCAATGGCAATTGAGATTATCTGTAACAGATAGGCTGACCCATCCAGGTTGAGTCCCACTGCTTCCGTTTGGTCAGCAGGCATCTTTTACCATCTGCTTTACTTACATTGGCTTAATCTTTTCCAGTATTATATAACAGAGATATGGCCAGGTGGCATTTTGGATCCAAAAGGCAGTCTGAGAATCACAGAATTTTCAAGCTCAGATTAAAAACTCAGATTAAGTTTACAAGACTAAAAGAGGATGGTATTAAGAGCTAAATCTGCAGTTTGTATGGACATTGATAAGTAAGAAAACAAAGTCTGCCTTCCACATGCAGAATTTTATGTCTCATAGTAAAATAACTGAATAAAATGTTCATAGGCTAAATTGGACCAAGGAAAAAAGTCTTAAAGACAATCTTAAAAAATTCTATATATCACTGCTAAGAAGAAAACTCCTTTCACCTCACAGACAAAATCTATATCATCATTGCTCTGTAACTATTCCAATAATATTTTTGAGATGATATTGCATAGTATCATCTCAGATATTGAGTGAATAATAAAGTATTTTTCTTAAAATCATTAGATAATAATCAACCAGTCATTTAGAAGACTGTGCATTGAAGTTCAGGCTCAAAGAGGCATATGACCCTAAAAGAAAGACTATGTACAAAAGGAAGACTTTCCTTTTGTGTCAAAAGCCCAGTACCTATTGGTATCCCTACATGGCTGGCACTTTACTAAAGCATGTAGGTAATATGTTTTTGTCCACTCTTGCTTCTCTCCTCAAGAGACTATACTGTTCTAAAATTTGATATGCTTTCTACTATTTTATATGGTACCCCATATGCAGGATATAAGGAGGATCCCAACTCTAATTTCGTAAATAAAGTGAATCCTCTTTAAGGAGAAAATAAAGGATTTTACCAATAATTTCTTCAGAAAGAAGTTTATTATACGGGAAATCTGAATGGTATTGTAGTAATACAAAATCTATTAGTTATTATACCTTTTTTGTCATAATTTTTGCAGTTTGTTCTGCAAAACATTCTTTCTGCCTTATCCTTNGAAGTGTTACAGAACAGAAACCATGAGTTAGGTAAAAGCTATGGTTATCTAGTGAGGAAGATATCACATCAGTCTCCTGATAATTTCACAGCCTAAAGACAATTGCAGTCAAGCCAACAAAAGAGCAAGCAGAGCCTGCCAATAAGCCAGATGCTCCTGTTAAAAAAGAACTTTCTACACTTTAACATCTGGGCACTGTGAATACCTTTCAGAAATGAAGGCAAGAACTATCCTACCCTGAGATAAAGAAGATGGTCATTAAAATATGTATCACTAGAAAACACTTTTATTAAAAAAGTATCATTAGAAAGTGTTAACTTTGTAGTTGAATTTATTTAAAAAGAGAAGAAATTTAGAAATCTATCCTCTGTATTTTAAAGAAGCACTTGTGCTCATTTTGAGTTATCAAGAGTGGTTTATAGGAGTCAATATAGAAGCTATGTGTGAGTATCACTTTGATTTTATTTGACTTTAAAGGAAGGCTTAGCTGTAAGCATGATTTTACTTTGAATATTACGCAGCTTCTACAGGTTATCTGGAGATAATTTTTTTCCAGAAATCCCATTGGATGCAAGCTTTACCCATGCAAATGTGTTATCTAAAACAGTGATTAAATGGATGCTGCACAAGGTAGTTTTGACTCATCTTTCTCTAAGGACTGTAGCTCGAAGTAATTTTTTTTTTTAAGCTGTGAAGATATGGTAAGAGAGAGAATGAGATTTTGGGCATAAAGATGGATGTTACATGATATTGGCCATCTTCTCCAGCAAAAAGATGTTTTAAATTGGTGGTTGTATATTTCACACTTTCCAGTGTATTAAAAGAACAGTTCAGGCAAATTGGCACAGGTTTTACTTTACCACAGCATACGCTTTGAACAAAACATTCACAGAAACATGAAATCCTAACAAACAATAAATTTGACCTGATAGAGGAAAAGTTCTAACATGAAGTCCCTAACTAACTTCTCATTCACTATTAATTTTAGGTGGGAAGCAGAATAATGGCAATGGACAACATTATGAAATCCTGGTATAGCTAAGAGACTTACAATATTCTTATTGTTATTATGGCATCTCCAGCATTACCATGATGTCTTACAGTACAGAAACCTTGAGCTATAGCTTTTATTACTCTAGTTTTATCTCTGGAGTACTAATACCTGTGTTCTATATCATTATCTAAAAAGACAAGTTCTTAAATTATGCGTTAATCTTTTCACATAAAGAGATTACCTGATAAAACATACACTTTTTCCAAATGACCAGAAATGTGTCAAGAGGAAATGATGTCTAGTTTCCAAATAAAAATTTTATAAAATACTGGACAGGGAAAAGAAAACTTACCATAGTTCAAGGATAATGCCCATCGCCTTTATTTTCACATCATGACCATAGTTGCAGATCTCAGTAATATTATTTTTTCTCTTGGGTAATATTTCACAGCCATTGACCTTAGAACCAGTGACTATATATTTGCTGCCTTTTTTTTTTTTCAAGTGCAACATACACAGCTTCATGGTTTTTGTAATGTTTTTGAGAAGTATAAAATCAAATAGAAGAATAGGAAAACAGTTCCTAAATGCTGAAAGAAGATGAATAAATTCCAAAGCCTCAAACCTTAAACGGGCTACAGCAGCTGATGTATTCTGTGCTCAGAAATTTCCGGTTTAGGTAACAAAATCAAGTGAACTCCTTGCAAAACTATTACTAGATGTTCAATAATTGAGGAGAAAAGAAGCTGAAAAAACTAGCTGTGCTATAAGACTATTTTTATTATCAATATACTTTAGGTCATTCAACCCTATGTCAGCCCATTGAATTTTGCTTAGCTGTTAAGATGACAGAATCCACTCCCATAATTCCTGACCTTGGTTACAAAACCTCCTTAGGGGAGGAATCTTACTGTCCCATAGGATGCAATTGTCTATTAGTCAAATTTAGACTTATGCTACGTTTGTGGCTTTTAATTCAATTACAGATCTTCATTAAAGCCTCTTGGAAGTACCAGTGGTAGACTGGAAAGACCAAGGAAGAACCACAACATGCTACTTGTGTACGTATGGAAGAAAATGTAACCATTAAGATTTTATAATTTCTGTAAGACTTTTTGTTCCATGAAACAATGCTTTGATGTACATTTTTATTATATTTGAATTTCATAATTGATTGCACATGTTTTTAATGGAATTAACTTTTTATTCATTTACTTCGAAATGCTGCTTCCATTTTGTAGGCTCTGTCATTTGCAGCAGATGAGTAAATATACTTACATGACTTTGAAACTACCCTATTTCTGACTGCAGTTTTGTTACTACTATGAATGACTTTCACAACAGGAACGCAGGCCAATTTAAAGTCCAGGCACCAAGCAATTTGAGATCCACCAGCTTTATGCAGTAATATAATTATTCCCTCCGAGGCTCTTAATTGTATTCATCACACCATGATTTCTGCACAAATTAAGCATGCATTTACTGCTATATATAACTTGCTTTGCAGTTAACATCCTGGAAACAAATTTCAAGGAGATAGAATCTTGAACTTAGTCATCCCATGAAATCACTAGTTTCACTGCTTGGAAAAGTCACTTAGACTGTAAGGTCATTATATTTTTACATTGCCAAATCATATACAGAGAAATAGTGTTGGGGGAAAAAAAGTGTGAAGAAAAGATCAGCAAACATATAAATATTTTGTGCAGACTTTAAATGTTAAAGCCTCTAGTAAAAATATCTTTAGATATATTTTGAAGACACAAAGCAAAAAATTAACATTATAAAAAAACCTTGCAGTTTTCAGAAGACAGAATGTCTGAAATTAAGATACAGAAAAATTAGGATTGATATCACATATAGATATGTGTATATATAGGTATATGCACATATGTGTACCATTGTGACCTTCTACTTTGCTAATTTTATAGCAAAACACATTGCTACAGAGCATTTCAAATTAGAAAATGAAAAGCAGTTTATAATGTTCTTCCTAATTGTGAAAACAATAAACTACATTCAATATATTATTTTTAGGAAATAATTCAAAGTAGAATACATTTGTATGTACATTTGAACTTCCTTGTATAGGGATGTATCTACTCTGCTAGCCAGGTAATTTTGAAATATGTTTTTGCAATTACATCACAGCAGTGTTGGTATATGTGAAATCAGAATAACCCAGTGCATTTTTTTCTTGCTAAACTATTTTTTTGAGGCTGTGATGGCGGGATGGAAAGGAAAACAGTCTGATGCTATGCCTGTCTCAAAACCCACAGATATGCAGGCCTAGACGTCTCTTTTTCTTATTTTGCTGTAAATTTCTGTGGACATTTTTCTCTACCTGCAATTGTAGAAAATAGTCATCAAGAAAAGATGAAGAAACAGGATGTAGAGCTTAT
>VWZD01004822.1:39031-88429 GCA_013396695.1 Sakesphorus luctuosus
ATATTTGTCATTTATTTATTTATTTATTTGGCCTTTCTTAAATCATTCTCTTCAGCTCTTTTCTACCATTTTTATTTCTGTACACACATATTTTTTATTCACTTCTGCATTTTTTGCATATTAATAATGTGCTTCATTTCTGGAATTTGTGCTCAATTACAATGAATGCATAGAACTAAACTCCTCTTATGTCCAAAATTACACACCCATATACTCCATTTCCACAGCCCGTGAAAGCAAATGTTTAAAAAGAGATGACCTGAGTCCCTGTTGTAAAGGCCAGCCTGAATGGAACTCTTGCACATTCACAGGGAAGATGGAATTGAGATTCAAGAAATGTCAACTACAGTTGCACAAATATTTTAATTTCTGAAAGCTCTCTTCTCCTGTGTTCATCAATTTGTTCTTTCCCTTTGCAGACGTACAGTTTGCATTGAGTTCATTTTTATTTTCTGTGAGTCTTTTAATTTGGCAGATGTTTGAACTTCTACCAAAAAAAGCTCATAGTTCTTTAAACCAACATGTTTTAAATTACTTGCAATCAATAGTGTAAAGTGATGAACACAGCGCTCTTTGCTCAATGGATTTCTTGAATTTTTTGTTACAGTATAGGACTCAGAAGTGTAGTGATCTTGGAACCTTCTCCTTGATCATAGAGTTTGCAGCCTTTAGGTCTCACCTGTTTTACACCAATAAATCACTGTGATATTAATTATCTTCAACAGAGGTACTTACAAGAGAATTCTTGAAATGTTTGGAGAAAAAACATGGTTCCATTGCTGAATATTATAATAGGCAATTCCTGATAAACTGTAGTTGCTAATTACCTGACTTTAAGTCTCTCTGAAACTATTCAGTAGGAAATAACCTTAAATTACCTTTTGTTTTTATTTACCAGTTAGGATGTATCTTCTTTTTTCCTGTTTTCCCTTTCCTTTTTCCCTTTTCTTTGGAATTATGAGTTCATCTTGCTTGAATTAAAGGCAGTAAAGTCCCTCACAGGGTAAAGATGCAGGGTTGTTTGGGGTTTTTGTTTGTTGGTTGGTTGGTTGGTTTTTTTGGTTTTTCTTTTGTTTTGTTTCTAATTTAATTCTTGTATTCCCTCTTTTACTACAAATTCCTGACTATTTTCCATACACCAAAGAAAAGGAGACTTATTTTTATTCCATATGTATCTTAGAGTATGTTAAAACTAGAATAACACCAATATTTTCCCCATCCATGGGAATTGCTATGGCCACACAAAAGTTGAATAACTTCAACTAAATCAGTATGAATTTCTTTTATGTAATTTGGCTCAACCCTGTCATGGGATACCACTCAGTTAATTTAGGATTTCCTTCTATCAGTTTAGATTGCATTTCTAAAGCTACCTATTAAATAAACTGTATATTTTTGTTATCAGTTTGATGACTTTATTCTTACTTTATTACAGCCTTTGACCTCAGTGAATATTTGCTCATTGAGGTATAGTTTTGTTCAAATATAGTCTGTTTTGAAACACTGGTATCTTCTTGTATTGACTCTAACACCCGAAACAGATTGGTAAAAGGTGGATATGTAAGTAACTTTACAGTAATAATAAACTTTATGTAGAAAAATGGTTCATCCTGATGCATAACGTTCATTGTAGTTACTACCGTCAGCTTCAGCAGACAGAAATTCCTACGGAACTTTAATATGTTTTTCTTGACCCTCCCACGTCTACTTTATATAAAAGAAAACACATGCCTATGACTGCATGATACAGTTTTTAAATAGACTTCACAGATTTTAACTTCTTCTACTTTGATGTCAGGGCATTCTTGGTAAGTTTCTTTTGGTTTTGTATCCCTTTCCTAAAGTGTACTGTCTAAACTTAGGCTGAGTCCCTATCCTGAAGATGTTGAATATAGACATACTGTTCTTTGTGATGTTCTCTTACTCCCTCAATTTAATACAGTTCAAAGACATCAGCATTTTTTAAAATAAAAGTGCTTGTTTAGGAAATTGATTATTTGTGTTAGTTTAGAAATGTAATATTTTAAGTCTTGTTCCACTTGTGTATTTGGCCAACTACTATGCAGACAGATGAAGCAATTCAACTTTTTTACATTCTATTGACAGTTCCATAATGTTCTTCATGGAATGGTCTTCAATGTCTCGTCTGAGAAATTGATCTCTTTTTCCAATTAATGCCACATTCATTGGCGGAATTTTGGTGAGATCTTAAAGGACAAGTCAAAGGGTAAGATCTGGAATTGATTTTCATTTTGGGTCATGCTCATAGGAATTACAAAAATTGCTACTTGGTAATAGTGTAAAATTATTTCCCACACTTTCATCCGTCATTTCATAAGGAATGAAAATCTTGTTAGAACTGTCAGCTGAACAATAGTTCAAAGTATGGGAAAGTAGAAGGAATAACAGGAGCAGTCTAGTGTTCTGCTTTATTTTTTCCATTTCTTTCATGGCTGTTAAGAGTCCATTTGGGCTTCTGAGCTGAAAATGAGCAAGTGAAAAGTCTTTGCAAACTAGGCTCTCGTAAGTCTAATAACTAATGGGAACAGAGTCTCATTAAATATTCTCTACTTCCCTTTGGAAGTATAGACTGGATTTGGGCATTTCACAGGTTTTCCTATGATAAAGACCAAAGCCAGAACTAGCACTTCCATTTATTTTCTCCAATAAAGTCTATGTAAAAAGATGAAGATTATACACATAGTCTCTCTCATAAAAGTAATGACGATCAAAAGCAATGGGAAGGATGAAATACAAAAACTTGGCATGTTTGTGGTAGGACCTGTGGCTTGCTCTTCTTGCAGTGCACTTCTATCCTAGCGCCCTTTTCATGGCAAACATGAAAATTATCAAAATAACAAATTATATGCCTATTGTATCTAATAAGTAACTTTAGGCCTAAACACATGTGAAAAAATTGCCTGTAACCCTTGATCTGCTGTTATACTTTTCTTTCTAATTATATAATCAGTAGATTTTTACATTAAATCTGAAGTGTCGTATGATTTTTGGCTCAATTTTTATTTATAAATTTAATCTCAGTCCTTCACAGACCCTAGAATTCCAAGCAAATAGTGTTACCCACTTAGCTATAGAAAAGCTACATAATTTCTGAAACTAGTCATATCTCTTCAAAGGTTTACCAATCAGTCATTACTATCTAAGCTATGATCCCCAGAGATGGCATTAATGTCTTCTCAGTGCATCCCTTCCCCTTTCACTTTCTCTCTTTCCCTTCCCAGAAAACACTTTCTCTATTTCTGGACCCACAACTTCTCTTGTCTCTGAATTTCCTTCAGTTAGAAGTTTTCTTTTTATATAAAAGGGCACTCATGTGACACTAGAGATGTCTCTAACTCTTCCAGGCTGTGATCCAGCAATTCTCTTGGCTGTAAGTTCACATCTTTCCCCTGTATACTGTAGGAGGAAGACATAGCATTACATTAATTAATTTTACTTGAGTTAGGAAAAATCTAATTAAATAAGCAATTGATTACTTTTCATTGTTAAAATTTTGAAGTTCTTCTTGAGGTCTAACTTTTGTTGAGTGCATTGCTGAGATGATAGGTCTCCTGATGCTTGCTTTAAGATGTAGGTTAAAAGACAAGAATAAGAATAAAATGCTGATAAAAGCCAAATGAAGGATATTAAAAAATCAGCTTCTAATATGAACAAACAAATCCTCAGGGAATAAAAAACAGAATAAAAGTCTTCTTTGATATAAACAAACATGGTTTCAGTATAGAAGACTTTTTGGTAAACAGTTTGCAAAGAGAGTCATAGAACAGCTAGCCTTTTAAGTAATACTATTTAATGTCATTGTTAACAATGAGTCTTTGATCTTCTAATTACTTTAAAGTAGGACAGTTTAATTTGATTTAAATTCACTGATTTAAATGAATAATTTTAATCAGCAAGCTAAACAATATGAATTAAAATTACTTTTTTTTTCTTTTTACTACTTAGCAATTTTACTAAAGAAAGACTGAGTCATTGTTTTCTGAAATTTCATATTTTTAATTGCCTTTTAGGATAAACAATTGCTACATATATTTAAAAATAACAAACTTAACAACAAAGAGGCTACTGTCTTTAGATACCGTGCTGAATTGATTGTTTCTTATCATTGCATCCTTGAAGAACTTAAAACTATTATATCTTGGTTTCTTATACATAGTTTTTTATAAACTCGAAAAGTCTTCTTGCTTTCTCAAACCAAATTTGCCCTTTACCAAGAGTTGCAATGACAGGGCAAGAAACAAGGACTGAAAACAGAAAGAGAGTAAGTTTAGATAGGACATAAGCAAGAAATGTTTTACCATGAATGTGGTGTAGCATTGAAACTAATTGCCCAAAGAAGTTATAGATTCCCCATGACTGTAAATGTTGAAGGTCAGGTTGGATAGGTCTTTGAGCATACTGGTCTAGTGGAAGCTGTCCCTGCCTATGGTGTGGGGATTGAACTAGGTGAGCTTTAAGGTCCCTTCCAACCCAAACCATTCTGTGATTCTATGATTACTATGCCTGTAAAAGTAAATTATTTTTTAAAATTGAATGATCGGGATAAATTTGGATCATCTTATGACCAAATACNAATATGTTTATATTCTATGTTTATATCCTCTAAAATATGTTTATATTTTAGATGACACATGGTCTTACATGTCTTCTACTAAATTTTTATCCTGTTTGAGGTACTAAGATGTGTTCACCTACTTTAGAAGCATAACTATGTCATTTTCCTTGTAAAACTGTGGTCTTTCTGGCTTAACTCTGCCAGCCTTCATGCAAGCACACAGAGAGTCTGAGTCAATTGAAAGAAACAGTGTTTTTTTAGTTGGCATTAGTATTCAGGAAAAGGTGATCCAATCTCTATGTTCAGTGTGTGCTGTTCTGTTGGTTTACAGAGCAAAGAGGAAAGGGCATGGCCTGATCTAATCATCTAGTAACTCATCAGTTCTCTCCAACTTGATGCTGGGCACTTAATTGCTGAGGAAGCGGTGTTGAAACACAATATCTCTATGTCAGACTGGCTCTGATGGGACTACCTGCCTAGGAAGTGGAAAGTATGAATTCCAGATTGTGTCCCCCTTTTCATGCATATGAAGGCATATCTAACTGACCATGCAATGTATTTGTGGAGAACTTTCTATTACCTAGCTGTTAAAAATGGCCCATGATGCAGTGAGATACTGTTAATTTTTTTTCACTCACAGCTTTATATGTACGGGTTCTGGTTTCTACTGCTCAAATATGTTTAAATTGTTACTGTGGTTGTCATTCTTTGTGCCATTAAGAAAATTGATAAGCCAATGTAAAAAGCATTCACTGGTCAGAGATACAGACTTTCCAGTTTGACTCCTCAGTGCTTCATGCTTGTGTCTTAGGCAGTCTGAATTACATCAATGCATAAAGACCAAACAGGGCAAGGTCAGCTGCTGAGCAGTGGGAAAACTATAGACGTTGAGAAATTACTTCTGTGACTGAGTAATGAGCCTTGGATTATGCAACCTGGCACCTGCCATGAGTACTATATTAATTGAAAAAGAAAACCCTTAGAGTTGTTACAGAGGCATAAAAGCTGGCATTAGGGGGTGGTGAATCAAGCAGTAGCCTTTATGAATAGATACTGTGGTGTTTTAAAATAATGATCAAAAGCACTATAGCTTGCAGTACTATTACAGCACTCTTTATGGGTAAGAAGCATTACTCGGCTAAGAATTTTTTCTAGTTCTGAATATACCATACTTTGTTGTAAGTGACCCTCTGCAAAAGACTTTATGTTGATACCAGTATTTTAAGTAGTACTATCTTTGCTGTGAAGCCAATGTCTCCATTCATTTCTACTTCTTATATTTTGATATGTGTGACTGAAGGGCCAGATCCAAGCAAAAGGATTTGAGTGAGCTTAAGGTTTTGTGCTGGAAATTGTGATCTAGAAAATCCCCTCCAAAGATTTGAAAGCATTTGTTATCAAAAATTTTTAGGTGTCATTCCCATGAGTTCTCTATGATCCTTGAATTCTTCTCCAGGGCTTGTGTGTAGGGAATATGACTTTGCCATCTAATGGGTAAATTGATTAACTATGAGAATGGAGACCTACAATCTATTTTATGACTATTTTCATCCATGAACTCTTAGTATAAAACACATTTTGGGTTTTAGCAGGCACTCAGAATTTTATTACCTAAAATTTACAAATTACTGGAGCTAAGCCTATATTGCTAGGATCTTCACTGGATCTGGCCTTCATTAAATTCATAGCTTTAACAATTATTGCAAACATATCAATCATTGAAAATATAATGTCATTGAATGTCATATAAAGTACACACTATTCACATATTTCTTCTTTGAAATATCTGTGGTTCTAGAGTATTTCTTCCTATAGAGAACCATTTTAAATATAGCTAATATAAAGGAAGTTATGGCATATAGTCTTAGGAATATGGCTATAGAAATATATATTTATATTGTTACAGTATTATGGTTATACATTAGGTTACAAGCAGCAGTGTGAAAGACAAGACTTTCTGCATTATGTTGGCACATAACCAGTCATTTGGTCCTCTTCCTTTTTAACCCAGTCTTCTTCTTAAGAGATTGAAAAACCTTTTAATTCAAGATCCTTCTGGTAATGCTGCAGTGACACATGTCATTTAAAAGATAGATAACTGTGGATTTGGCAACATACTACCTATAGTTACAGAGTAAATACATACTGTATTGAAGACTTCTGGAATTCGGCTGTCAGCAATGAATTCAATAGGCAAGAAACACTACATTAAATGAAGAATGCCTATTTTAAAATCTGTTTAATTGCCACAATGGGAATAAATCACAAGGATTCAAAAGAGTATGTCAGGCTGACTTCTTTTAAAGCTTCTTCTTCAGGCAAGAAAACCATTTATGGATTCACATTCACCTTATCGTGATTCTTTTAACTGATGCTTCCCTGTTGGTTGTGCTATCACTAAGAATTTCTGCTGAAGCATGTACAGGCTAATTTTTGCTGACAGGATTAACAAAAATCTACTTAATCTGGATCAACCAGTGAATAGTTGAAGTTAACAATGTGATTTTTTCCCTGTATCCTTTCCATCCTCAGATTCATGCAATTAACATCTCTGGGTTTTTTATACTCTAAGAAAATATAACTCAATAAAACACTTCCTGAGCTCACTTTATTAATTTCTTATGGCCGTGGTGCTCATATTTCAATGCAATATATGTTTGCTATGCTACATGTGCCAGAAAATATGAGCAGTATACCAGTTTAAATAGTTTTAGTACTATTTTGAAAAGCCCTTTGTCAGTCTTTTTAGATATAAAGTAACTTTTTCATAGATATATATGATTTCTTTAAAGTACTTAAAAAATCCTGCATTTGGTGAAATAGTTCAAATGAATGTAACAAAATATACTGAATGTTACCCATGTCAATACAAATGTTTTGCTGAGAAATGATGCAAAATTTGTCTAGTACCATATCTTCCCACAAAATTCAATACTGAGAATGCTGGTTTCTANNNTCTTCCCACAAAATCCAATACTGAGAATGCTGGTTTCTACGTCCATTAAGACCCTGCAGTAACTTTCAGTTTGCAAGCCCATATGGTGCAAATCACACAGTTGTCTGACATTAGAGAATTCTGATAGCAAGCAGAATAAGATATGAAATGTTAAACCTCTTTATCCAGTTCAAGTTAGTTTGAAGTGCAAAAATGCTTGGGATACTGATTTCTGCATTGCTTGTAAATTTTGACAGCTTATTTCAATGAGGTGGAAATGAATCTTGAATTTCTAGGATAATCAACACAAAGTTTCTATTTTTTATCTTTCTTTGTTTATAGAACCTACTTCAGGTATATCAGAAAGTCTCATTTTGCCTGGCATCCCCAAAATAAAATTCAATGGTGACAGTGATTCTAATGCACAATGCTGGGCTTAATAAAGCTTTAGGAGTCTTCAAATTAAACCGTTGGCAAGATGCTTAATATTGCCAGCTATGGAAACCTCACTTACTGTTCCCAGATTAGGCTCTTTTCTAAACAGCTGGTCTAGAAAATGAGTCACTGAGCCATGGAAACTTATTTTTGTATCACAGAATTCCATGAAAATATCTATGATAGTATTTTTTTTCTTGGAAAGGTGCTGTAACAGCATTTAGATATATTCTAATGGAGGGAAATTCCTCAGAAGGTAAAATCTTCTTTACTCTTCCATGTAGATAAGGAATCCCTCGAGTTCTATTTAAACAGGAAGATTATTTTAAGTTTTCTTATGACATAAATTTTCCACTATTTTTATATAACAAAGTAGGTACTAAAAAGGTGTTGGCACTACTGAAGCATCAAAAGGAAAGATAATGTAATTTAGGTAAGTGATAATGGTATATAGATACCAGACACAACTTACTGAAGAAACATACTTTTTTTTTTTGGTCACTTCAGTTACATTTCAGTTTCAAAACTTCAGGAATCATACTCACTACAATTTCTAAATAATCAGATTTCAAAGACAGAAATATACACCAATATCAAAACCGTAAGTAAATACCCCTAAGATAAAACTAAAGAAAAAACTAAAACAGAGCACATTGAAAAATAATTATTTTTCAACAACATGCCTCTGTTTTGTGGTTGCTTTTCAGTCTTGAAAATGCCTCATCTAACAATTTTCTATTTTCTATTTACATTAGAGGAGAGAATTGGTTTTGAAATGTTGTTTTTTATAGTTATAAGATGGAAACAAAAGATTAATGCCACAAAGATAAAAGTCTTTACATAAATCTGTTTCATACTTGAGTTTTTTACAGTCACATATTCTCTTTTTTCATTCTTATATTGTGATCTGCATTAATAAAGAGTAATGCACAGCTTTTGAAAAGGTATCTTTACTCACAGAAAAATGGAAAAAACAAACACTGAATCATAAGTATTTATTATGCAAGGAAAATGGTATCTGGAAACTATGACATAAAACAAATTATCAAAACAAAATTGAGTATTTTCTTCCGCACGTAACTAATTTAAGTTGTAGGTTTTGCAACAATTACTGTGTACATACACAAAGTTATTAAAAAAATGTAACGCTAGATATTTAACTTCAGAAGCTGCATTAGAGAATGGAACTGACTACATGAACCATGAAACCTGGAAAGGAAAATTCCTCGCATTAATGCTATTAGCTGACTTGTCCCATTAGCAAGAACCTAGTGCTTTAACCTGCTGCTTAAATACAAGGAGCATATAAAACCCAGCAGTGTGAGGCTGCTTCTGTTTTGTGACTTGCCACTGCTGAAAAGGTCTGCAGTGATAACATTTTCTTTTCCCTGTACTAGAGTAATCTTTGTGCTATAATGCATGAGAACATGTAGTACAGTGAACAGAGAAAAGTAATAGAAGAAAAGGTACCTCACTCCTGTCTGGTCTGGGAGACTTCAGAAGGAATTGTGTGGTACTATTGTGAGAGGATGAGCATACTGAGAGGACAAGTGAGACTGTTAACAGCGCATATATTCAAAAGCAGAAATTGTGATGGGGTAGAAATAGGACAGCAATATCTGGAGATGCAGGAAAGAACTAGTTTCTAAGCTCCTAGGGTGCAATATAAGCTATTTTCCCTATGTAACTAAGGAAAAGGATTGCTATATCATTGAATATTTCATGGAGGCTTGTGATCAGTTATATATAATTGATTTTTCCTTCCTATATTCTGAAGTCCTTCACTGAGTTCTCTACTTCATCTAAGGCAATAGATTTTATACAGTAGCTACCTGAGCTTCCAAATTTACAGATGAATTGTGGTAGAACAGGTTTTTCCATAATCAGTTTCTCCCACCCTTTGACACAGTTTACAAGCATGAGGCATGGCTAGTTAGGCCAATTTAGGAAAATAAAAGAATTGGAATTTTTTTGGCTCTTAGTAGCTTAACCATGACATATGCAAAATAAATACAGAATGGGGTATGCACAGTTTAGATTGGTAGATCTCTTCTTCACATCTGAGAAATTCTAGACTGTATAATCACACCAAAGATGCTATCCCTATGGTTTGTAAAAGTATTTCAGCATGCTGGTCTTCTCCTGGGTAAATTTTTGTGAAGCTAGTGAGTGTTTGAGCTTCTGAAGTAAGATGAATCATAAAGGAGCATTCAGATATTTGTGGGGTATTTGGCTCAAACAAGATGTGTTGCCGAAGATGCAGGCCACATGCCAGCAGAATTACGATGAATTCTGGAGGGAAATCAAAGGGCTAAATGCTTGCTGTATGGGGCTCATACATGTATGATAGAGAAACAGATGAAATGGCACCAAAGTACTGAGAGAAAGCAGGCAAGGAAAGTCTAGAAATGTCCATAGAAACAGGAATTATTCTGTAATTGAATAGTCTGAGATAGTAGCCTGTATCCTTCATTCTGATTTATCACTTCTGTCCAATATTTGCAGAAACTTGTGTGAGCCTTGTACAATAATACTGAGAGAATGTTGAAGAAGATTGCTTTTGAAAAGAGAGTGGTAAGAAGAAGATCAGATGCTTGAGCCTGGTGCCTAAGCAAAATTAAGTTCTTTACTTGAGGGTAGAAGATGATCTATTTGGAAACAGCAGTTGAGGATGAGGAAGGATATCTCAGGACATCTCAGATGGCATTGCCCAGCAATATTTAGGTAGTGGAAAAATTCCTTTGGCTTTTGACCCTGGTGATTTAACTACGTGAAACTAGAGAGCAATTTGAAATAGTCTGTGTATCTGGAATTGTGGTCATGCCATTTACCTATATGATGTCCAAAGCCTTGATATAGTCTTGTAGCAAACAGAAAGAAAATTAATAATATCCTCTGATCTGACAAAACTTTCTGAAAGGTATAAGATAGGGAGAAATTACTAAGGGAGTTGTTTTAAAACTTTCTGACATATGTCCTTTTTAGGCTCAGGGAGGAATGATGATACAGCTGAAATATTCAGTAAAATGAGTAACACAGTGGAGTACATGACAGCACCATAGTCCAGAACCAGGAATTGGTTGTCAGCCAGCTGATGTTTTTCTGTGTTCATGTTTATTAGTGCACCTTGTTTCTCTTTGTTGGACCCTTGTTCATTTAATGGAAGTTATTTTGCAGCATCATGTTCACATATTTAAAAATGTCATTACATATTATTAGCTGTATTGATTATATGGAGCCAGCTGCATTCAAATCTTTATTTTCCACTGATGTTTTCTACTATTTATCCATTAACAAGTGCAAGTAGAACTCCTCCCCTGCCTTCATCAGCCTGAACTTTACTAGGTCAAAGCTGCAGGGCTTTATGAGGAAACAGTCTGGGGGTTTTGTAAACCAAATAACCTCAAGCTGTTCAATAAAATGTTTAAAATGTAAGTACTGTACCACTAGTGTCATTAGGACCTCAAATGTGCAGCTCTGTGGCTATCCTATTTCTAATACAATATGAAATTATAGATGTTTCTACATAATATTGATTTATGAGACCTAGCAATAAAATAACATATGCAGATGGTTTCTAGAATGCACTTGGCGTACCTCAGAAAGATTCTCACAGTAAGCGGCACCTTTGCATCGTGGAATAAACTCCAGAGACAAGTGTGCTACATTAGTATCAGTGTCAAGCTGACATTCCAGGGTCAGTGAATAAATATCCTGAAGCCCAAGTGTTTATTTTTGAGAAATTTCATATATAATGACCTTGACTTTACACTAGTTTTTAGGTATGCATATGACCTCTATTCAAATCACAGTTTGCTGTGATTTACTTCAGAAATATTATTCCTGCACTATTAAAATGAATTAATCAAAGCTTGATACAGTGCTTTTTCTTTCCCCTTTGTGCTTTTATTCTTTTTCATATGCTGATGAAATACAGAAAGAACTTTGAATTACTAAAGCACTTGCACCCACACATAAATACACATATATATTCATATACATATATAGGATTTATTTTCCTGATCTCCAATTTGTGACCATATGATACATAAAAATGTATAAAAATAAGGAAGATCCAGTTGACTACCAGACCTCTTGGTAACTGCGGAGTTGTTGTGGAACATACATTTGGCCACAGAAGAGACAAGGAAGTAGCCACCAAACCCCAGAGATCTACAGATTATGATGATCCTTTTTACCATCTTGCTTGTAAGGAGAGTTTTCCAGTTTTCCTGAAGCAAAACTCCATTCCTCACTGACTATGAAAAGTAATCTCTTCATTGGAACATTCTAACATATAATAAGTCATACAGCTGGGCAGTCCCTGACTGTATGAAGTTTAATGAGAGTAAGTGCCATATTTTCCACCTGTGACAGGGTAACCCTGGTTATACATATATATTGGGGAACAAGGGGATAAAAAGTAGCCCTGCAGAAAGAAAGGGGGGGTTCCTAGTCAATAGCTAGTTGGATATGAGCCAACAGTGTGCTCTGGCAGACAAAAGGGTCAGCTCTGTCCTGAGATGCATCAGGAGCAGAATTGCCAGCTGGCTGAGAGAGGGCAGTGTTCTATTGTACTCTCTCCTCATGCATTCTCACTTAGACTTCCATTTTTGAGCATCTTGGTATAAGACAGTAGTGTGTCCAAAGGAGGGCAATCAAAGTGATGAAAGAGCTTGAGAACAAAACTTACAAGGAGTGGCTGAGGTCACTTGGCTTCTTCAGCTTGGGTAAAAGAAGGCTAAATGCTGACTTCATGGTTGCCTACAGCTTCCTCAGGGGTGGCACCAGAGTGGGAGGTGATAATCTCTTCTCTGGTGAACAGCAGCAGGACACAAGGAAACCAAGGGATGTTTAGGTTGGGTATTACAAAAAGATTCTTCACTGAGATGGTGATCAGTCACTGGAACAGGGTCCCCAGGAAAAGGATCATCACACTAAGCCTGTCAGGGTTCACAGGAAGTCTGGACAAAGCTCTCAGTTGTATGCTTTAATTTTACATGGTCTTTCAAGGAGCAGGGACTTGGTCAAAATGACCGTTAAAGGTCTCTTCAATCTTGATATAGCCTATGATTTTATTCTATGCTTCTAAGTCATATAAATGGAAGTTTTCATTATGAAATGGAAGAACTAAAATCTACTTGCAGCTGTTATTAAAAGCAGATATGTGCCCAGCAAATGCCATGTCAGCAGCTGTGTACCACACTTAATTATTTAACAACACTCTTAAAAGATGTGTTTTTGTGATGATTGGGGTAGGGGCTGTGTAAGGGGGGAGTTGTCAGATGATAATTATTAATTATTCACAGGACTGTGGCTGTTACTTATTTTATTTCTGTATTGTGATTGAGAAAGTTGGCTTCCAATCTGAGTTGGGTTCCTTGTATTTTTGTAAAGCTACTGTTAATACTCATATTGACTGATAGTTTAGAAGACATACCAGTGCTCATGAAAAGATGACAGATCAGTCTTGTGATGACTGTCTTTGTTTCTCCACTGAACACAATGGATATTCCATACTGTCTGTCCATTAGGAACACAGTCATGTTTGAATATGAAGAACATGTTTTTATTAATAAAATATTTCAAAATCATGGACAAAGATCTGGACCTATGCCCTCTATTGCTTACGCATCATATTAAAGCTACACTGTGCAGACTTTCCCCACATCTACCTGTATCAGGAACAGGAAGAAGGATGGCTGGACTTTGCATCCCTCTGATATCTTCTAATTCCTCTGAAAGACTTCAGTAAAGGGGACAAGGCAGAGCTGCTCTCATGTATCCTGGAATCATTTGTCCAAATGACTCAATGGATTGATTCAATAAGACATATACATAAGAGAGAATGCGGCCTCTGTGTATACACAATGACCTTGGCTCTTGTACTGACAGCAGTACAGCTGTGTTACTGCACTGTCAGGCAGGGATAGAAATATGTTTCTCAGTAGCTTTCCACTGGCTTGATGATTTCTTTACTATGTTTCATTTTGCAACACCAAACGTGAAATATAAAGACATTTTTGTGCTGCATCATAAGTTATCTTACTGATTTAACCTCTAGGCTGAAACCTTGGTCCTTTAAAATCTGCGGTATTTTTCCCAGGATCTCAGCTGATCTGCAATTTCATTTTGATATCTTTTTCAGACATGACATTTAAGCTTCACTGCTTTTTCTTTTGTTTTTATGGATTAATGATGCATGGAATTTTTGAGTTGGAATTTAATAGATTTAAAGATTTCTGCTATTCCATACTCTGATTTGTTGTAATGGTTGTTTTCAAATAATATCTTGAAAAACTGCTTTTTTAATTTCAACTTGCATTTTAACTTATTCCATAGTAGAAATTTGGGTTCTGTGAGACTGATAAAGACTAAATAATTTCCAAAAAGATAAAGTTACAGATATTATGTAATAATTTCCTCCATTATTTTTTTCCTTTTGTGTACGCAGACCTATAAAAACATCTCTAAGAATGTCCTCAAGTAGTTTACTGGTTCTACTTAATTGTCACTGATTGGTTCCATCCTTTTCAGCATTTGAGTCCAATACAGGATAAAGGTTTCCCAACTGGCATTTCTGTTCTATGTTAAACATGAGAGCAAAGAGCAAGTTTTAAAGAGGTTCATCTACCTGTTTTTATTATAGTTGATACTTTTAACATCAAAGGCTTGAATAAGATCATTAGGTCCCTGGGTAACTGCTTTTATTTGCTTCAGGTATCTAATTCTCCATGTTTTGAGTCTGTCTGCTTTCTCAGTGATGGTTACTAGAGAACTGAACTGGAATATTTGGCTCACAACTACCTTTTAAACATTGGTAAATAGTTACTTCACAAAACCTCTCTTATTTATCCATCTTTTCAGATGGGAAAACACTTTTCTCAGAATTGATGACTACTTTTTTTTTCTGCTAAAGTAAATACAGATCTATATCTCTTTTCATTTGTGCAAGAAGCTGACACATTCTGTCACAACATAGCATGGGTAAATGGGAAAGTGACAGCTTCCTGGCAAAATTTTAAAGAGATAAACATCTATTTTTGTTTAAACAGCTACTAAAAAAATGGATAGAAGCTTTCCATGCTGAAAGGCTGTGGAATATATGAATGTTGTGAACTGCCAAATGAATGCACAGCATCCTGATACTTATTATTACCCCTACAATTTTCACTGTATTTGTCCATTACCTAGTATGAAAATTTTAAGTAATGTACAAGTGTTATTAGCTTAGATATGTGAAACCATGCAGCAAACACTGCATTTTCTTTTTTTTTTTCCAAAAGACTAGATCATCAAATTAAAGACCCTCAAACAACTTGTTCTAAGCAGAAATGTATTTTTGCATAGCAGCACACTATCAGGTTTATGTGGAAAGGCTTTGGTAGTGGGGGGAGGGGTGTAAACGTTCAGATTCTATGAGAGGAGCTGCTGCTGTGTTGGGCAAAGCCAGCTTCAGACAGCTCCAAAATGAACATGCTGTTGCCCAAAACAGCCAATCAGTGATGCTGGTGGTGCCTCTGTGACAATATTTATTAAAAGGTAAAAATTGCCAGCATGGCAGGAGTGAGAGAGGAGTGAGAATACGTAAGAGAAACAGCCCTGCAGGCACCGAGGTTAGTGAAGAAGAAGAGGAAGGAGGTGCTCCGGGCAGGAGATCAGAGATTTCCCAGCAGCCCATGGTAAAGACCATGGTGAGGCAGGTGGTAATCCCTGCAGCCCATGGAGGTGCATGGTGGAGCACAGATCCTGCAGCCCCCACGCTAAAGCAGGTGGATATGCCCTGAAGAAAAGTCCATGCTGGAGCAGGCTACTGCAGAAGCTGTGGTCTGTGGAGAAGGTTTTCTGGAATGAACTGTTGCTGGTGAGGCACCTGTTCTGGGGTAGTCCATTCCTGAAGGACAGCAGCCCATGGAAAGGACTCACATTGCAGCAGTTTGTAAATTACTGTCTCCCATGGGAGAGACCCCACACTGAAGCAGGTGAAGAGTGTGAGAAGGGAGTAGCAGAGAGGAAGTGTTATGGACTTCCTGCAACCCCCATTCCCCCTCCCCCTGTGTCGCTTGAGGGGGGAGGCAGAAGACTCAGAAGTGGAGCTGAGACTGGGAAAAAGGGAGAGTGGAGATAAGGTGAAGATAAGATTATAGATTCTAATACCCATGGATTCAAAATAGTTTGGACAGTTATTGAATTCTTTTTGATTAAAATTAACAGGATGATGAGATATCAAAAGTTCTTTTAGTGTATTTCTGAATATAGAATTCGGAAACAGTAAGGAGAGAAAAAAAAGACAAAGAGATAAATGAAAAGGAAATCTCACAAGGTAGATAACTATGTGTCCAGGAAAATGAATGTAAATGGGGGACTAGGTAAAAGATAAGTTTGGATAAGACATGCAGCAGCTGAGAAAAGGTCAAAGAAAAGATGGAAGATTTATACTGATGTCTGAAAGGAAAGCAGGGAAGACATTTGTTGAGGAAAGAAAAACAAACTCAAAGGTTCACAGGTAAGGGAGGACTGGAACAAAAGTGAGATGCTTGTAGTGAAGAAAAAGACTGTAAAATCAAAAGAAATATAAGGTAAAGATCTGAAAAAGGAAAGAAGAATCATGGAATAATCTTTAAGGTCCCTTCCAACCCAAGCTTTTCTATGATTCTGTAGTCAAAGATTACAGAGTTAAGTGGTGTGAGAAAACAATAAGAAAAACTAGAGTTGTTTTGGTTTATGCTCCTGGCTTTATGTTTCTTAGTCTTCATCTTTAGCCTTACAAAGCTAAAGGGAAAATGTTTACAGCTATTATTGTCCAGTACTTGTGTGCATTTTACTTCATTTAGAACACTAGATGTCTCTGAATTTGACACCTTCAGCTGTCGGCCAACACCTCTAAGCATGAGAGTGATTTTATTAGCTCAATTTTGCAAATGGGGAAATTGAAGTAGGGACTAATGTTTTTCTTGGTGCTTCAGTGCAGTCACAGTGAAAAAGCCAGGATAACCATATTCTAAACCTAACACTGAAATTTTAGACTCAACCTGCTTTCATTTTACTTGTGCAGTTGTTGAAATATATTGCATTTACACTTGTTGAGATCAGTGCAGAAGCTCACTGAGGGAGAGTTGGGCTTGGATTTAACTATAGCATATCTTCAATTTCCATCAGTGTTTCTCACTTAACAGTAGAGGACAAGTCTTCAGCAAGCATCTGCAGTGTCAGTAATTCCATTAACAAAGAAGCCACTGTATTATCAACATACTGGAGCTTCATTTTAATGTGTCATTTGCACTTCAAAGTCACATAACTTTTATTATGGTAAATCAATTAAAACTATTTCTCATGATAATTTATCTTCTACAGAGTTTATCATCTCAGAGAATGCAATATTTCCCAATTTAACTTCCAAGACAAAAGTGATGTAATTTGAATGCCTTTTACTGAGCTTATTAAGCATAAAGATCACAGAAATTTCAAACCCTGAAAGATAACTGTTTCATCTATGTGATAAAATGGAAGTCACATTTTAGTAGCTTACTGGAGGTAGTAGGAGACAGTATGCTAATTAGTAATATAACCTCATTTACTCATTTGGTATGTCTCTTGTTTTAAATGATAGTCTGTCTAGAATAGATATCCAGCTTGATACAAATATGAAAAGGAAATCAAGTGAAGCTACTGTATATTCAATAAAGCTGCATGTAGCATTCATTTGATTATGCTTTTCTTTGTGTATTTATAATTCAGGAATCACCTTGAAATAAAGTAAACATTTTCAAAGATGTTGCAGTGAAGAGCTGAGGTCTGTATAGAAAAATTCCCATTCAGAAGGGAGAGATGGGTCAGATCCTCAATTAACAAAAATTGTAACAACTCCAGGGAAGTCAGGAGAAAAATGTGGATGTGCTTATGGGAGCTAAAAATCTGATGATGTACAAGTGTTAAAAAACATGAAAACTTGAAAAAAACCCATAAAACATGAAAAACTCAAGCAGTGTACAACCACCATCCCCTTGAAATCTTACAGAACTAATATGAGATGAAAATTTCTTCTGTGCCTTTAGTGAATGTATTTGCGTAAAGACTGTTTCTCTAGTGGCAGAAGGCTTTATTTTCTCATGCCTTTTTTTTTTTTTAACAAATATGCTTGAGGCACCTGTCCCCTGACTTGTACTGTGATTTGTGCTCTTGGCTATTCAAAAGGTTTTGAAAATGCTGACAATCTCTAATTGCTGTGTCTTCATCTGAAATTGCTGGGTTCACACATTACATTATAATGTGAGTGAAGCTAACAAATAAGAAAATAATAACCCTTGACTCTCTCAAAATTAGACCATGCAAGTGTAAATAGAGCAACAGCAAAAATAGTCCCAACAGCCAGTCAGGCCTCAGATCCCTTTTTTTGACACTGCACTTGCAGTAAAAAATTACAGAACCTAAGCCCTAGACTTAGCTCTGCAGGGAAAGGGAGAGCTGTTACTGGGCAGTGTGTGTCATTTGTTAGCCTGCAGCTCATTGTTCACGCGCATGGGTGCATGGCAGCTCTAAGCTAGAGTACATGTTTTTGGCTGGAGTGAGATAACTGGGAACACTGGGCTGCCCTTTGAGCTAAAGCACAACACATAGGAACTACGTAGAAGTTTCACATAAATTAAAACCCCTTGATTTGGCTTCTTTTTGATCGTTGTTTCTGAAACTGGAGTATAAGGAGGTGCTTCTACTGTAGGTGGAGTTTATGCTCATGTTTCATGTGGAGAGGATGCTTCTCTGAAGGTACCATTTTGTACTCTGCAAGACTAAAATGTTGAAAGTAATCTGTCTCGGTTACTCTACAGTATTTATGCTAGGAAAAGAAATAATTCTGTGTGTTATTATGCTGTCTTGCTCGTAAAAGTACAGCAATATCTTATCAATTCACTCTTTTGGCCGTAAGATCTGGAGATCTGGAGGTCTAACTACATGCAAGGGGTGATGAATATATGTATATAAAAAGGGAATTTGGACTGAAACTCTGCCTTAATGGTGTGATTTATTGGACTACATTATAGTCTCCCAAGAGAGGGGGTAAAAGTCCCATTAAATAATGAAAAAACACATCTCCTGAGGACCAGAACATATGGGAACTAAACATAGGAAAACTGAACAGATTTTATGTAAGATAGAACTGGCCAGTTTCTGTTGCCATTACCATATTCCCAAAGGAGCAGAATAACAGATACACATTATTTCCCTACCATTTGTATTTGTATAGGATAAACAGTATGAAGTATGTTCTAAAATAATTTCTCTTGATGATGCTTATTTGCTACTATGCAAAGTAACTGGTTTAACCATAGGAATATTGTCCTTAAATTAATAATATCATGTTATGGCCATTTAAGGAAGCAAAGAAAGAGCCATTCTTTTGTATATTGGGCCTGGAAAGTGCTTGCTTAAGAATCATGTATTTAGGACTTATTTGCATGGATTGAAGGGAATTTTGCTATTGACTTCACTGGCAACAGTAAAAGTCTCATTTTCTCAGGATATGCTGAGGCCTTTTTGGGATTGGTTGTATTTGATTTTGCTCAATATACAGAAGAAAATTCTTAGTTTCTCATTGACAAAATCCGTTTAATGTAGGCCTACTCACTGCTGAAGTCATTACTCTCCTACTAATATTTAGAGAACAGAATTACATTTTTAAGGACCCAAATATCCCTTGCTTTGTATTTTGTTTAGTCATCTGCACTTTTGCAAATGAATATAAAATCCTGCTCTATCACTGCTTTTGGACTACAATGCAGTCGTTCTTCCTTTGCTTTGATAACAGGGGACTCTCATCAATATTCTATATTTCAGCTATTGGAGAAGCAAAGACCCACTTATGGAAGGTTACTTATAAGAATTCTTTTTTCATACACTAGAATTATGCATCAAGACATTTGGACTATAATGCAAAAAGCTGCCTATCTATTATATTACCACCTGAATGTGTTATTAAAATGTTAGTGGAGTGCTGCACTTTGATGGTTTCATGCAGTCAGAATCCAACGAACAGCATTTTAGAATCCCATCTTTGCATTACTATTTTTAAGGGTATTGATTTTTTTCTAATAGCCTTTCTGAACAGTTTCTTGGGTTCAATGAGGTTTCTTTATTCCTTAATTACAGAAAGCTTACTGAAGATAATACTTTATTGAAAGAATGTTTTTTTTCAGTTTAGTTTTGCTTTGATATGCTCACATTTATGTAAATAAAGATCTGTTTACTCAGTTTCAATATACAGTAGTCTTAAATCAGAGAAAGCTCATAATAAATATGAAACTAGAACATTCCTTTTTGTAAACACATCTGCAAGCCTGACTGCATCTCACTAAGCATTTTATAGGTTCATTACACTACTTGGCTCACATTGAAGTCACCTCAAATTTTATTTTTATTTTTTTCTAGTCATCATATGAATAAACTTTGGCTTCTGTTTAGACTGGAAAAGATCCAGTATCTGCTTATAATATACAGATTCAGGAAAACATAATGGTTATTACTGGTAGTAAGGCATTTCTCTACACCTGTGTGTGACATTCTAAACTTTAGAGGGGTCAGGAGAGGTGCCACTTGCTAGAACTGCATCGTGTATTTTATGTAGAGACGTGAAGCTTAAAAGAATTGCCTTTCACTTGTGTAAATGTGAAAAGTTTGAAGCAAAGTTAACTGACAGGCATAAATATGTAACCAAGTGTTTATATACATACATACATATATATTATATATGTACACACACACAGATATATATATATATATACACATACACATATATATAACTGACTCACAAGGGATGATTTGAAAATATCCTGTTGCTATAGTTTGACCAGGAGTCCAGATAACAATTATAACAATTGTTTGTTTATTTAAGTTCTTTTTGTCATCCCTTACAGCTCAGGTGCTTTTGAAGAGTTTAATCATTAGCTGCCTAAGAACTGGTTTAAGAAGCTGTTTAGAACAGCCTAGAAGATCTTTAAGGTCCCTTCCAAACCAAACTATTCTATGATTCCATGATTCTGTGTATGACATTTAAGAGTACATTAAGGAATTACTGAGAATGCATGATCAATGTAATGAGACACATATACTGTATACTGAAGGGTATTAGACTTAAAAGAATACATTCTTCTTTTACCAGGATGCTCTATTTTGCAAACTCATTGTCTTCTGCATAAACTCACCATTTTCAACAACGACAATGTCAAGTCCATCAGTGAAAATACCTGCATTGTAACTTACAAGAATTTTTCATGCATAAAAAAATGATTAATGCCTTATCAGCATGAACAGAATGTTACTTGTGTTATTTAAATTTTATTATAATATTAATATTGATAGTTATTCTAAGTTGTTATCTGCAGCTAGCTAAGACAGAAATTTTTGAAGGACAATGTAATAAGAATTGCATTTTGCAAGGCAAATGTTGGAAATTAGCTACTTGGTCAGCTGGATTGGAAAATTTTAATTCATCTGTGTGGAATGTTGTAAAAGGCAATATACTTAAGATCAATCATGTCCTACTTTTGTTTGTTTGTATGTAGAACTGTCTAAAAGCTTGAATAAAGATACACAAATAATTTACTTAATCTTGGCACTGCTTGTAAATCTTCAAGTAATAATTATTTATTAAATATTTATTTGAGGTGAAAATTAGACTTCAGCAACTGAAAAAAGATTCAAAGATGCTTGGATCTGTAAGGCTTTTCTTCTTTAAATCTAAACTTTAAACCAGTCTCTTGAGATTCATCTTGTTTCTGTGAGCCCTAGGGAATAGCAGGAAATTCATACATATTTAATATTAGTCAAATCAACCAATGCAGTAACCATGCTAAAAGAACAATTATGCAGACTATTTATGTAAATATGGAATAGAACTTACGTGTTTTTATTTAGAACATTGGAAAGACTTGTAAATTATTTAATTTAAGAAGACATGCTTTGGAGTGATTTTGAGCAATTTATTTACAATATATATATCATAGAAAAATATTTAAATATATTTGTATTTTCATATTCATTTCAAATATAACTAGATTAAGACTAGTATAATCTTTAGAGAACTGAATTGCTTTGTCTTTTATGGAAAATACATACAAATATCTGTTTCTGCCAGGAAGAATTTATTTAACATTTTGTTTAAGGAACTTTTTTTTAACTGAGAAGCAAAATTGTTTGACTCTCTGTTTTAAATAACAATAAAATAACAGCATTTTTAATGCATGTAAGAGCTTTAAAAATCTGGAAATATGTTTTATATTTTCCTGATCTAATCTAAGGATGGAGAATGATGCATATTTTAATGAGACTGAAAACCAGTCTCCAGTTATCTTCCATCTTTTAGATGTACTTTTAGAGTAACAGCAAAAGATATTCACAAAAACCATGAATTCAACCTTTCAGAAACTACTTTCTTATTTTAGTGTCATAGCTAATCCTCAATTATTCATGTTTCTTGTGAAGTCTGTTATTAGTTGAAGAAATTTTTGTCTTCAGAGACATTTGCACTGAAACATGGTGAAGAAACAATGTCAAGCAATAAGGTCACAGAAAGACCTTTGGAATCTCTGTACTATTCAAAAACTTAATTCTGAGACGGGTCAGAGAATTCCTATTAATTTAGGTCAGTTCAGAACTTCATAGCCATTATATCTGTTGCTTTCCTGCAGAAAGGAGATAACTGACTTGCCAGTAAACAGGTCTTCTATGTCAAAATGTGGGAGGTTTTATTATCAGTTTATTTGGCAATGCCGTTTTGGGGGTTTATTCTGGCCAGGTGTAGTAAGTGGTCTAAACCATAGACACCTAGTTTCTTTTACAGTCACTTTTCTGACTCCTCTGGTATGTTTGTTAAGTATTAAGATGTATTTTACACTATGCATGAGAGCTTTTCATTGACTGCAAAGTGAACCCAGAATGACTAGCTCACCTATTTGCTCAACTAAGTCCAGTGGAAGTGTCTGCAGTGTAGACACCTGTATTTACCTCTGCTAACTCTCCATGCAATTACACCTCAACTTCTCTAGGTCTGTACAGATACCTGGCCTGGAACTTTGATAGATTTACTTTGGTGTCATCCAGCACTTTGGGTTGATCTCAGAAGGTTATAGTCATTCTGTTAAAAAAAACCCAGAACAAAACAACAACAACAAAAAACCCCAAACAAATAAACTGAGGGGTGAGTGTGGTTTCAGCTTGAATAGTTTCAGCCTTTACAGTTTGAAGCCTGACAAGGCTAGTCAGAACTGTGCAAAGGTACTTAACAGCATACTGTGTAAAAACATGGCCAGAGGATTTGAATGCCTCGAATTAGGTCCTTCAGTTAAAAAACGCCAGCTTAAAAGCTGAAAATCTGAAAACTTCAATGTGCACAGAATCACAGAATCAGCTAGGTTAGGAAAGTCCTGAGATCATTGAGTCCAACCTTTGAGCCAACACCACCAGGTCAACTAGACCATGGTACTCAGTGCCACATCCAGTCTCTTCTTAAATACCTCCAGAAACAGTGACTCCACCACCTCCCTGGGCAGCCAATTCCAATGCCCAATCATTCTCACTGTAAAGAACTTCTTCCTAATGTCTAACCTAAACCTTCCTTGGAGCAGCTTAAGGGCTGCTGTTTCTTTTGAGAGGTGCATACCTGTGGCTGAAATCCCGCTAGATTTTGGAAACTAGTCTTTTTCCCATCTAATTAGAAACATTTCAGTTATTAACGTGTCATAGAGAAACTCCATGTGCAGTTAAGTAGAATGGAGTTTACTAAACAATGCATAGCTTCATTTGAGAGGTCAGAAGAAAAGAATCAACCTTTATTTTCATATAAAAGCTCGATGATCAGAATATTTACCTGAGTTTCAATTCCTCTCTGTCTAGGAAAGTTTTATCCAAATTCCTCTTTTGGGGTACTGCCCAACTAACGTAGGGACAAGGGAAACAGAAATGGAAAGGAAGTAATTCTCTTGTTCTCTTAAGAAATTATCTTTTAGCCTATCTGCTTGGGAAGGCACACATAGACATAAGACACTGTTCCTAAAATTAAGAAGCGTAGCTACATTTATGTTTTTCTGGATGTGATGCCTAAAATTGGCTCTTAAAAGAAACCCCTACGACACAGTTTGTGAATTTTACAGGCAGCATTCCTTTTATTATGACATTGGATGCATGAGAATCTAATTTCTTCAAAAGTGTGCATACAGAGTTACAGAAGCCTCTTGCTTTTACTTAGTTGCCTAATTAACAATTCAAAGCATTACCAAATACTGTTACACTGACTTCCAAAACTGTCACTCCTTTAGTACCACCCTTGACACACCTCCAGGAATTGAGTTGGAGATCTTCTTCCTGTCTTCTTCTTCCTGATAACCTCTGTCCTGCTTGAAATAATTTCAAGTTTTCTGGGCCTTCTGAATAGTTTTGACTGCAGTTATATCAAACAATGTCCCAGTTATATTTTTATGGATACTTTCTATCCAAACTAGATGTTCTTGGTAAAATCTTTATCCAGTGAAATCCTTGATGAGGAACATTAAACAATATTTCAAGAATCTAATACAGGGGTACTTAGCTAAAGTGCTATTAAGAGTGTTAAAAGAGTTGTGCTAAAAATCTATGTAACCTATATTCTAAGGCATCGTATCCAGCATAGAGAAGCATTTGTATAGGGTGGAAGCAATTAATTGGATAAATTTCAATAAAGGGATGAAGCGATGTAACTTGAAATTTTTCTTCAGTACTATTTTATCAGTGGAAATTTTTGGTTCTTTGTAAGATGGAAAAAAAAAAAAGTAAGATAAAAATTAGTCTTTGGGACAAGGCCAGAATTTAGGAACCATCTTTCTGAAATCAGTTTAGCATTTAGCATCGTGGTTCCAGCTCCTGGGTTGTATTTATTCAGTGTTTGAGAATTAAATTAACAAGTAGCTAATTTCCTCTGTAATTTCAGTGTTTCTCTTAATTCCCACAAACAGAAATAACCATTTTTTTCATTTATTTTACATAGATTTTGGCCAAAAATTTGCCCTAACACCTGTAGCTTTGCCTTCATCTCTTCAGGGAAAATAAAAATATTTATTTATATCTGACAGACATGGTGTTAGGAGCCTTGCAACTAATATCCCTTCTTTTACTTTGGTTTTCTGCCTCTGTTCTGTTTCACATTCTAGAAAAACCTACAAAATTAGAGAGCAGTACTAATTGAAGATCAGCTGGAAAAAATCAATAAAGACATTTTACTATATATTAACTGTTACTGCTATCCTAAAAGAAACGGTTCATCCCTTCATTCCAGAAAGAATAAAAAAGAAAAAAAATTGATGTGATATATTCCTGAACTAAACAATGTAAAATATGAAACTTCAGTAACTGCAGAGAGATACAAGAACAATTTTACCTGCTGTGAACGAATGGTTCATATTGTAATCCTGAGAAAGTCATGCAGCAATCCAGACTGGCAATTGGATATGTGGATTTCCAAACATAATTCAATTATTTTATAATAAGTAAATTAGAATTCATTTTTACATGAATACTCATGAGGTTAGTACTTTTAAAAACACTGTGCTACTGTTTTCAGTGCTTACTTCCCACTATTATAATGTGTTAATTATTGACTGAGCTACTCATTTACTGAGTTAATACTAGTGGATAGTTTGATTCATAATACATCTTTGACTTATATTATTCCATCATACCTGAACTGACTTAAGAAAGGGTTTTTTTGTTCTTCTGTTAGTAGGGTAATAATTATTTTCCAAATGTCTATGTTTTCTGTTATTTAATTTCTAACAACATGAACTTTGTGTCAGACCCCATCTAGAACAAATGAGTCTGTTCAAGCCTAGAGTTACACAGATTTACTTGGAAATCTGCCCCAAATAAATATATTTAACAGATAAATTTAATAATGTTTTAATTATGTTTTAAATTGATGTAGTGAAAATAATCCTTAAATCTTTCTTTTCTGATTGGAAGACATTATTCATTAGAAAACTCTGAGAAACACTGTAAGATTGTCAGGGTGTTTCAGCACAATTTAGGTTAATAATAATTTAGCTTGTTTTTACAACAAATAAATATCCCCAACATCATTACAGTAGCTTTTAACATCAACTAAAATGATATTATCTTTGTGTCTGTATTAGAGACAGCAATTATTTTGGATTTTGGTTTATTTTAACATAAATTATTAGTCATGTACCTAAAATGGTGTATGGATGTAAGCATAGGTGATCTGACCTTGGCTGTCAGATGATGACCCAGCTTCTCTTGCACTTCAGTTCAACAGGACAGGGCAAGGGGAAAGGATGAGTCAAGATAAAGACTGAGGAGTCCTTTCCAGTGGCTGTCATAGGCAAAACAGATTTAATTTGGGGAAAATTAATTCAAATTACTGCCAATTTATTAATAACACAGTTGGATGGCGAAAAACAAAGACAAAAATTATAAATACCTTTGGCTCTGCTCCTTTTTCCTAGACTGAACTACAGTCCTTCATTTCCAATTCCTCAGCCTTCTCACCCTCCAGCGTGATGCAGTGTGATGGGATATGGGAGATGTGGTCAGTCCATAACAGTTCCTCTCTGCTGCTCCTTCCTCCTCATGGAGGCCTTCCTCCCAAGGGCAGGTTGGATGGAGTTTTGAGCAACCTGGTCTACCAGATGTCCCTGGCAGAGAAATTGGAACTACATGACCTTTCACATCCCTTCCAACCTAAACCATTCTGTGATTCTATGTTTTTCCTCTGCTCCAGCTTGGGGCCTTCCATGGACTGCAGTTTTTCAGGATGAACCGGCTCCACTGTGGTCTCTCCTGTGTGCTCCAGGGGAATTTCTCCTCTATCCTACTTCTTCTTTGACCTTAGTGTTTGCAGAGCTGTTTTCCACACTTTTACCTGTTTCTCCTCTGCTGTTCAGCATTTTGCCATCTTTAAAATATGTTTTCCCTGAGGCACCACAACCTTGGCTGCAGGGCTCAGCTCTGCCCTGAAGTGGAACTACTGGAACCATCTGGAACCCTCTCAGAAATGGCTCACATAAGCCCCTGCAGCCCCCCACTGCCAGTACCTGGACACCTACACCAAACACAGTACATAAATAGAAATACACCTCAAGATATACAGAATTCTTCTGATTTTCCCATTTGTAAACCAGTAACAGGCTTCACAATAGGCCATTGGTTTATGACCAATCAAACCAATCTCCTTTGGCTTTACTTATAGCTTTAGTGCTTATTGCTTCAGTCAGTTCTGAAAGACCAACATCCAAAGCAATTAAAAACTAATGGTCCAGATAGCCACCTTATCTTGCCTTTACACTGGATATCTGTATTGTGTTCATTGTATTGAATGAGTAGACCATGAGAATATGATCTGCAAGTGTTATTGGCAGATTGAGTTCCATTCTTTCACTGGAAGAAACCGCATATTAAAGGTTTCAGGTTAAATCTCTACAGGTGATCTCTGTTTAGGTATATTACATGTGCAAGTAATAGAACAGAATGAAAGGTAATATAAAGAATTTTATTAAAAATGCTCTTGCATATTTATGCAATGTGAATACAGGAGTTTTTAATATACACATTCATCGTAGATTCTACCACAAAACAAGAAGCTAATTCTGCAAACACAATAAGGCTATTGAAATACAAATGTTACACGGATGACTAAAGTTTGTGACATCAAACTTCTAATCATGCATCTTAAATCAGTGTAGTTATAGTTTTCAATTGGTTGTTATATTGGCTTTATTAGCCTCTGTGACCAAATACATAATGATTTTCTGCTTTAAGAGTAAACTGCAAAGAGGGTAGCAAAATGTATTGCCTATACAAGTTACCAAAAGATAGTTTCAAAGGTTCTTGTTAACTTTTGGGGCTATCCTTGTTAATATATCTAGTTTATGCAACGAAAGTATATAGGAAAATTAGGATGCAGAAAGCTGAAGTAGGTTAGCCATGGCACAAGATCTGCAGATTTTCCAGTAACATTTAAATGAAAATTGAATTAATCTAAGAATTTGAAAGATGTTACTGAGAACAGAAGATTGCAGAGATGAAAACATAACCCTGCACTGATGGCTATAACAGAGTTATCATAGAATTTCCCAAGATCATCAACCTCTGTGTATTTTGTAGCCAAGACCCCTTGCCATGTGACTACTGAAGCTTCTTGAACTGCTTGTTTTTCTGTTGAATATTGAGGAATTTTATATGTGCCTTTATCCTTGGAAAAACTATGTAGCCTTCTTTTTGCAATAAAATGGACTCTGTTGATCTGTAAAAAGAAGAATTATTTTAAGGATATGGATACATCAGCAGTTTCTTATGGAACTTACTTCACTGTAGGTCACTGTCAGACTTGGTTTTAGTTACATGGAAACACAAACTAATTTGGGCATCAATGCAAATTTTGGTTGCCAAATGGTCAAATGTGTTCATAGGCAGTGTTAAGATTGCAGGTGACCTAGGATGAGTTTTAAGACAAACTTGAAGTATTTGATTTTGGTGTAAGGTGTATAAAACTTTGGCAGCTTGGTTTCTTTATTTTGTTTATTTTGTTTTTGTTTTGTTCTTTGTTTTTGTTTCTTTGTGTATTTCTTGTTGTGTTTGGGTGGGGAGTTTTGTCACTTTATATGGTTGTTTTTTTAAAAAAACAAGATAGCTATAAATATATAAACATTTAAAGTCAAAATAGATTTCTCTTAGTGATCTAGTTTGAAGTAAAAATACACAGAATTAAACCAGAAAGAAATTACTTAGACCAGGAATCTGCGCTGTTGAATTCCAGCATTTTTATGGATTTAAACTTCTGTTCAGCTTTTCTCAAAATCAGAATCACATAAGCATTAGTTTATAATGGCCCACAACGTGCAGATACACAGCCACATCCCAGCAAACATCTAAACTGTGTAATCTTCATACAGTACAGATGCAGGCTAATGGTGACACTGAGGTCAGAACAACAAGTAGGAAACAAAAAAGTGTAGTATAAGGAAATCCATTCTCAGATCTCAGAAGTTATAATACCTCTCATGATTTGCTTAGCTAAGGCTTTATATTACAGCTAATTGTATAATAAATTAACTAGAGGTTGATCCACAAGTTTACAACATCATTTGGCCTCTACAGCTAGCCATCTGCATAAAAAAAAAATCAAGAGAAATCTCATGTGAGAAAACAAAATGAATATTTGAAATGAGATTACTCTACTCCTTAGTTTGTGGTTCCTCAGAAAACTTAAAATTTGTTTTCCTGTACTCCAAAACTGATTCAGATAATGCTGATTTTCTCTGCCTTTTTTCTAAAAAAAAAAAAAAAATTAAGACTGGCATGTAAAGTTAGAGACTTAGTTTTTCTTGTCTATTTTTTCATGCACTAATGTCAACAAGTGAATGATAAAATTCTTATTTAAATTTGTGATGATTACTGCAAGTTGATGGTGAGAAAATACAGGATAAAATACGAATTGGAGCATTTGATATGGTATGCAAATTATGAATGGTAATTTGCACAGATTTATTAGATTCTAGTATGTGAAATAGTTTGAGAAATGATGTCTGTCATCTAAGCTTTTTGATAGATGTCAAGTAAACTGATTTTTTTTTTTTTAAGAGATACCTTTTAACTGGAATAGAATTCTTTAGGAAGGTTTTTTTATTCTGTTTCCATGGTCCAGTTACCAGCTTGGTGAATTCTGGAATGAATTGTATCTACTTCTTCCCTTTATTTTCATACACCGTTCCTGAGTTACGATCACTTAGTATTTTATTTTAGAGAAAGAGAGAGAGAGAGAAAGAAGGAAAGATAGAAGGAAAGAAGGAAGGAAGGAAAGAAAATAAAGAAAGCAGGAAAGCAAGAAAGAAAAAAAAAGAAGAAAGGAAAGGAAAGAAAGAAAGAGAAAGAAAAAAGAAAGAAAGAAAGAAAGAAAGAAAGAAAGAAAGAAAGAAAGAAAGAAAGAGAGAAAGAAAAAGAAAGACAATTTTTTTTTGAAAACTAACCCTCTGAGAATGAATTGAAAAATAAAAAGCTGAAAAAACTTTAATTCTAAGACACAAATTTATCCCTATGAGGAAAAATAGGAACGTAAAAATATGGATATAGTAACTTTAAAATACTTCATGAAGTTTCAGCCATCCAGCCTCTGTAATGTCACAGTGAATGACATTGATAAAATTTGCAAACGGTTAGAGAATGTACCCGCAAACATAGTTAATCATTGCTATTACAGTAAAGATAGTGAAATAGTCATATATCGCCTGGTAAATTGCAGTATATTATGGATTACCCTGTAAATACACATATTCATAAGAAATAATTATATATTTTAAGAGGTAAAGCAAACTTCCACTTGTAAATTCAAATTCCTTTCACACAGATATGATACAAAGACATATTTAGCAAACACATGTATGACTTTAAGTCAGTTTGCACACATTTTTTGAGTCGTGATGAAGATATATTTGGCCAAATATGTAGGTGTTAAGGAATAACTCTTAGTGGAAGCTTTGATCAAGGGAAATATTCACACTCAAAAGATAAAGAAGAAATTTTCAAAATCACAAATTTATCTGTTGTCTTTATTTCTATTTTTTTCTTTTATCGTTTCTTTGGTTTGGTTTGGCTTGGTTTGGTTTGCTTGAGTTTTTTTAAATATTTCAACTTAGTGAATACAATATTTTCAATATTTTTAAGTTTATCTATGTGCTGTGGGATGAACATATTAGGAAACCCATCTGTATATCTATCTGTTTATATTGGTTCTCGTGCTCATAATGTCTTACTGCCTGAAAAAAAATCTGTTTATAAACTGGCAATTAAGAAAAGTGAATCTGACCAGTGTCCTTTATTATCCAAGCCTAAAGCAATGCAGGATTTAACCACAAGGCAATATTAAGCAAACTTGCATTTAAATAAGCCATGGCAGTGGGGTTTTTTCCTAGCTCCTTTCTCTTCACCAATTATATTTGATTGTACACAAAAGTCTACATTTTAATAAGCTTTTATTTGCAATATGTTTGAACTAGCTTCAAATTTAGCAAAGCAGCACATAAGAAGAATGGAAGCTTTGGGCCTGCAGAATCAATATATTGATAACTGAGCATATCAGGCACAGTCCATTTTCAGCACTTGAGTATCTGCATGCGTATGACTTGAACTCCCACGTATAGGATTTGTTTAATCAGAGAATATGAGTATTACATTGAAATGAATAGGGAGCCTAATGAAGTCTCTGGCAAGGTGTTCCCCCTCTCTGCCTCAACATGGCTGTCTCCATGTTCTCTTTCTCTTCCATTTCTGTCCCACAGCAGTGTCTCTACTCCCAAGTCACCACTAGTCATCTTTCCTTTACTTAAACACACTATCTTTCCCTTCTTACAATCCTGTAATGTTGGAGGATGCCAAGTTGCGGGTTAAAAAAGTACTAATTAGAGAGGCAAATTATATAACATGTTCCTTTCATCTTCTATTCTCTATATGGTCCACTGAGCATATAGAGATGCTATGGAATCAAACAGGACAAACATATTGTTTGGTTGGATTAGTGTTCAAATGAAGAGTTGCTTAAAATGTGGGCAGACTGCTGTTGGCTTATAGAGTGGGCAGGAAACATTTGCAGATCAGAATATTTCTGAGAGTTTGACTAGCAAACATAAAAGTCTTACTTTACAGATATTTACAGGTTGCCCAGAGAGGTTGTGGAGTCTCCATCTGTGGAGATACTCGAAAACAATCTTGACACAGTCCTAAGCAACTGGCTGTAGTTGGCCCTGCCCATTGAGGAGGTTGGACCAGTTAGCCTCCAGAGGTCCCATTTTGTGATTCTGTGATACGTTTTTAGTTTATAAATACACTAACCATATTTTTGCTTTCTAATTACTCTCTGGTCATCTTATCATTCTGTAAAAAATCTTTACTTGCAAAAATTTGTAAATCATTAACAGGAATTCATTTTTAATCTGGTAAGTTAAGTATGCAGTGTTTGGAGCAAAAACATGGAATGAAGGTATTGATATCCACTACTTTAACTTAATATCTTTGGAAATCACTTCATCTTCACATTTGTGCTTTCCGTGATGTGGGACAGCCTCCTTGAAAAGAGTGACTTAAAAGGGAAACCGTTATTACCTTCTAACTGCAGTTATTAATCAATGCAAAACTCTTAGTTACGGATGAAACTTCTTATCATGATATCATAATTTTGCTCTTGAAATGTAGTTTTCATTTTAAGATATTGATAACAGAAACTAGATAAGAAACTTTACTTTGCCTTCCAGCATTAGAAAATATCTTACACTACTAATCAATTATCTCTTTGCTTTTAAAATAACTCTACTTTGGGAATAATAGGATTCTGTATATGAATACACAATGTGCCCGTGTGTGCATTTGTGTATGTGCTTAAATGAGTATGTATTCTGTCCTTTTTTGTGAATGTAAGGCAGAGTTTTAAGTAAGTCTCTGTTCTCGAGGATAAGACAAGTTTTCCTTTCTTATGGAAACCAAGATGGTATCTGATGTAAAAATAGGTTTCCCAGCTGAACCAGATTTTCAGGCTTACAGTTAGCATTTTTTTTAATATTTAATTTTTCACGCTACATTAAAATTAATATGTAGTTAAACAAAAGACAGTCTATTCACATATTTAAATGTAATTTTAATATTACATATAGTATTTGGAAAGCTTTTTTCATTATAATAAGATGAGGAAATTAAAAGTACTATATTGTGCATATTTTATATCAAGAATTGTATTTATGTGGACAAATAGTTCCAATAACAGGGCTAGTTTTTTCCATATAAATGTTTGAAGACTCTAACCGGACCAGCAGTAATGTGGCCAAATCATGAAAGGTAACTTTCTTTGAAAACGAGACCTCTTCCTAGTTTAGGAAAAAACCCAAACAATTAAGAAGTACTTCCGCCATGGGATTAAGGTCAAGTTTCTCATCATTTTGGAAAACACAAATTTCTATACCAAAGTTATTAATTACATGATTTGTGCAGCTCTGGCCTAAGTTTGTCACCTCTCCGGTAGAACTGCAAAAACCCGTCTATGGAGCGATAAAAATTCCCCATTTTTCATAAACAAGGCAAGTTTTTAAAAAAGTAATGTTCCTTTTTTCAAAATAACTTCTGAAAACCGTTTTTCCGTAATAGGAAGGAAATGAGAAAGGGGAAAAGCGCCACCTATTGACCGTGGTTCGCAATCTTACTCATTGCTGTTCGGTACCTGTTGTGGTTGTGTTTAACGTGCACAGCCGGCATTTTAGATAAAACGAATCTGTTAAAATTTCAATATTTTCAGGCTGTAAGCTGAAGTGTTTAAAGAATATATATTAAAACATAATTAAAGCTAAATGAATATTTTACACAGTAGTAATCCTGTAACAAATTCTTTAAGTCTTTCCTTTCTTTTTCTTTTTCTTTCTTTCTTTCTTTCTTTCTTTCTTTCTTTCTTTCTTTCTTTCTTTCTTTCTTTCTTTCTTTCTTTCTTTCTTTCTTTCTTTCTTTCTTTCTTTCTTTCTTTCTTTCTTTCTTTCTTTCTTTCTTTCTTTCTTTCTTTCTTTCTTTCTTTCTTTCTTTCTTTCTTTCTTTCTTTCTTTCTTTCTTTCTTTCTTTCTTTCTNTTTCACTCCCCTTCTCCTCCTCCTTCTCTCTCTCCTCTTTCCCCTCTCCTATCTCTTGTTATTACTTGTGTCTCTTTTCTCTCTTTAAAAAGAGATTTCTTTTGTGAGACAAAATACAGAGGACTTGGAGAGCAGTTTTAACAGAAATTTTTTTTACGATCTGTACAACATAAGTCTATACAGACTGCAGTTCTCACTTGGTGGAGATCTTTGCTGTATAGACAAGCTTATATATTTTCCAGTAAAGGGGATACACAGTTAGTTTTCCCTTGGATGAGGGTGAGGAATGCTACAGATATCACAAAGTTGGCAACAAAACAATTCTGATTTTATGTTTCAAGGATTATTGTATAGTTATTGCAACTGTTTTTAACATGTTTTAAATCCTACCAAGATTTCTGCAATTTGACATTTTTTTCCAAATTGGCATTAATGATGTACATATTGTGACTTTTAAATTACTGAGTCCAATAATGAATAGTTCATTGACTGCTGGTTCAATGAATTGTGTGGAAATTCATGGACCATGCAGGCAAAGAGAAAAGGTAACTATTATTATTTCAAACGAAGATTTTATGTCTTAGTGGCATTGTGAAAGATTGACCTTCACATGAGATATTGCTGTTCTTGCATTACCACCCTAATATCAATAGAAAACTGCTTTTAATCTACACAAAGGGTCCTGTTATCCTCTCAATGCATGGGGGATTATCATGCTTAACTCTCTGGAACATCGAGAGGCAAAAAGACCCCACAATCTCTATGGCTGTGAAGCAGTTTCTTGAGCATATTTCACATGAGTTTAAATGGTGGTTTATGAAGTTCTGTGGGTTTGTTTTGTGTGTGTATGTTTTGCTTTGTTTTAAACTGGGAAGTTGACTTTTTGATATAAACTTGTACAACAACACTACTGTATTTGATAAATGTGTATATTTGATGGTAAGTAAGAATTTACTGATTTTTCAGTATTAGGAAATAGATTAAAATATGCATGATCATCTAAGTTAACCATCTCTTCTCAGTAATGCTCATTGTAGAAGCTAAGTACTTTGTGTTGTGATGGAACTGTAAATGTGATATTTATATAGGAATCTGGCAGAGGTTACATCCCGTTTACAAAGAAAAATAGGCAACAATGACAAAATATTTGTTTATCAGCATTTATTTTCATAATCTGAAATTCTGATGATACTCATCATTGCTAACATTACATTGCATATTTGTCTTTTACATTCCAAGATCAATAATATAACCATGGGTTACTGGGCTCCTGTATCTATAAACACACACACACACGTGTATATATGTGTGTGTGTGTGTGTCTGTGTCTGTGTATGTGTACTGTGTCCACTCAGTGAAAACTTTTAAATATTAAAAAGAAGTATTCCATCCCATATTTCATCTATTCTTACAAGACAAGAATGACAGTATTAAGATGCACATTTAGGATAGCACTCTTTCTGCTTTGAACGCTGTCAAGAACAAAGTACTTTACAGACTTAAAATAAATCTAGGTACTAATCCATTGAATTTCTGACAACAGGAGCCCAAGGTTTCCATGCACTTAGCTGAGTACTGCATAAGAGCTTGTGCATTATTTATGTCCACTAATGGTGTTGCAATGCTCTTTGTGTGAAGCAGTGACAGTGCAATCTACTAAGATAGCTGCTGCTGTGGACGAAGCCATACATTTTCCTGGGCTTGAATTTTTGACAGAATACTCTATTAATGCCAATTCTGCTTAAGTAAATGCTGAGCAGGGGTCAGTTCCTCCCCCCCCATTCCCCTTATTATTTAAGAAAACAGAGCCATAAAACTGAAAATAATGTTCTGGGCTTTGCTGAATTTTGCAACACAATAGTAGCCGATAAAGGTCAGTCTGCTTTTTTGTCTACTTTTATGATTTTGTGTGATGGTCCACAGACTAAATAGGAAAGCTCTTAGCATTGGAGAAGGGAGGTGCTATTAATTCCAGTTTCATTGCCATTATACTCTTCAGTGGATCAATAGAATTAAATGAGCTGAGATATTAGGAAAATATTGTGAAGAGAAGTAGGGTGTTATTATTTGACCAAGGTTAGGATGAATAGAAAATAAAGAACCATTTATACTGGGATGTCAATAAATCATAGAACCCATATATAAAATGGAATAGGGCATAACAATCATAAGCATTCAAATGCCTATAATATCTTTCTTTTTTAAAAATACGTTAATGTTTGGCTGGCAATTTAAAGGGCCATTGCAAGTAATTTTTTTAAATAGATTTTTTTTTTTTAAGAAAAATTTTGTTTATATTTAAAGGGTCTTATTTAAATTGACTAATCCTAAGTTTATAATAATTCTTTGAAAATAGCTATCTTCTTTGCTTCCTTCTTAACCATTCGGACCTGGAAGTTCTAACAGGGATATGGCTGAGCCCTAGGTATGTTTTCCCCTGTGCTTTCCTGTTTGTACTGCCTGCTGCCCCTGCAATTTCCATTTCAGCCTTGCTGTTGCTGCTCCTAGGAAATGCTTTTCTGGAGAGCTTGTAAAACATTGCATACATCAAATAAATCTGCAGAAATGACTAACGTAAAGGACATGAAGTAGTTTCTTTAGAGTCAACATACACAGATGCCTGTGGGAGATAGACAAAAGACTTTCAGATATTTGAGGAGGAAAAAAAAGAAGAACAGAGATTAACACATTTGTCTTTATTCCCTCTCAGAATCCACAGTATTAACAGCAACAATTCTCACCATCTGAAGAGATCAGTGACAGTAAAGCAAGCTTTTTTCATTGTTTCCCCTCTACAGATAGGGGAACTGAGGTTATATACAAGTGAAGTTTTCTTGAAGTAATAGTCTTGTCACTAATGGTTGCTTGTAATGTATTTCAACTCAAATTGAATTCAAAATTATTTAATTCAAAAAGAAATCAACAAAAAATCAGGTTACCATGAAATAACTTGAGTTAAAAAATGACAAATTGTAGAACCATAGTTTTTGTTGAGCACTAGAATGATTCTATTTACATTAGCCTTGTTTGATAAACTTAATCACCCTTCAAACTGTTGAAACTGAAAACAAAAAATCATCTAAAATTCTTCATTACTATGATTTTTTTTTTTTACGCATGCTAATCTGTTAATTTCTCCCTTTTTCTGCCTGTCCTGCCTCTGCATTGTAATATAACGTTTTATTAAGGATGAACAAATTTATCTCTCAGCCTCTTATCTAACCCCAGAATCAGAGTCATAAGCCAGTTATGTTGGATTCATCAACAGTGTTCTTCAGTCAGTGTTCTTTTTTCCAGGAGTTTAACGAATTCAAGAAAAAAAATTCCTAAAAGAAATCCTAGTTTCTCTCAATTTGCATATTCTGTCCTCCACCAGTGTTCCCTCTGCCTACCCAGTTATTTCTTTAGAGCATTCTTTGGGGAAAAAAAATATCAGCAGTATAAATTTTTATGGCATTACCACAAAACTGTGTTTCAGATCTCTTCCTTTTTTTTCACTTTTATTTGGATGAAGTTATATCTTCCACCTTTAGATCTCTACAGTGAGAAGATTTTCACCTGAGATTATTGTCTAGGCTACTTTCTTTGGCATTTATAACATGTGATTCATCTACTTTTAATGACTTATGCAGTAGCTTTGATGACTGTTTTTCCTCCCCACTGGCTGACACAATGGAGCACTGTGGTTAAGTCTTCAGTGTTATGCAAGATGAACATTATCTGCAGAGAATAGTTTGAAATATCAACTATGCTTTCCCCCCCTTTTTCCACTGTTTAGCCTACCTCTTTTAATACCTCAGTTTTCTCCTTCACAGTCTTTTTTTTACCTCTGCCATGATGTTAGCATCACTATCCTGCTTGTGGGGTAATATCTTTAATTTACTTCCAGGATGTATCTAAATTTGCAGGCTTTTCTTGCACATCAACTGTGATTCATGGTCTATGGTATGTCTTCACAGAGCTAGAACACTTTTCAGAATCTCATAACTTTGTTTCACCAAAATTTTTTAGATCTTTGTTAGTCTTGCCCTTTCTATCACATTAAATACTATCTCTTAACTTTTCTTTTGAAGACCATTCTTAAGCTAGCCCTGACCTATATTCACTTCACATTAAGCACAGTTTTAAAGCATTAACCTTTGAGCAGTGTGACATGTGCCATCACTGTCCACTTGTCATTTTTTGGAACCATAAATAATTGTAAGGCATGCATTTTATGCACATATAGAATCACTTGTAAGCCTACCTGCAGTTTTTACTTCTCTCTCTTAAAACTTGTATGTCATTTCTATGGGGAGTGAGAGGTGTAAAGGCAAAACAAACAAGCAGCGTAGACAGCACCTATGTCAAATATGTATTTGGTAACTTTAGCTAATCTCTCATCACTTCCCTGTTCTTAGATTTTTGTTTCTTAACTCTTATGACAGCCTTATGCAGAGATTAGACATTGTGTATTTATTTCCCATTTGTGAAATCTAGCTGCTCCTTGCCTACCAGCTCTGAATGCTTATAGTGGAATTCATCTCATCTGGGACTGGCAATGGGAATATCTAGACTCAAACAAATCAATTAACGATACCTGCAATCAATGGCAAGAAAAAAATGTGATTCATCTGATCTGTTTTTGTGATCTGTATTTTGATGGAATGCACCACACTAAAGTGATTTATTTAAGTGGTCTGTGTTTACTACAATTCTATGTCTGTCTGAGCCAGTGGATATAAAATACTTTCAGGATAGAGTCTTGAAACAGACAATTATGATTATAGTGAGTAGTGGTAAAAGTGTAGAAATCCCACAAAATTCTCAAATAGCATAGAAACAGGTCATGCTTCCTGTAAAAGATTAAGTTCAAAGGTCACTCTTGAGAGGCAAAAATTAAATCATTTTTCTATTTAAGCTTTTATATCATTTAGTTTGCAATCTATATTCTGAACTATGGTACTGAAAATCTGAAGTAGTTCAACAGCCTTGCGAGAAGCATAAGTAGCAGTTGTGTCTGATGTACATGCCTGGCCTTATACAGACATATAGCCTTATACAGGTATATGCCTGTCAGCAGTGCTGTGAATTTCTATATATTTTCCTGATTTTAGTGACAAATTTGCATAGGTTGAGAAGCTGATCCTTTATATGTGGAATAAAAGGAAATAAAAGCAAACTAATTCATTGTTACTCTATAGCACCTTCTCTGTCTGTGCCAGAAAGTCTGACATAAATACTGGTTTTCAATGGTTTATCCCAGACACAAAATAAATTAAATAAATAAATAAACAAATAATAAAAATCTGTTTAAAGCCTGAAGCAATTTTTTCTTTAATTTGAAAAGCTGCTTGAGCTGAATTTAGTTATAAAACTGTCAAGAGAAGTTACTAGTGCTTTCAAATAGTTGTACTCTCACAGCTAAAATACTTCAAATCTTTGAGAACTCCATTCAGTTACAGATATTTTTAGCTTCTGCAGAAAAAAATCTGTGGAAATTTGCTCTGTAACCAAGTGATTGAGCAGGAAAGAAGCAATAAACAATTGAAGTGTAAGTTACCATCAACAGCATTTGTTTATTTCTACTGGGAATCTTGTATAGCTGTAAATTCTACCAGTATGCATTTCTGCTGTGGCTGAGAAATGGTATGAGAGCTGCCAAATCTTTTTGGAGGGACTTTACTGCTTCTGTCACTACCAAAGAACAAGGCTCTTTCCTACACATACTTATGTAGCACAACCTTTTATGACACCACCTGAATTCATTGAGCATCTGTGCCCATAACATTGGGTCTATCAGGTCAGGAGGAAGGAGATCAGTAGCAGCTTGCTACAACTTGGTGCACACTTGGATCACAGAATAATCGGAGTTGGAAGGGACCACGAAGGATCATCAAGTCCAGCTCTTAAGTGAATGGCCCATATAGGCATCAAATCTACCATTTTATTTTATTAGCACCATGCTCTAACCAACTGAGCTAGTCACACTGTTTTTAACATGTCTCCCTCTCCTCTTTCACAGTTGCATATGTGCTTTCTTGTTATGAAACTTGTGGAGTTAGATGCATACCAAGAGAAAACTGTGTGACTAGGTCTGTACCAGCATACTTGTAAATAAAGTGTCCTGTGCGAAGGTTCAAACAGTGTACTAGGATTTTCTAGTGGTTAATTGTTATTGTGACCCCTGGCACCTTTTTAGGTCTGCATCACCACCTTATAGACAATTTTTGCATCACTTTTATTTAGTAATGTAGGTATAGTCTTGAGTGCCATTCTAATGAGAACTAGTATCTATTATAAATATCATAAAGAAGAATATAAAGACAGTTAAAGTTCTAGCTAAGGGAATATAATTTAAAGTACGTAGGAAAGGTGTCACAACCGTATAGAACATTTTCCAAGACCTTTCTTTTAAAAGTTATCTACAGCAAAAATTAGGCAGAAAATACCAGTCCCAAAGTAATAATTTTAAGCAGTTTCATAATGAAAGTCTCTATTTAGGTATTGAGTCACCGTGTCAAAGATCAACCATTTATCCTATTTCATAATCCATGTGCTGCTATGATTTGACAGTGGTTTTAAGCAGATAAGAGCTAAATTTGTCATTAAAATTACCTGTGATATGTTTTGAATGATTTAAAAAAAATTCAGGGCAAAACTATAAAGTTGTTTAAATAGAACAGCATATAGAAAGTGGTCGGTGTATTTGGTTCACAAATATTGTGTTCTGTCTATACGACTATGTTTATAGTTGTTTCAAAAACTGTCTTCTGGCACTGATATCAGCTTGCACCAAATAACTTTCAGCCATATGTGGCTTTGGCTCTAAGCAGGATAGCTACAACCACCTGATGGGACTAGCTCCTGTCCCAGGCTTATCCCTAAAGTGTATTCAGAATTATGGTAGCTGTATGTAGGTTTAATAAATTATTTATATACACATTAAATTATATGAGCCTGAAAACATTTTCTACACTGATGTTGTACATTTGGTATAGCTCAGTGGATCACCGAAGGAGAAAGTTGCCAAGTAGCTAGGACTTGCTGCCTAAGGATTTAACAATGAGAATGATTGCAAAGAATTTGAGTAGTACATGATTTAAGTCTTTCTTACTTCCAAGAATTGTGTCCTGATCACCAGCCTACTGGATGAACTACTGGAATTCCCAATCATCCTGCCGAAGTGAATGAACAACCAGAAATTCAAAAGCCAGAGTCATAAAGGAGAGAAGGGGGAACAAAACCCAGTTTTGCTGCCTCTGGGAAAGTTATGAGATTGAGGTGCGAGCAGGAACAGTAAAGGCAGAGCACATGCAGTTAATTTTAGATATGATGTGATTGCTAGAGTCAAAAAAGTCACAAAACTGTAAATCACATTATGTTTAGGAAATATCAGTTTAACTTTGTAGATGTAAGAGTTAATAGTTCTAAGAATAAAGATGAGAAATACCTTAGAATCTCTCCCTGTCCAGATCTAGTCTAGCCTAATCTAGCTTCATATCTAGTCTAGACTAGTCCATCTAGCACACTAATGTATGTCTGGTCAAAGATGCTGTGTAGGAACAACACACTAGACTCAGTCCTTTCAGCTATTAATTCTGCTTCCACAGCACCCACATTTTGTATTTTAAAAGTTTTAAAAAGGTATCTCCCTGCTTGGATCAATATAGTGGTTCACCTTTTGCCCACTTCTAAATACCCACTTCATAAGATGATTAGTATCCACTGGTTTGCATAAGCCTTTCTATTGGTTAGGTATCTTAACAAAACGATAAGAAAGAAACATGCTGGGAACAACCACATAGAAAGTAAAGGAACTGTGAATTGATGCCTGATTATAATGTGACACTTTTTATATTGAAATCTTGGCATGTCTTCATAACTCTCCTCTCCCTAAGTTTCTGATGCAGAATAATGAGTTTATAAGCACATGACTTGCTTATGTACTGAATGTAAGTTGTACTATTAGATTAATCAGTTTAAGACTTCAGACATGGAAAACAGAAACAAGAAAGCTGTTGAATGTATCTTTAAGGTGTATAAATTCAGATTTGCATTCTTTTTAAATTTCTGGCAGAAATAAAAACTGCTGGTAAATATATAACAGATGCACCAATGTGTCTTGAGATGAATACATTATGGACCAAAAAATCATATTTATTCCCATCACAATAACAGTTTGTTTGGATCACCTGCTCTTTCTGGTTGCACCTGTGGCTTGCTCATTTGGTTGCATCATGGGAAAATGCCAAGATCAATACAATCTGTGGATTCTTTCTCCCTTGTGTGNGAAAATTCCAAACTCCACAGTAGTTTTTAAATTTTACTTCAATTGTACCTGTAAAACATGGTGATGTCTGCTGATTGACTTTTGCTTGTGTGTCAACATATGTGTCTCCAGAGGTTTTTCTTCTTTGGGTATGATGGAAAAGGAGTAACCAGTGAGTAGTAAGCAACTATTTCTGTTGTTATTTTCTTTTTTCAGATTTGAATTGCTTTGTAATAAAATTACACCCAAAAGTGATTTTCATATGTTTTAATGTTTTAGTTTATCAGTGTTTGAAATGTCCAGTGCATTAACAAACTCAGGAATTTGGGGTTTGTCTAATGATGCTGGGGTCATAAAAACATCAAATGTGCATCAGAATGTTTCTCAAAAAGTTATATGTTCAGGTGAAGTACTATGATAGTGGCCATTTTATGCCAACATTATGCCAGAGCTTTATTCCTATAAACTTCATGCCAGAGCTGACTCGTGAAAATGACGGTTCAGCCAGTGCATAAATATTCTACCCTTCTATGTAACAAACACTAACAGTGTTGCTCTAACATTTTCAAACTGTGGACTGTATCCAAACACAGTACTCTGAGCCAATTTCTTATTTATAAGACATCATACTTCTAAAACAGAGGAACACAATTCTTATTGATTAGAATAAACAGAATGCCTGAAATGGAATCTGAGTCACTGAGCCTGTTTGCATCTGGTATTGCTGAACAAAAGAACATATCCTCTGTTTAGTAAAACACATGGATTTGTGCGCAGTAGAGATAAATGCTATCGGAAAGCTCTTCAGGAGATAAGCTTAGTTTCCTGTGCTGTCATACTTTGTTGTTTGAATAAATAGTGAAAGGGTAGAGCAGTCCTTGTGATTTCCTTTCTGCATGCTACTGAACTTTAATGTTCACAGAAAGAGTTAAAAGGCTCAGTAATGGTATCGCACTCTTCATGCACCAGGAATGCTGTTATTATGATAGCGTAAAATCATAAGAAATCTTCCAATCAGGACAACTACTTACAGCTATGCACAGTAGTGATGTGATGTAGCCTGAATATGGACAAACAGCATATCCCTCTCTTGTAAGAGCCTCTTGGACATTTACTAATCCCTGGAACTTTTTCATGGATATGCCTCTCCTTTATTCTGTTACTATTTTCTCAAAAACTGGGTCATTAGTTAACAGTAATGTTTTTTAATGCAAGATTTCAGTCAAGTTTAAAGGGCAAGGCACTCAAGCGCCCCCAAAAGAAGCATGAGCTTTTACCTATCTGTATTATAGCTTTCAATGAATTTCCAGATTTGTTCACCTTAATCAAAAACAACAGTAGCCCAAAAAAGTGTTGATAAAACCTAATACTGGATGGTAAAATAGATAAATACACAGACAAATTTAAGCTGAACACACAGGAAGTTTGTTGGTGGTTTGGGTTTTTTTTAATCTCTGAAAGAAGGAATAATTTTTCTCTCATCTCACAAGACATCAATTCAATTTTTCATTTTCTTGTTCAAATTCACATGAAAATATATGAAATTCAAAACTCAAAAAAGATGTTGGAATCAAAAATAAGGATTCATTATTTTTTTTGACAGATCTCTCCCTAATATTCTTTCATTTGTTCACAAATGATATTCCAGAAGAGTGTACATGATTTTTTAGTAATTTACCATGACCCAAAATTTCATTGCTTTTACCAGCAAAAAAGTTTATGTTTGATTTTGACTGGATGTTTTGTCAAGTAGAGTTCTTTTAATGAACATAATGCATTGAGTATAGGGCCAGCTTCGGACCTACTGAACCTTGCTTTAAATGGAAGATTACAAGTTCCTCAATAACATTTCCCTGGACTGCAGTTTTCACTTTTGTAATCTTTATTTAATTGCCTTGCATATTTTTCTATTGGCTAAGCAGGACCTAAAGTACAATTATGTTTCTATAGAAAAAATAAATTATTAATTTATTCTTATCAAGTTTACAATGAGGAGAAGAACATACTGTTACAGAAAGCCCTGTCTTACAATTGTTCATTCATAATACAACAAGGGGGGAATGCATGTAAATAATTTGCTTATATTATTAGAAATATTACATTCTAAGGGGAGCATATCTACCATGTCATCTGAGTTAGCTGTTTTTTAGTTATTTTGGGTAAATATCACTACTTGTAGCCAACTTCATTTTTTTCAGAACACTGTGACTTCTATATAAAGGACCTAATAATTCCCTCAAGTATACTATTAAATGTTTCTTACAATATCCTGCCCATAACTTTGCGTAATCCGTCTTGATAGACTTTGGCAGCAACTTTGTTAGAAGTGGTCATGTGTTTACTACACTGCTGTTTCATGAGGCTTCCAAGAAAGAATTACAAGTTTGACTGAATTACAACTACTAGAAGTTTATTTCCACTCTTTTCCATAGTTTTAACCAATACTTATGCCACAGGGATGAATAATAAAAGGCAGATGCTTGATCATTCTCTTTTCTTAGGTTGGAAAATTTTAAGGATAGTAGTAGAAAAGCAGTTCAGGAAGAAAAGTATGACAAATTCCATTTTGAAGTCATGATTTCTCTTCCCTCTCTTCAGTCCATCATTAAATTATGTCCTTTGCCTGATAAAACTATTTGCCAGTTGTTACCCTGATGGAATTAGATGCTCAAGTTAAACCACATGATGGACAAAAGAGGAATTAGAGAAATTCCCTAGAAAATCTCCCTGCAAGTTTATTTGCTGTACGTCACACCCTTCATATATAGTTAAAAATCAATTAACAAGGTTGCAATTGTTATCTTATAAATATATAATACAGACCCCAAAGCTATATAAGGGAAAGTGTATCAGTCCAAATGATCATGTTTGCTGCTTTTAGTTTTAATTCAGGAATCATTCCAATACACAGTGGCAGCCAGGAGGAAAAAAAAAGTCAACAAAGTTTCATACATGAGATATGACATAACACAGAATAAATGAACAAGCTTCTGATCACCCTAAGCAGCACCCGGGTTAATACCTCAAGCAGCTGTCCTGATTTCTTGGTTTAAGCTTTTACTGACTTTAATTAAATAGACTCTTTGGTGTACCAGGATGCATATGACTGGGATATGAATAAAAGAAATAAACAGCAGACACTGGCATATGGTTGATGGCACATGCATCATATGATTTGTGTAATACCATTTTTTTAACCTATTTTCACATTCATGAGCAGTAAAAACCTTAAAACAGAAATAGAATTGTCTCACTGGATTTGGAACTTTGACTGTTAGTGAAGTTTCTCTTTTCTATTATTTTTTTATATTGCAGAATGTATATTAAAAAACCCCCACCACTGTAGGCCTTAATTGTCATATGCTCAATCAGCAATGTTTAAGTGGACCCTGTGGATTTTGGTCCAAAACCAAACCAATCAGTTACAAGGTATTTTTCTTTTTTGTTAGATGTTCTCCTGCAATATTTGCATAAATGTAACCATGCTGTCCGTCTTTTAACTTTCACTCAATTAATTATTCTCCCAGCCCCCTGCTGATGGACAAAAATGAGGCTTCATCTGCAAATAGCTTCAGCAGTTTACAGCTTATTAAATGCCAAAATCTAGTTAAGACAGTTTGAGAATTCTCATGTCAGGCATTTCAACATGCCAGTTTTAACACAAAACTCTTATTAAAGGGAAAAAAGTGAGCCCACTACGCCAAGACTGGGGTGGCAGGGGGGAGTGGGAATTGCAATAGAATAAAGGTAATGGATAGGTAAGAATCTTGTACAGATTATGTACTTAGCATATGTGGCACAGAATAAGTATGCTTTCATTGATTCTGCTAATAATGAAAAACATTGGAAAAGACTACCAGTTGACAATAAAATGGCTCCTACAACTAGCAAACAGCTTCAGTCCCCAGTATCCCCTTCTATAATTTTTATAAGTCTGAACATACCTCGGAATAAGCAGATTACATAGTAAAACATTCTTAAAAAGCAACATTTCTATGACTCTTTTTGACAGGTTTTGCATTTTGCATCAAGCATCTGGTGCTTTCCTTTTTCAGTACATAGTGTTCTGGTATGCTTTATACCATGCTGGGTTGATTCTTGATTTAAAACAGAAATAGAGAAGCAGTAGGGAATACAGAAAAACTGAAGTGTGCCATGCTCCAAAATAAATTCAATACATGGTTTCAGACTATAACTTTGACCAGCTCACTCAACATGCTTCAGCCTTAAGCGGTCTCTCTTTAAAACTGGGTATAATCAAGAGCTCATTGAAGAATAAATGTTATGCCTGAATGTCAGCTTCTTATCTTGAATGAATTATGAAAAGAGGGCTAACAAAATTTCTCTTTCATAATGCAAGCTACATTTAATTGTTTTCATTTATTTTTGCTGTTAGCTTATAAATATTTCTTTAGCTGTCTCTTGTTAGTGATATATATGTAAAAATTCTGGACCAAACCAGAGTGAGACAAACACAAACTTTAAAATATATTATTTCAGTGGCAGTTGTGAAGAATATAATTTCAATTCTGTTTGCTTTTTTGTATGTTTGGTTTTTTTGGAGGGTGAGTGGGCGGTGTAGGATAATGTCCAAGCTGGAAGAGAAAGGGTTCTTTAACCTAAAACATTCTGACTTATTATCTGGTTTACTGTGACATATTTTGTCATTCTTGTCTCAAGTTATAAACTAAAGTGACTGAGGTGAACGTGACATGACAATTCATGACAGAAATGTCAGAAATTAAGATAAAGAAGTATAATTCATGTCCAATCATATAGCAATTACCAATTCTCTTATAAAATGCTTATATTTTTCATGATTAATGAAATGGAAAAAAATACAGTGTATAGTGTTGTATCAGTTTCCCATGTTATTATTATCTTTAATTTCTGACAATTTATTTCAAGGTAGTATAGACTAATGACCTCATCATGTAGAAGTACTAAGATCAGTACTGAGATACATTCCTCGGTAAGCAGACCCAGCACTGAGGCTGTTCCATATGAAATGCCCCTCGTGCATCTGCTCTCTGAATTCCCACTGCATTGGTGAGAAAGCATCAGCTTTCCCCTTTGCATAAATAAATGCACCCTCAAGCAGAATCTTCTCACAGTCAGAATAGAGGGCACACATGAAATATGTTGCTGTTTTGAATGATTCTGTTGTTTCCAAACTGGTCAAAGGTGTTTAAAATATTAGAAAAGAAGACACATATAACAGATAGTTGAGGATCAGTCTTTCATTATGATATATCTACTTTATTATATCTCTCTGCTGTTTGTTTGGTTTGGTTGGGTTGGGTTTTTTATTAGATTCTTTTAGGTACAATGGCAGAATCAAGTACTGAGGACAATTTTTAGTGATAGTAATAGCCTTATAGCAGACCTGTAGGAGACTGGCTGATAACCACTGCTTCAAAACACTGTAGTAAAAAGGTATAGAAATAATTGCAGGAGAATTGGGTAAAAGAGAGGTTGAGTCTAACATGACTGGTAGAGTACCTTCAGGCAACACAATAAAATACAGGACTCAGGATGTAATCAAGAGTGACAGAAAAGGAGTGGGGGTGGAGGTAGTGGTACAGAAGGCTTAGGAGGAAAGATAAAGTGGTCATTTTCCTGACATCTGTGTTAACTCACAACAGGCCTATAGAGGAAAAGTATATTTTTCCACTTTTAAATTTCAGTGGTTTAGCATCATGGTGGAGAGTATGCCCTGGAGACCAAGCTCTTGTCATCCATGCTGGCTAGTGACATTGAGTTCTTTTGCGTGGATTCCACTTCTTCTCCTTTGGTATTGACATAGATGGACAACTTCTAGGCATCACATGGTAGGTTATGCTCTGCCAATCAGTGTGCCAATTAATGCCAGTCATAGAGATGTTTTGTGAGACGAACATTCCTGAAACCTATGAATGGCATAAAATACTGGAGGGCAGCACTGGAGATATTAGTGGATTTGACAAAGTGTAAAAATTAGGATTATCTTGAATGCTTTATAGCCTGTTTTTAAAATATTTTCAAGAAGAAGGTAATTTCTGATTCAGTTGCTTTGGGTTTTGAACAAAATTTCAGTCAGAATAATGGATATGAATAAAATTCATTCATGTCCATGGAGAGAAATGAATACTGAAGTACTAAAAATACTTTTCTGTTTCCAGATATTGATGCCCAGTAGTAATTTCTGTCAGATAAAGTGTATTAGTTTATTTTAAAATGAAATTTATTATGATGGAGGTAATTTTCAATTTCAGAATGTAGGAATGACAATGTGAAATATAATAAAGGAAGTTTCTCCAAAATAGTTCTGAAAGAAAAATTGGAACACATTGCAATTTCCCTTTTACATCATCAAACATCATGCACAGGATTATGTGGTGCAGGTACAAGCCTTGTCTCAAACTAAAAGAGATTTTTCTTTACTCCAATCTACCTAATTATGGACGTATATGACATCCTGTGCTTTGTAGCATAAATGGTCATTTAATTTCTCCTGCTCCTGCTTGGATTTAGGAGATAATTTCTGTGTATTTTTCTGGCAACCCAAGTTCATATGAGTTCTCTCTTTTCCCCCAGAATATTCTTATTCTCTTTACACTTGAAATCAGATATTAAAATATTTTAGTCGGTGTGTTTGATTTTTTTTTTTGCATAATTTGCTACTGCAGAACAAAATATGAGAAATTCACTTTAGCTTTGATAATTATTCTTGTTCTATAGTCAAAAACTGGATGGAATCAGGTAAAGTGAAACCTTTAATTTAATTGGAGAGAAAAGAAAATAGGTCTTAGTCCATAATGAGTTGGTTTGGGGGTTTTGTTTTTTGTTTGTTTGGTTGGTTGGTTTTGGGGTTTTTTTTGGTTATTTGAGGATCCTGTAAGCTCCAGGATACAGAAACTTTATGTTAATAGAAACCTATTAATCTGAAAGATATTTTTCTCCCTTGATTTCAATTAGGTACAGTACTGTAGAATTATGTAAACCAGGAAAATGTTTCCACCTGTAGCATGAATGTAGGAACTTGATTGTTATTACAGAAGCAGCAAAGTTAAAACATATTTGAAGAGCAACACATGCTGTATTGCTATTAAAAGTCCCCCAAATGCTCTTTCTTTAGTGCTCTGACTATAATGTATTCAAAGCAGAAATATATGCTTCATTACTTGTAGAGGTGTTGGCACTTGCTGCTTTATGGCCAGCAAGAAATAATAGATCATAAAGAACAAGAATGTGTAAAGGAATGAAAAACAGTAACTAAATATATATGTTTATATCCAAATGCAAACCACAATAAGGATATATATACACCTATTTTAAACAAATGCATGTACCATTTATGTAGAAAGCTTTCAGAATGTGGATTTGATTAGTCTTGTATGTCCAGGTTTTGTGAAAATGTTGAACATGGTAAGATGCAAACACATGTTGATTTTATATTTTGAACAAGAGAACTGATTAACTATTCTGTGAATATAGTCTGGGGTGGACGATAAAGAACTGAAACTGTTCAGGCATTTATTATGCACCATGCTTTCAAAGAGGGTGACTTTCATTTATAAATCATTATA
>VWZD01004822.1:91760-128547 GCA_013396695.1 Sakesphorus luctuosus
AAGAGATAAGGGAAAGGAAAGGGAAAAGGGAGGGAGAAGAGGGAAACAAAGGCAAAACTAAAGATGAAGGTGAAGATATAGACAGAGGAAGGGAAAGACGGATCATGGAAAGGTGTTGGTAGAATTCAGGTAGGAGAAGGTATGAGGGACTAGTAAGGAGAAATGTGAACAAATTATGAAGTAAAGAGTGGGAAGAGTTTTCAGCAAAGAGGTACTTGGCAAAAGGTAGAGAAAATCGTGTCAAAATGCTGAAATACACTGAAGCAAGGATTCCTCTACCTGAGCTTTAGCCAATGTACTGAAGTAGACACATCGATTTCTTAATTTTATCACTCAAACATCTTTTTTAATTTGGACTATTAAATTGTTCAGTGGAGACCTGGACTGAGTGTCTCAAAAATGATCTTCACGTATGCTTACCCTAAATGTCTTCAGAAATGAATTTGCAGATTTAATGCTTTCAGTCATTTGCAAATAAGCCTGCAGGAAATACAGTTCATGCTTCTGCATTTCTAGAATGCCTTCATTGAGTGGTCCTGTGTTAGGAGTTGTGAATGTTTAATACTGATCTGAAGACACTGCTCTCTCAAAAAATCAGTAACAAGTCAAAAAATACACCATTTCTTAGCTCTAAGTAACTCATTCCCACTCTACTACGGTTACTGTATCATTAGTGATACAGCAGAAACTCCTGACTTTGGATATTAGGTTATGCTTGACATTTTTTTACCAAGTCAAATCCTCTTTGGATTTTTGTATCAACCACCAGTTTTGGCGAATNCTATAGGAGCTTAAGTATGACACTTATATGGGGGACTTAATTTTTAGAAGTGAATCCCATCCCTAACTCTGTAGCTACAAATACTACAATTCCAATTTAGTATGATTTAAACTAATTTTGCACAGATAAAGAGATCAGATGAGCAAGGAAGCAGACAAGCAGGCCCAGAGCAAAGCTGAAGAATTACAATTCGTTTCAAGTTAACATTAATGTTTTTTCTGTCTTTATTCTTTCCAAACAGTCTTTTCTGTTTTCTCTGATCTTCTTATTTGCTTGTTAGATACTAAGATGGCTTTGTTGCTGTATGACAATTGCAGCTGTAAAAAAGCCTAGTGAAGCATATGTGAATGCAAATAGTCATCTTAGTGACACTAATAATGGAATATAATGCTAGTGAAGCTGAAAATGTATTACACAATTTTATAATACACTTTGATTTTACATAGGTAAATTAAGGACAATGTGTATAATGAAAGTACTGAACATTTTACCTTTATATTTTCCCTTTTTTTTTTGTTTTATACTCAAAGTGTTTCAGCTGCTGAANTTTATTTTATTTTATTTTATTTCAGATCCCCTCTGTGACACCTGAGGCTAATAACAGAGAGTATTCACATTTATTTTCTCTCACAGAAGTAAAATTGTTTGAGTATTTTTTTATTCAATGTATTCTGATAATGATTTCAATACAAAAAAATAGATCAAGAGGTGGTCCTGAAAAAGGAACATTTCTGAGCAGTTCAAATGGTGTTCTGTGACTGTTTCCACAATTTCTGTAACTCTTCCCAGTGAAGCTCTTGCATTCTTTCTAGAACATACTACCAGGGAAAAATCCTTTAGGTCTGATCAAACATGTTTAAGCAGCATGCACAAGTACTTTGTATGTTATGAACAAGCATCAGGATCCTATAAAACAGAAATTACTTTATATGATAGTTTCTTTTAGGTAGTTACACAACTAATTGAAATGTTAAACTTGAGCAAGCTCACTGAACTGAATAATAACTAACTAAAATTAGGGAAAGCATGCTTAGGGCAAAGTGCAGCTTCTTACATATCCTTTAACTTTCAGTTTGGCTTTTTCTCTGAAAAGTATGAGACCAAGAAAGTCTTAACACAATCACATTTGCAAGACTATGTAAAATACAGACTTTTAAGACTGCTTTTGCATAGTGATTTTACTCTTTTTCAACACCCTTTCCTAATATTTATCATTGACTAGTTACTGAGAAGTTTTCTGGAAATCTGTAGCTATACTGTTCGATATATGTAGAAAATCTCCCACTTTAAAACATTGACACGTACACCCAGAAAAGAACTGTTTTGGCAGTAGCTTAGTAGTACATTGGTTAAGAAAAACAGAAAAAACATATGTTGTCAGTAATTATCAGGCAATTTCAGTAGTAAATATTTATTCTCAACCGCAGCTCCAAATACACTGATTTTATGTCTGTGTCTTAAGAGCTGGTACAAATAGTGGATGATCTGGAGGGAAAAGCCTTAGAAATGTAGAAACAAAAATGTTATAGCTACTAAACTAAAGGGAAAACAGTATCCTAGAATTTAGAGCTGAACCTAACCCAGTGCCTAGGAAAGGACTTCAGCATCCAGTATAGGTGGGTATAGATATTTCAGTGAATCTGAAGTCTAAGATTAACCTTCTCCCTACTTCCTCATTTTTTGTTTTATCTAGTGACTTTCAAGTGCAGAACGCATGCATTGGTTGTGATGGTTTTTAATCTCAGAGTTCCAATCATTTGTTGGATAATGCCTAGAAAACTGATCTTCACTAGAATACTGTTGAGTTTGAGACACAGAGTCATGGAACAGTTTGGGTTGGAAGTAATCCTTAAAGATTATCTAGTCCTGCAATGAACAGGGCCATCTTCAGTGAGATCGGGTTCCTCAGAGCCCCATCCAACTTGATCTTAAATGTTCCCAGGGATGGGGCATCTACCATGTTTTTGGCCAACCCATTCCAGTGGTTTACAGTGTGAGTTTGGAAGACACTGAGTAGACTAGTGAGTATGGTCAAAATAAATTAATCCAACAACATTGAAGGGAATTAAATAGGTCAAGGAAAACTGCCTAATAGGAGATGCCTATGTGGCAAAGTAAGAGGTTTAAACCATGCACCTTCATGAAAACATATCTGAAGGTGAAGAATATGATTAAACCTAGTGTCACGTGAAAGGGAGAAGGGAGACAGAAATGCAAAGATTTCTAGTCTTAACTGTATTAATATAAAGTTAATAGCTATAAGTGCCCTTGGGATAATCAAAACTTCATGAGCCCAGCACTGCCTATCGACCAGGATAGAACACAGACTGGAAAGATTTTTGACTCCCTATGAGAGCCTCATTTAAACCCAGGAAGAACTCATCAGCTAAATAAGTGCCTCTAGAAAATTAGAACCTTATGAAACCAACACTGCCTAACAACATGGCTAGTACACAGATTGGAAGGTTTTCTAACCTCTGCTTATGAGGCAACACTTAATAGCAAGGAAAGAACTTTCCTCACGAAAGCTCCCGAAATAACATTTATTAATACAGGTACGCAACAATGACTATATGGGTTACTTAGTCAGTGATAGCATTTAGCTGCAGGATTGTACAAAATACCCCAAAAGACACCGGCACAACACACATTTGACAGGCCACCCCAGCAGTATACTACTCGTACCGTGACAAACTTAACTAACAGGATTACTAAACAGAAACACAACATTTCAACATCACTTGTAACCAAAAAGAAAAACAACAGGAAAAATATAGCCTCTTCTCATTAACACGTATACACCCAGTGAAATATAATAAATTATAATTAGTAAGACATAGGAAAATAAAGTAAGAATTTGGTTGCTTACCCCTTCAATGTCGATGGAATGGGGGAGACAGGGTAGCTCATGGGTTGCCCTCCCAGAGGTGGAAATTTTCCCCCCAAGTTGCAGTTAAACTGCACTTCTTTTTATACTTTTTTTTTCCTTCAGGTGGTATCATGTGGCTATAGTCAAAGTGTTCTGGGGGGGTGATACAGATGCCTGAGGGGTGGGTGCCTTGAGTCTGCAGGGTGCCACATGGTGCGCCAAAGAAAGGCCATACTAATTTAATAACATTCCATTCTATGGTAACACCATCACTTATCAGCATCCCTCTGGGGGGGGCTGAGGTGTTTCCCCCAACTCGTTAAGGGCCATCACCCCACACTTCACAATGGCATGCTATAGTTCAAATTAAAATCAAGTGTTTGAAGTCAGAATAACAACGCATGTTGTTGCATGTGCAACACTCAGTAATCCCTTTACCTTATATTGCTAATGGGCTTCATTTTATCCACAGTAGCAAAGGAGAGGAAGAAGGAAAATTGAGTAATTTCCAAATATTCTAATGAATTTTCCTAACATTTTTAAAGAAAGTTTATGTACTTATTTAATAATTTGGGTTTTGTTTTGTTTTGTTGTTGTTGTTGTTGTTGTTGTTGTTGTTTTGTTGTTGTTCTTGCTTTTTTAAAAAAAGAGAAATTTGATTTTTCTAACTACTTTAGTGAACCATGCGATCAAAATGAGCAGTAGATGCTGCTGACTTTCTACATCATTCTGTATTGATCCTTCATTAATTGTTGCAGCCATACTCCAGTATGGATAAGCCTGCAGTGGAAGGCATCACAGTTGTGCATATGTGACACTATGAGGGAATCACTTAAAGAAATCATAGACACTTCGTATGAAAAACAGAAAGCAGACATATTGTCATAGTATTTTATTTGTGTGGTCACTGTTTTTCTCCTTCAATGTTATTTGCTCAAGTATGAAAATTTCTTGAGCTTCAATGCTCCAGGAGTTTGTTTCATTCTCCAGTTTAATGCTGTGTTCAGAGCAACATCAAAAGTATTTATCCTGGGAGATTTTAAAGTTTTATTTTTCTAGCCATTTGTTCACCTATTGGGTAAGAGAAGTTAAATGTAAAATTACTACATTTTAATTAGTAAAATGCAATATCTCTGTACTGGAGATGCAGGATGCCCTTATTCTACTTACTTTCATCAAAAATTGTAGTTATTCAAGAACACATAATTAGCTTGTTTTAATCTTATCATTTTCAGAGGCATACTACAGTAATTGGCTTTCTTTCCTCTCCTTTTTAGTCAGAAGATTGCTAAAGGATCAATGGAGAATACATTTTTCTATTCTGCAGCATCAATTACGGTGACCCTGGGTGTAAATTTATTGATTTTTCTTATTAGAAGATTATCACCAGTTATTCACAGCATGGTGTTTATTAATTAGTAAGGAAAATAAAGATTAATTTGTGAAAAATCTTCCTTTTAAGTTGTCTACCTAGTGCATTCATAGCTATATGAGATGTCCTAATTGTATTCTGCCTTCATGAACTACCATGAAGTATTTCATACTCTATTATGGTTTTTTTTTCTTGTCATTCTGAAAAAAAAGGTACAGAATTCTGTCAGCTACAGTTCTGAGGTATAAAAATTGTCCATTTGGACTATTGACCTACAGCAGCTGTACAAATCTCCTGCATTTTATGATCATGATGGCTGCTTTATTCTGAGAGGAAATAAATTGTACGGAATGAAATGCGAAAACCAAAAGCATAAAAAAAAGTAAAGAAAAAATGAAGAAGAAAATAAGAATAGGAAACAGGAGCACTTATTGAGTTATCTTCTAGACACAGCTCAACCTTCCTGTTATCCCTGCAGAAGGCATGCCAGGTAGATAAAAGAAAACCAGCTTTTTTACTTGAGTTTTACTGAGCAGAATTATAGAGGGCTCAGGAAGAAGAGAGGAAAAATCACTATTATTCACTGTTTTCCATTCTTATTTTCCCCCATGAATTTGATTCCTCCTCAGTATTTGTTTTTAAATTAAATAAAGAGTTATCCAACCTAAGACCTGTAGTCTGCCTGTGAATCTTGGTATCCCAGTCCATGACACATTAATTAGTGGGTGAACAGAAGTAGATTAAATATTTAAAAGAACATACAATAATAGTTTTTTTCCCATGGAGTACATGACTAATAACACATTCAAGATGTGTGAATAGCATTTGTATTAAAATTTAATACCAAATTTGTAGGGCCCTGTTAAGTTCAAACAATTTTATTTATCAAGACAAAATGTGTTGAGAGTATTTATCAATTTATAGCAATTATAACAAAGAAATTATTTCTGGATTCAAGAAGAGAGCACAAAAATCTACTCATCGGTCTGGCTTTGTGTTTCAATGTTCATGTATGGGAAGAATAATTTATATAAAAAAAGAAACAATATTTTGAGTAAGATATACATAAAATCTACATGTTCAAGAATTTTTCAATAACTTTTGGGGGGGGGTTGTGTTGTTTTTTTTTTTTTTTGAGGGGGAAAATTCTGTATTAATATTAAAAGTATTTAGCTAGGTTTTTCACGATGTGAATTCTAATAATAATGTGAAGATCATTTCAGTTTCAACAATTCAGCCTTTCCAGCAGACACAATATCTTTCTGCATTTTTGCTTGAATAAAACTACAGCACAAAGGACATCTAAATAGAGACAATATTTAATATAGTTCAGTAAATTGCTATTCATCTGAAACATTGCATGTGAAATGCAGTAAAAGATAGTTTTTACAAGTGAGATATAACAAAACTAAAATTCAGTTTTGAAATAGAAACATAGGATCTTACATTCAACAGCAACAGGGGACATTGCTGTTATAAAATTTATTCCGTTTATCAAGTACTAAGATGGTAATTCAGTCCTGAAGGAAATGTATGGTATCAGCAGAACCTTCTGATGGAATCAAATTGCATGTTATTGGACGTGTTAGAATTAGGGTTACCATTGTCTATGTATTTTCCACATTGTATTTTGCTTGGTTTACTAATCAGAATGACGTGCTCGCGCAGAGCTCTGAAGGTCAAAGCTAGCCATATTCTATTACATACGTAATTACCATTATTGATTCTTGGAGTGGATTTTATTTTTCTTTTCATTTAAATACATTATTATTATTGATGATTATGTGAAAAGCAAAAGGTAGATGTTGATTTCTGACTAGCTTTATTCATGCAATATAGTCAGTAGAGTTAACATTAAAATCTCCGTTAACTTCAGTGGTATTAATATTGATGGGTTTATAGAATATAATGAGAGATGTTGATTCACAAAGTACGAATTTGTTTTTTATGAAACCCACATGGAAACATTATCATATTAAAATCTTCATAATTTACCATAGAATCATTAAGGTTGGAAAAGGTGCCCAGGATCATTGAATCCAACCTTTGACCAAACATTACCATGCCAGCTACACCATAGCATTGAGTGCCACGTCCACTTGTTTCTTGAACACTTCCAGGAATGGTGACTCCACCACCTCCCTGAGCAGCCCATTCTAATGCTTAACTATCTTTTCAGTGAAAAAGTTCTTCTGGGTGTCTAACCTGAACCTGCCCTGGCACAGCTTAAGACCATGTCCTCTTGTTCTGCAGGTAGTTGTATGGAAGAAGAGACCAACCCCCACTTCAATACTACCTCCTTTCAGGTTGTTGTAGAGAATGATAAGGTCTCCCCTGAGTTTCTTCTTCTCCAGCCTGAAAAACTCCAGTACCCTCAGCCTCTCCTCATGTGACTTACTTTCTAGACCTGTCACCAGCTTCATTGCTCTTCTCTGGACACTCTCCAGCACCTCACGGTCCTTCTTGTAGTGAAGGACTCCAAACTGAACACCACAGTTGCGGTGTGGCCTCACCAATGCCTAGTACAGGGGGAAATTCACTGCCCTGGTACTGCTGGCCACACTGTTTCTAATACAAGCCAGGATGCCATTGGCTTTCCTAGCCACCTGGGCATACTGATGGCTCACATTCTACCAGCTGTTGACCAGCACCACCAGGTCCTTTTCCACCAGACAGCTCTCCAGCCACTCATCCCCCCTCAATCACTGTAGAGCTTCATGTCCTGTTACGACCCAACAGTAGTACCCAGCACTTTGCCTTGTAGAAATTGATACCGTTGGTCTTGGTCCATTGAACCAGACTGTCCAGACCCCTGCCCAGAGCCTTCCTCCCCTCCATAAGATTGACACTCCACCCAGGTTGGTGTACTCGATCCCCTCTTTCAGATTACTGATAAAGTTGTTAAACTGGACTGGCCCCAATACTGGGCCAGTTACTGGGCACTGGGGAACATCATTAGTGACCGGTGACCAACTGGATGTAACTCCATTCACTACCATTCTCTGGGCCCAGCCATCCAGGCACTGTGCATATAGCTGCATGTTCTGAAAGAATAAGGTCCTCAAATATAAGAGATAGTCAAACACTGAAACAAGACAATTAGAAAGAGTGAAATATCTTTTACAGAAGAATGGGTTAAAAAATATCAGTGTAAATGTATTCTTGCTTCAGTTAAGAAAGATGAATTTGATGACTTTATAAATCTTGGGGACCATTCCAATCCTACATCACTTGGAACTGACATATGCGTTAGAGAAATCAGTTTCTAAATCCTCATTAATTCAGTAGTGCGAATAAAGCCTTTAATCCATAATCTGTCTCCATTTATGAATAGCCTAGACTTTTAAAAATCTTACTTTTAATCTAGAAAATAACAAATTCAAAATGAATTGTAAATTTTTCATGGACAGTACTCTATCTGGAGCTGTTACATCAAGATGAACAGATGGCATATTTTACAAATCCATTTATTAGCAATAAAGATCTAGAAATATTATTTTCTAAGCTGTAGAAGAAAAACAAATGATATCTGGAATCTGTAATATTTACATGGAATACGTTTCAGATTTTTGTATAGGAAATAGTTTATTTCAAAAGTAAGCATAAAAAGGTCCTCAAGTTACTGTAAATATACAAGTCCTCTGAATAATTTTCTCACTGACATTCAAGTCTTATGTCCAGACAAGATCTTCAGAATTACTTCAAATTGGCTTCTAAGAGAATAAGAATAGAAGGAAAGGATTTTGTTTTCCTAACCAAAAAGTCCTATACGCTTACTCATAGAAAAGCAAAAGCACCGCTATATCAAGAGAATATCCACAAAAAATAGAAAAGAAAATTTGCCTTCTTCTTCTGCAAAGATCATTGCTGCAATGCATCCATACTTGGTAGAATAGACTGTGGTATGCAAACCACTTTTATTCAGTATTAACAATTTTGTATTAGTTTCATAGCTTTTCCAAACATAGAGGCTTCCAGAAAATACCAAGTGTCTAAGAATACATGCAGGTATTAAAAATATTGCTCTTCTTTCTTTACAAATGACATGAAGATTACTTTGGAAAGCAGGAAAATAGGAAAACAGAAGGAGATATGAGAAACAATTCTTCACTTGATCCCTGTCCTTGGAAATATAGATGTAATATTGTATTGTTTCTTGTGTGGTAGGTGATTGCAATTAATGCTTTCCTAAAGATGACTGCTGTGTAGATTACACTTACAAGCAGACAGAACTTCTCAACAGCTTCATCTAGCTCAAAATTAGGAAGCTTATAAAATCAATGACCATAAAGTAAAAGTACAGATAGTCTGCAAGAAAGAGGTAATAAAATCACACATACAAAAAAAGAAGTCTATAAATTGGGTGGTCTTGAAGAGAGTATTTTTGTAAAAAAATCAGCTGAAATATTGAAATATTTCATACTCCTTTCCAGCTACAAATTTCAGTATTTTAAGTCAAATTACACTGAATTTAAGAGGTTAGGCATACTGTGAGGCAAAAGGAAAGGCAAATATATCTGCAATTAATAATTTTGTGGAAAAATAAATTTAATATATATTATTATGATGGTTTTCACCCACTGAGTCTCCATCTGAGGATAGAAGATTACTACAGAACTAATTAAAAATATTATTAGAGGTATATAAGCACTAACTCATTATTGTCAGCTACAATAAGGGGCTTAAATACATGTGAGAATCTGGACTGAAGTGGTAAGTTCTTATCACATCTAGAAAAGAAAACAAACCTCAGAAACTTAATTATTCTGACATTCTTTACATTGCCTTGTGTTTAGGAAAAACTACTGTGTTCTTCATCTGATGGCATTTTGCCCCTTTTTAAAATATTTTTTCTCTGAGGTGCCACCATCTAGACCAGCCTCCAGCTTAAGGTAGGATTATCACCAACATTGCATCAGCCTGTTGGCTGGCTCAAAGGGTGGGGGTACCACAACTGCTGTAGGTAATGTCTGCTCTAAGTTAATTGAGAAACTCTTTTCCCAGGCAACTGGACCTTTGGCCAAAATTCCAATCTGACTCCACAATGTGGGTAGTTAGTCCCTGGGATTCCAGCGTATTTTCTTTTGAAATCAGTTAACTCTCATTGTCTTTCTCCTCTGTCCCAGCAGTTTCCAACGGATTTGATGTCTGTTCTTATTAAGTCCAGAGTTACCTCTGCAGTTTTCACTTAAATGAGATAGATCAGCTAACAGCCAGCACAGCTGCAGTTGCTGTCTCTGAGAGTATCTATCACTTCTCACTTCAGCAGTGGATCAGAAGGAACATTATCCCTGTTTGGCCCCTCTAGTAATTGAGAAGTTTGGGAAGTTGTCACCCACACATCCTAAAGACTTCCAGGACTGCTGACAGGAGTGTGTGCAGCTCTCTGAGAACTAGCACAGGTCAGGTGCAATTCAGAGCAGCTGCTTTAGATGTTTGCTGATGTGCTTTAGAACGTAAGAGAATTTAACACTGAGGATGTCAATCATTTCAATCACATAGTCAAAAAACATGCTTCTGGGCAGTTCTTTATTAGAACAGACTTACTAAGCTATTGTGGCTTTAGAGCAAATTGTGTTGATTTTTAAACAAAAGTAATGTCATTCAAAAGTTTAAAAATTTCTAAATTTTCTTTCTCTCCTGAAAAGCTGTCTAATGAAGAACTGAAACATATACTGTCTCTAAAGATTAAATTGGCACTTAGACAAGAAAAGTATTTTCAGTTAAACTGAGTTCCTAGAAACACAAGTCAATATAAAAATAGGTACTATTTTTACTAGTGCCATCAAATTTTGTAAAATGATAATGGAAAATGTTATCACTATTGAGTTTAGTGATTGTCTTCCAAATTGGAGCATAAATCTAGGAAATGTGCTGGATATGTATTTTTATACAGTCTTTTGTAATTTAAATAACTTAAAAAAAATGGTCCTCCCAGGTATCATCCTTGGACTATTGTCGAGGTCAGTTCCAGTTTGTATTATCTACTGTACATGTGTCTGTAATTCAGCATATTTTTGTGGAGGGATTGCTCTAACATGCACATCGGCCTGCTCAGAAAAGGATGATTACTCTTGAATCAGTGGTTTTTGCTCTCAGCATTCATTTATGCACTGCTAAGTTGTACTCCTAACAGGATACATATTGTGATAGAAAATTATTATTTTCTGAATATTCCAGTAGGTACTGAATAATAATGATCAAGTGAAAAAAATGAAATGAAAAACATATAACATTTTTCGTGTACTGTCTGTACAGGTATCTGGAAAAGTGAGGGCAAAGTAAGAAGGTTTGGGGAGAGAGAAATACTTGAAAGACTTTTTTCATTCTTCATGTTCAGGACTAAGGACTTTACATGGCCAATTTCCAATATTGAAATAAAGTGAACACTTGGGTTTTCATGTTTACATTCAAATCCAAGCAGCGATGGAAGAAACAGAGTAACAAGGAATAGCTTCTCCTAAGTTAGTGCTTAAGCATCAATATCCAGAAGTAACATTTCTTTGGAAATATCCTCTGTAACAACTGCAGCCTATGTAAGGTCAAGTTTGATAATTCTGGGTTTGGACCCCAGTGGTTGGCAGTTGCCAGTTGGGTTGCAAGTTATGTACTTTTCAAGGGTTCAGTATTTTTAAGATGCAGACAGTTCTGTCCAGTCCTTAAAAAGTTACTCTGAATAAGCCCACATCATGGCATATATGACACTATTTTGTCTTTGATTTAACTCCATCTGAATCAGGTTTTGGCATGGAAACAATGAACTGTGCTACTGTGCCAGGGTAGCTTTTAGTGTGAAGGCCACATAAAGACATGGAGACATGTCTACTGGACTTTAAAAAGTAAATGATGATATAGAAGAAATTAGATGGTATGAAATACCATCATGGGTGTTGCATTGCAAAGATCATTCTTTATTCCTCGAAAATTACTAAAACACACTCTGGGATTTACACTGATAACATTCCTGTTTAGTGTATCTTTTAAAAATAAATTTTGTTGTTTAAAAAGATTAGGACTGAGTTGATCTATACATACACATTTTTAGCAATACTTTTTAAATTAAAAGTAAATTAGTTTAAGTGAGTATTTCATGGCTTGTTTTCCTTTTCACATTATTGTTCGTCAGAGCATTTCCAATATCAGAACAGAAATTTTGATTTTAGAGAAGAAATTGCTCTATGCAAAATACTGCTCTGATAAATGCCTGCTTTTGTTTTGACAAAAGTAATGCCCTCAGCTGGCATTGGTACCGATATTCCCAGCATAATGGTTAAAATTGTTGCTTTGCTTCATAGGAAGTGGAGAATATTTCCTTATTTTCCTACGAAAAGAAGAGTTTATAAGATTCTTCATTTTTCATCCTCTGGGTCTATTCAGACCTTGCATAAATGGAAAAAATAGGAGTTAATGTAATGAATAAACTGAAGGTAATCACTGAATTAATGAGGTAGTTGCAAATTAATTAGCTCAATAGAGTTAGACCACTTAAAGTAGGTCGGAATTTAGCTGATTTTGTTTAAATAAATCTTAGAAATAAATTGAATCCAAAAGAAAAAAACCCAAACAACTCCAATAAATAAACAAACTAACTAAAGAACTTTGATGATAATAGATATCCATTGCAAGGACCATGTGTTTCCTTAATGATTATCTTCTTGGCATAAATGTTTAAGGGTTTGGGGTTTTTTAATTGACCTAATTTATTTTCCATCTCTGTATTTTACATACTATCATTTCAAGAACGAATCTGCTTAGATTGATCCAGGATGTCTCTGAACTTATTTGCAGTTGAAAAACAGGAGAGTAAAATTTTGTCTTTTACCCACTCAAACTGTTCCTTTGCCTTTTAACAAACCAAAACAAATGTTTTAACTAGGATATGTACATTCCCTCAGAGGCAAATAACATAAAAAAGGACTACAGAAACTGAGGCACAAAGGAGAAAAACAATTTATGAATGCATGCAAGAGCTTTTTCTTCTTCAAGTAAATTTCATAATATTTAAATGTGCCTTTCAGCATTAGCAGTAGACTAATTCCATTATCATAATTTATTAACCAGATCTTTTGTTCTACGTCGTAATACACTGTGTTTCCATGCTGTGTATTTTTTATCCTGTGACCTAATTTGCGTAAAAGGAAACTCTTATAACTCCCTTGTTGTAATGAATAAAATGTTAATGAAGAACTACAGAGAAATCCCCTTTGCATTAGTTCCTTATTCCCAAGAACATCATCATAAATTTGTTTGCCTGGTTCTGACAATGGTAGTGATGTTCAAGCTGTGGAGAAGCAATAGTTACACTAAATGGTTCTGATGGAAAAGTTAAAGATATTCAAGGCACTGTCATCAGGGATGGACTATTGGAATTTATCTTTTGGAAGAGGAACCTGATGGATTTGGCCACAATCCAGTTGGGTTTTTTTAAAACATTTGCTATCTGCATTGATAACTGCACTATGAGATGTCTTTTCAGAAAATGTAAATTAAAATAAGAGTTGTGAAAAAAGGGGGTTTTTCTTAAGTACATGCAAAATTGCAGATTAGAACACTTCTCCACTGCATATTGCTTATATTATTCAATAGTTTCTGGCAATGACAGCATGGCAGTAGTATTAAAATATTAGTTAAAGATTATAAATCATTATGTATCTGCAGTGATTATAGATCACTTGTTAGTAAGTATAATATTTATTTCATTAGAGATTGCCAGGTTCTGTTAGCCTTTACAGACTTTAAGGCTAGATAGAATGTTAAATCATAGAGGATACTAATAGTCACAATTTTATTTCACTTAAATAATTCAACTTTCATTAAATAGCAAAACATACATTACTCATAAGTTGTATTCTGACTACTCTATCAACATTAGAACAGAAATTTGAAAGCATGTGTGTTCATTTTAAATTGTACTAATTTATAGCCTTATTGTCTGACACTTCTGGATTTGCTTCAGACAGCTCTTTTGGAACTGAGGCTTTCTCCAGTTTTGAAGCACTCATATCCCTAAAATGTCAGAGAATTTGTCATTTACCCTTCCCTGTAGATTAACAAACTCATTTTAGCACCAACTTACAGGTCATGTCATCAGCATTGCTGATGTTACCACAAAAATGTCAATTGTCTTAATACATTCTAATTTTTTTTATTTTTAAATAAATATTCCTGGTTTTTTTCCAAGATGGAGAATTATGGCCATTAAGATTAATAGTTTAAACAGAAATAAAAGCTTCTATGAGAAAAACTGTGTACAAACCTCCATCAGTTTTTGTACAGTAGTATTTCATGTTCCTGCTCTTTGTGTTAGACGAGAAGTACTTCAAACATAATAAGCACAATAAGTAACAAAATGGATCAGCTTGCAGGCAGCTGTTTGTGTGCTTCTGTTCTTCCCAGTACAGCATGACTTCAGTGGGTCATGGGTTTGCTTACTCAGCACAAGTGACTGGTTGTTTTCTACTTAAATAGCTGTGTTGACACTGTCTTCAGGAAAAATGGTAGGGGAATTTCAGCTTTTACTCTGTATAACCTTTTGTTCATGAATCTCTCTTTTCATTATGTCAGAGTCAAACAACAAGTACACAATACATCAGACTTTTAAAATACAAATATATTTGAATTTATAATAAATTAAATATTAAAATAAGCATATAATTTTGATGCTGTCAAGAAATTTTCCTTAAACTGCATATGCTTATAGAACCAAATTATATTCCATGCTTTATCCCACTTTTCTGACCATGTTTTTCCTCAGACTGGAGTCATAATGTGTATAAAACACAGGTGGGTTATGGTTTAACCCCAGCTGGCAACTAAGTACCATGCAGATGTTTACTCACTCCCTACCACCCTGTTGAGGAGAATAGGAAAGAAAAGGTAAACTTGGTGGGTTGAGATAAGAGTTTAATTTAGTAATCAAAACAAAATGATAACAACAACAACAATAGTAATGATAAGGAGAAGAAGAGAGAGTAGCAAAGCCCAATAGAAACAACTGATAGACAATACAATTGCTCACCACCAACTGATGAAAACCCAGACCATGTGAAACAGCAGTCAGCGCCTCCCAGCCAACTCTCCCCAGTTTATATACTGGACATGACATCCTGTGGTATGGAATATTTCTTTGGCCAGTTCAGGTCAGCTGTCCTAGCCATGGTCCCTCACAGCTTCTTGTGCACCTCCTCACCTGAAGATCATGAGACATGGAAGAATCCTTGAATTAGGGTAAGCACTACTTAGCAGCAGCAAAGACATCGGTGTGTTAGCAACATTGTTCTCTTACTAAATCCAAAAAAATGCAGCTCTGTAGCAGCTACCAAGAAGAATATAAACGCTGTCCCAGATGAAACCAGGACAAGGTGTAGTATGAAAATATATAAAAAGGAATTCTCCTCATCTGCCTGTGAAATCCAAACACTCTTGTTGATTCAGTATCTGTTAAAAACATCTGTTGGATCTAGAGAAATGTTCATCACACCATCAAAGAAATAGCACAACAATGATATGTATCCAAAACCTGTTGGTCCAGTCACGCCATTCCTCCCATAGCTGCTCAGATACACTCTTTACAAAAGTACTAAAATTGGACGGATACATTAGAAAAATAATTCAGATTATTAGCTAGTGATTTACACTGAGGTCAGCAAGAACTGTAGAACAAAGCTCAAATGCAGAAATGGAATGAGGCTTCATTTCATCAAAAATTGCAGTCCTGAGGCCTTAACTAACCTTTGTTTTTCTTTTTCTTTTTTTTTTTTCCTCACCTGAAAGGCTGCAACACTTTGAAAAGCACTTCAGAAGACTTCTCGGTTATCCCTGTCAATTTTGGGAGCTCAGCGACTTCAGCTCAGCCCTGGATTCTTCCTGCTGGGTCATAGACTCAGTTTGATAAATATCAGCACAGAAGTTTGGCTTCCACAAAGTGGAGCAGCAATTTCTACTTTCTATATGATATAGAATAACTAAGGGAAGTCCACCTTTTATCAGTAATTTTGTTATAGGAACATTCACTTGGATCTGGGGAATTAGAGGACAAATTCATTTCTCTATTTGGAGGGTTCCTTACCTTGTGCCTCCTTGGATACTGTCCTTTGTCCAGCTGCTCTGGAATAGCTGACAGGTTCCCCATGAAGGCCATGTGAAAGATTAACTTTTAACTAAATATAAGGGATGAAACAATTTGAGGGGGAGGAAGGGTAGAGTTTGTGTTGTGATCCAGGTTTTTTGTTTGGTTGGTTTTGGTTTTGTTTTTTGTTTTTTTGTTTGTTTGTTTGTTTGGAGTTTTTTGTTTTTATTTTACTGTCCATATTGATTCAGGGGTTTTTAAGAGAGAGCAGAGAATTTTCAGTTCTGAATCTTGATGGGATCCATTGAGCAAGAGGAAGTTCAGACTGTACATCAGGAAAAGGTTCTTCACTTAAAGGGTAGTTGGCCACTACAGCAGCCTCCATAGGGTCATGGCACCAAGCCTGCCAGAGTTCACAAAGTCTGAATGATGCTTTTAGTTATATGGTTTAGTTTTAGATAGTCATGTGTGGAGAAGGGAGTTGCATTCAATGATCCTTACAGGTCCCTTCCAACCCAACATATTCTATGATGTAGCTTAAAAAGTAATATGGATTAATAGAATTTGAGTTGGGTTAATGCTATTGCTATGAAATTACTGACAAGAAAACATGGGATAATTCAGCAGTATTCTATTTATTTTTAAAAGAACCCAAAACACAAAAAACCCCAAACAAACAAACAAACAAAACCATCCAGGGGTTCATTTTCTTCGTTTGAGTTTCCTAGAATAAACCTTCCATAATCTCGGACTCCACCTCCTATTTTTGATATGAGTACTGCCTGTATACCCTACAGGGACAGAAATGTAACAACTAGTTGAAGGAAAAAATTAATATTAAACCCCCCCCCCCACATTACTACAGCATAAATTATGATTAACTATTATAAACCTGCAGACAGGGAAATTGTGTGGGATGCTAATAGCTTTTCATCTATTCTGAACTGACAAGTCGGTCAGATCCTTCCAACTCAAACCATTCTATAAGTCTATGCAACTTTTTCTGTAAATCATTTAGTGCTTCACTTCTGTCCACCACTGTTGGGAGACTATATCACTTCTGATGGCTAAAAATCTTTACATAACCTTCAAGAGAGTTTTGTTGTGGTGGATTTACCCTGGTTGCATGCAGGTGGCAACCAAATTACTTTATTAGTACCCCTCCTCAGCTGGACAGGGTAGAGAAAAATATGACTAATGGCTCATGGGTGGTACCAAAACTTTGCCATTCAAACCCAATACACGCTGTTCAAAATTCTTTCATATTCACTAATTCTTGTGGCAAGGACAGGCTTTATCATAAACAGCTTCCCTCTCCTGATTTTTGTGTTCATTTCCATTAGCCTGCTTATAGAAAATTAGCATATATATTTTTCAGCATTCACTTTCTTTGGACTACACAAACCAAACTCTCAGTATTTTGTTGTAGTAGTTTTTTAGTTAGGCCAATAATAATTCAGTTGCATCACTTTTAAATAAAGTGGGTTACACAGGTATCCCAGAAAAATCCCCACCAGTATCATATATGAATAAATTATTCTCTATCTTCTTTGGAAATCTTTTCTTGGTGTATTCTGAGTTTAGATAATACACTTAGGTCTCTATGGCTATGTCTCCAGCATTAAAAATATGTCCTTCAAGAAATAAGCCCTTGTGTGCAGAATAAGGGTTCACAGCTAATCCATTCTAGACTGGATTTCACATACCCACATTAAACATTCTTTAATTCACAGTGTGTGCCTTTATTCTTTCTTTGTTGGGGGTGGGGTGGGGTGGTGGTGTGCATTTTTCAGCCGAAAGCATCTGGGTATTATGGTTATGTCATTGTCAACAAGATTAATGCTTTCAAAAGGGAATATTGAAGACATGTCACATGCCACAAGAACTGATATGAAGACATATAAAGTGCTTGATAGTGCTGTTGTGACAGAAAGGAGGAACATATATAACATGAGCTGAGGTAAACTTGGTGGTCTTATTCTGTAACAGTTCCAGAGAACAGCCTCTGGAGTGAGCTGAAATATTTTAGCTCTTCATTGTCCAAACTCTCACCTCTTTTTGAAACAACCTATTTTATGCCAAGCTATGAGCCATGTGTTTTGTGATGTGGGTGAGCTTTATCAGCTGATGAACTTACTGCTTATAGCAGTCATTCCTGCTATTAGTCTCTAAGTACTTTGAACTCTTCTGTTCCATTTCTGTTACTCCAATCTGATTTGTCATTATTTCCTGCTATATGATAGTCTGATCCTATATCAGCAGTATTTCTCAGCTTTATACCATTGGTACATTTCATTAGGAAGCTCTTAGTTTATATTGCAGTTAAATGTATGTCAAAGTATATGTCAGCCTGTCTGCAGCCTGGTACTTTAGAAGCTCACTCTCTTTCAGCACAGGAAGCATGTTCTGTTTCACGGTTGTTTCAAATGCCTTGCTGACTCCTATAGTATTTCTATCTTGAAGTATGACAAAGCCTCATGCACCGTGCTGGAATGTGTCCAGATAGATTTGGCATAGTTACCCACCTTCAACATTAACAGTTAATCCTTTACCTCCACATTGCACATCACTACATTTCTCTAAGCTGAGGTAATGTATTTGTCATTGCACCATACCTAACTTTGACTTCTAACTCACGTCAAAGTGACCACCTTCTCTGATTTCCTGTTTGATCATTCAATGTTGTGTTTGTTTGGGTTTTTTCCCCCGAAGGTTTAGTTCAGTTTGCCTTTTAGAATAACTTTTCATCATTTTATATCCTATTCTCCGAAACAGTTCATTCTCAGTAGTCACTTCTGCTTTCTATTCTGCATAACCTGTATGATCCATTCATTAAATTTCCTTTTTAGATGGTTTATTATCTGGTTATATCTGAAAGCCTTCACCACAATCTTTCTCTCATGGTTTGGAGCCATGTCCACCTTTAAATGTTTTGCTGTTATGTCTGGCTGAATATAATTCAACAAGGTTCTCTGTTTTTCAATTTTGGAAATGAGAGTATTAATCACAGTTCTACATTTATTCAGACTTCTAATTAAAGCAAAAATAATACCTGACAAAGTATGAATACAAGATTTTATGGCTAGTTTCTCTGTAACGTCCTTTCTTCTTGTGAAAACAAGTTTGAAATATCATCAGTGTCTGTTGGTTTAGTGATTATTTACTGGCTATTGTGTCCAGATTACCTTAAACCTACTGTCGTTCATAGCATGTATTTTAGTTCTCTTCAGACTTTCATTGTTCGTTATACCATTAACATTTACTGCTACTTCAATACCATTACCTTTACTGCTCCCTGATGTGGACATAGCAGATTTCGATAGCTGTGTTTCAGTTCTGCCCAATATTTCACCAATTTTTTGGTTTCACTATAATTAAGAAGGTTCTGTAGCATTAATTTTGCTGCATAAATAACAAGTTTAGGAAAGATAATGTAATAGATGTGAGCGGGAAGGCTGAAATTTATTACATTTAATATTTGTAGACTTCATTTTTCTGTTTAAACATGTATATAGTCTCCTAGTTGTCTTGTTCATTTTACATTAATATGCCATTCTTTTGCTAAATTTTAATCCAAAAAAAAAAAAAAAAGAAAATAAGCTTTCTTCTCCTGAAAACTTTTCAACTATTAGAACTTCCATGGAGCAATTAAGGATTTTCTTTCCCTTTAACAGAAACTTTACTTTCAAAACCATGTGTGTGTTAGTTTAACCTTGGTACATATGCTTAGCTAGAGGCTAAGAAAAGAAAGGCACACTATTAAATGACTCATTAATCAGCTTTAAATCTGATGAATAATACTTTTCAACCTCTTTGACATATGGTAGGGTCTGCAGCAAGTTTGGCATAATGGTTTCACTTAATAAACACCTGATTAGCATTGTTTAACAGGTTTGGATTGCATGAAAACAGTAAAATGGCCACAGTCTATCTAGTTAATTCCTCATTAATAGCCTTACATTCACCATGTTTGACAGACTGTATACCAGCTTTGACAGAAGGTGACCTCTTGCATCGGCCCGTTCATCACCTTCAGTCTGTCATAAATGGAGTCAGTATAAATGTCAATATGAATGTGCCATCACCAGAGATTTTTGAGAATTAGAATCCATCTAGTATCATAAAGGTTATTTTTTCCAACCTTATCATTACAGACATGATGAAATTATATTGAGTAACAGGTAAAAATGTAAGGAGATAAAGGCGCCACACAATGTCTGGGTGGAGACTTATTTAATAGATGTTGTAAAAGCTTAAAATTTGCAGTATGTAATTAATTTCAGAAAGTAGAGAAAACATATCATAGCTTATAAATGCATTGTTCTTAGATTTTAAACAAATATGAAAATATTTATTTAGTCAAAAGTTCAGGGAATTGTTTGCTACTTTAATGTGAATAAATGTATTTCTAAAATATATTCATTTTTTTCTTTGAAGTGTGATTAGAGTTTGACAGCTCATTCACTTTATTTCCTTCTGGGGGGTTATCCAGAAGGTAATCATATGAAGTTCTGGTATGGGGACAAGATGACAATTTTAACTCAAATGAGTGGAGAATCTGAGCTAGTCAAGTTATTCTCCAATATGAATTCACCCCAACTTCTTCCCTAGTATGTCCTCCATCTAACAAAGCATAATGTGATATCAGGAAGTGCATTGGTCATAGAAGATTAGTCACCATCTCATAACACAAATTACATCTACAAAGTAGAAAATATCCCTTGCAGATCTTCTACTGATTGAAAGTCCAGTGAATTTGGTGAATGAGAAAGTCTTTCCTAGTACTAGTTTTTATCATGAAAACTCTGATTAAAAAATCTACCATCCTTTAGAAGTTATTTCTGAACTAAACACCTTTTTCAAATGCCTATGTAGAAACCTTGAACAGATGCCCATAGAATAAAATGATGAAAAAAAAATGTCCAATGCAGGGAGTAAAAATGAACTCCACATTGTCTTAAGAGGATTTCTCGTGTTCTTTGATGAGATGTTGTGCACTCCAAAGAAGGTCGAGAGATTCAGTAAATAAGATTATGTTGTCCAAACTTAGAGTACACAGTTTTCTTACACAACAGTGATTGCTTCAGCCCTGAGGAGCTTCAATATCATCAATAATCTTCAGGAATTCTGCCTAACTAAAAGAGACAGTGTCAAGAATGGTCACTAAATCCTGCTTATCTTTGTCCACATGATTATTTTAATTAATTTGATTGAGATTAATTATCTTAGTAAGGTGGTTATCTTCTCCTTCTACTCTGCTCTGGTTAGGCAGCATTTGGAGTACTGTCCCAGTTCAGGAAAGTAAAGGAAATACTGGAGAAGGTCCAGTGGAGTGCTACAAAGATGANGTTTTTAGTTTAATCTTACTGTTGCTCACATTTCTATTTCCATTTTCTCTTCTTTTTCCCATGCTAGTGTAGAAAAGTAACTAAACAAGCAAAGCAGACCAAATTGAATATTCAGTTTAGATTTTGGACTACATATNTAAATGCATGCACGTATCTTAAGTGGGTGCATCAAGAGGATGGGACCAGATCCTTTTCTCTGTTGTCCATTGACATGATAATGGACAATGGATACAAACTGAAACTAAGGCAGTTCTGTCTGAATATGAATGTGCACTGGAACATGCTGCCCAGGGATTTTTTTTTGAGTTTCATTCTCTGGAGATATTCAAAACCTGTCTGAACATAATCCTGTGCAACCTGCTCTAGGTAAACCTGCTTTACCAGAGGTGTTGGACAAGATGCTGTCCGTACATTCCTTACAATGCAAATCACACTCTGATTCTGTGATTCTGATTCTTCAGAGTGCTGACTTTGCAATTTAGCAGTTTAAATGCGGGATTTATTACTATTTGGCATATACAGTGAAATTATTCAAAAACTCAAATAGAAATTCCTAAAAATCCATTAAAATATTCAGAACAAAATAATGTGCAGCACTCAGACAAAGGCATAACCCTTTGGAAGTACTCCTGAAGACAATTTTCCTGAAGCGTTAACAAGAGTGCAAAGAAAGTTGCTGTGCCTGTAGAAACATTATTGTTGGACACAGCCTTATAATTTAAGCAATTGTTTTTGACAGGTCATAGTAATATAGAAGTCACTTGAGGCATAAGTTCATTTTGTCATGTCCAGTTTATATACATCAGACAAGAAGCTGACCTAAATCCTACATTTCAATGGGACTTTGCTGATTTCCACCAGCTGAGGACTGGACCACTGATTTTTAAGGCTGGTTTGTGATTATATTTAGAAATGACAAAGATTAATTCAATTATGTAATATTAAGGGTAGAGATTTGATCTGACCTAGTGGAAGTAATATATAAAAGGAGATGTGCTCTTTATCATGCTTATCCCTATCACAATCAGTGGATTCCAAGGTCCTATTTAGTACACTTAGTGATAGTAAAGATGTAAGCTAACAGTGGAGTATCCAAGTTTCTCTTTAGGTAGATGGAGCAATTGAAACTCCCTCAGTGGACTATTTGTGTAGTTTGTAAAAGAACGTGGTTATGTGCTCATCACACAGAATTCAAAATTGCTCAAAACCTAAATATTCTATTCAAAGTTGGTTTTATGCCATTGCTGTTTCGAGTATTTCAATTTAATTTTCCACCAGCCAACAAAATTGCAATGAAAAGCTTAAAAAATTAGTTTCCATAAGAGTATGACTTTTAATATGCATATTATTATAATATTTTTATTATTATTATTAAATTTACAAATTAAAGTTTTTAGTTTAATCTTACTGTTGCTCACATTTCTATTTCCATTTTCTCTTCTTTTTCCCATGCTAGTGTAGAAAAGTAACTAAACAAGCAAAGCAGACCAAATTGAATATTCAGTTTAGATTTTGGACTACATATGATAAGTTCAGAGGTTTTAAATAGTTTGGGGAAGAATTTCTTAAATTATGTTTTATTTTCATTTTTCATACTCCATGTTTTTCATGGTCTACTCATCAATATGAGAAACCACCATCACGTTATTATACTTGAAAATAATTACATTCACAAGTAACTGTCACTACAAGTGATAATATTTGCATATCTGATTAAATCATATCTATCTAAATTAATAAAATCACACAATTAGTTAGCAATATGATCTCATTTACACTAACACTAAATTCTACCATTGGTTGTAGGAATAGCACTGCTTTTCTATACTGCAGGCTATACATCCCTGTGGATAAATGTATAATCTTAAAAACACTTGTTAAAGGGAAATAGAAAATCTTAACTATTGTCTAAAGCTTACACCAGGGACTGTTAACTGTTGAGTCAGAAGGGCTTAAAATAGCCTTTTTCAGACATTTCTTCTGTATGATTTCTCCTAAAAAAATAAATGTGATTTTTATATCCATATTTTCTCTCTTAATATCAGTTCTTTGTTATTTATTCAAGATAAGAGAGGAATAGCAGAAAATTCATTAAAATCTTCGGGGCAGATAAATTTAACATTTTAATTCTCATTTTAGCTTCCCTGAGATGCATTTATTCTATGCAAACATATTCATAAAAAGGGAATTCCTAATTGTTTGCTGTTTCTTCAATGAGGCATGAATAGAATGGAGAGAAAGTATTAGCAAACAGTAACATGAACAAGACCACTTGTCTTTTTTAGTATTCCTGTTAAAAACTAAGAAGTATGAAAATTCCTCACATATATAAAGTGATTTTTCCATCCAAACATTCCTTTACACCAACTATTTTCATTTCATTAACATATGTAATTCAATTGCTCTCCAATCCTTCCAGATTAGCCAAGGTATAAGCCTGTTGCACAAGTCTAACTGTGTCATTCTTCTTTTACATATCTACAGGGTATTCTTACATGTGTTTTCAGTTTGGATGTTCCTTATCTTTAGTTGGGGTCAGTTTAGTTTCTATTTCTTTCTCTGCCATTGCTTCTTTCCTCTTCTTATCCTTCCTCTAGCCAACTTTTATTTTAAAAGTTCTTGTTTTAACCACAGTCTTCCATGGAGATAATTTACAAAACTTTGAGTAACAGCTGTTCCAGCACCTATGAAAAACAGTTGTAAAAGTGGGGGCGTTTTGCTGGGGTTTTTTTTGTTTGTTTGTTTGTTTTTTAATGCCTCAATATACTGTGAAAGTGTACGACATCAAATGATTTTTAACATACACAGCCTTTGAAAGTAGCAGGTAGTTGTTAGGATGTTAAACTTCAACAACAGAATAATACACATCAATCTAATGCTTAAAGAAAATACAGATAGTTAAGTTTACAAAATTTATGTCTTGTCTGTTTCTAAGTACCAGGAGGAACGTCCAGTGCAGAAATAGGTTTTGAAAGTGTTCAAAACTTTTTGCATTTTTAATTTCTGCACCATGTGTTTTTCATTGATTCATCAGTTTTGCAAGAGGTCAACTTTACAGAATAGTTATATATAATACAATCAGCAATCAGCATTTAATAAAAACAGAATTCAGGTTCTTACTGATGTGACACCTTTTCTTTCCATGAAGTCCATAGTCATCCATATTGAACCCAAAACATGTAGGAAGACATACGTAGAAGTATATTAAATCTGACAAATGACCTCCCCTGTGCAAAGGAGGAAATAAAGATTCATTCTCCATGTTTGTGAGATCATTTTGATGAAGGGAAGGCTAATTGAAGATGACATATATTCTAAATCTAATTCAAATCAGCATTTTTACATGAAGACTCATCACATTTCCAATGCAATGCTCTACCATAAAACAGCTTAGTAAAGACGTTCTAAGTTTGATTATAGACTTTTTAAAAATGCTTTAAAAGAACTGACATTTTTAGTAGAAATTAATTTCCAATCATAGTATTAGTACAAACGAGGTACCTGTGGTATTTCACCTCTCCTATAAGATGCTATTGAAGTGAATCCAGAGGACAGCCATGAAAATCACCAGAGAGATGGAGCACCTCTGCTATGAAGACAGGATAGGGGAGCTGGAATTAATCAGCCTGGAGAAGAAAGGGTTCCAGGGAGACCTCATTGCAGACTTCTAGTACCTAAAACAGCCTACACAAAAGATGGAGGGGGACTACTGTCCAGGGCATGTAGTGACAGAATAAAGGTTAATGGAGCTCAAAGAGCGTAGGTTTAGATTAGGTATCAGGAAGAAATTCTTAACTGTGAGAGTCTTGAGGCACTTTACCAGGTTGCTCAGAAAAGTTGTGGATGTCCTGTGCCTACAAGTGTTGGATGGGATTCTGAGCAACCTGGTCTAGTGAAAGGTGACTTCTCTTCAAACTCAAACCATTCCACAATCTTACGGCTTATTCTTCGTACAATCAAATCTCAATTTCAGAGAAAATTACAACTAATACATGATTATGTTTAGAAAACATGTGGAAAAAGTACAAATGTAGGATTTCTTCCTGTAAAAACAAATCACATTAAAACCATTACAATGATAAATCATAGACTTTTTCTCTGACATTCAAAAAGTAACCATAATTAAGAAGAAATGGTATTATTTTTTCTTTAAAAATGAGAAAAACTAACATTAAGTCCTGCTTCTTCTCAATTTAAACGGTAAAAATCTTCTTTGAGTTCATTATTAACCTAACACTAACTTAATATTTCATCTCCATCAGGAGATTCACGTCATCTTACACTATTAATTTTGCTTTTTTAATACCGCAGATCACACCTTGTGGCTGTAATATATACTATGAAAGATCATGACCATTTCTCACAAAGAGATGAAATTGCATTTTGAAGACATATATGAAATTATGGTATAAAACTCTGTGTAACTTTGTGCAGTGAGGGAACAAAACAAAACATTTAGGAGATTTGCTACCTGAATGAATGGGTAATCCTTCTCAACCATTTTAATTAAATTGACATGCAAAAATTTTTATGCAATGAAGGATGCTGTAAACATAGGCTGATAATAAAATATTTTTATTTATAATAGCTGTTTTCCACTCACACAATGGTCATTCAGCCTTATCTCCATCATGAAAAAAACCATCAAAATTCATGTTTCTGTAGCATAGGAATGTTTTAGAGGTAGATGAGTACTGATGTGCAAACATTTTGTAATTCTTCTTGTGGGATTTTGCCATTGAAAATTCTACTACTTTAAAATTGCACCATAACATTTAGAAAATATACCATCGTACATTGATAATAAAGTGAGCAATAGCAATTAGAAGCCCTTATTTACCATCTCTGACATCAGACAGAACCATAGAAAAAGTGCTACTTAAATGTTAAAGGAAGACAACTTTTCATGGAATAGTCTCTTCAAAACTGTGAAAATTCAATGTGACTGTAATCTAACCAACATAGGAATGAGACAGACAAATTAAATACAATTAAAAAAAAAAGAAGCAAAAAAATGGGCAGTTCGGCCTACATTTTTCCAGCTGTTAATGATGACTATGATGGGGCTGTTGGCCAGAAAAAGGGGCTACAAGCCTTAGCAAAGCAAGAATCTCCTCAATCAGCAACCATGAAGACTCCTGGGAGAAGAGGTAATGTTGAAATATGTCATCATCTGTTTGCATGTGAAAAGATGATCTTCATCTGGTGGATGCTTAGTAACTATTGTGAAATATTACTTTTACATTGGAATCCCAATTACATATATGCTACATGCTGTAGAATTATATATGTTACATGCCATGAGAAGATATGAGATTATGCTTTGGGGTCTGTAAACAGTGTTATTTTCTTCTTAATTTTTAATTGTGCTTATTCTTTACACAGGGGTACTCTTTGAATTAAATAGAGAAATAAATAAAATGCATCTTTATTTCCTAAAAATGGAAAAAGAGCACAGATATGTCTAAGTCAGATAAGCATTTAAAAAAAAACCAAAACAAACAAAACCAAACCCCAAGATTTTTTCCTTAAATAAACAGTAGTATTTGCTTAAAAAATCATGTTGCTTGACTTCTTGATCTCATCCTGTCCTAGCCTCAGCTTAGCCTCTACAATGTGCTTTCAGTCATGCTGAGCAAATTAAATGAAAAGAAACACTATTTAGTGGATAGTAACTGAAAAAAAAAAAAACCCAAACTACACCAAGGTAGTTTACTCATGTAAATATTTTCCTGCGTAATAACTTACAACTTCTGTCACCTTCCCAATCTACTATTAGCAACTTTGGATAAAATAAGAGCAAAATGAACATTGTAGTGCATAACTCAGGCTCTGTTGCTTGTAATGATTGTGTTCTTCTTTTAAGGCTTCATTTATTCTTGACAGAAACAATTATGTGGAATTATGTAGAACAATTATATCAAAGGCAGGTGGTATGCAGTGTTCAAACTGGAGCATTTTTTGACTGCTACCTAGAATATTCCTGACATTGAATAAAAGTTTATATCAACAGGTAACAATATTACACCTTTGAAATTTATTATTTAATTGAAATATCACAGTATTCACAGTTTAACTAGACAATAGGCAGAAATAATCCAAGCATAACTTCAAAGCTAAGGGGTACTTTGAACTGAGATCTGTGCTCTTACCTGTAGAAAAATAATTAAGTTAATACAATAAACAATCTGAAAGCATATATACAAGTGTACTAGAGAAGTGGTTTATTTTGGAAATAAAAAGGAAAAAGAAAGAGAGAAAAATATTTCAATATATCAAAGTATTTTTATCCAATGTTATTTCATAATTTTTCAGGTGTTTTAACTGTAATAATGGTAGCTGGAATAATTGAAATGTAAAAAGAAAGAACCGTCCCAGAAGTAATGCTAATGGGTAGTACTTTAATAAAATCATGGAATGGCTTAATTTAAAAGGATGAAGATCATATAGCTCCAGTCCCCTGACATGGGCAGGGACACCTTTCACTAAACCAGGTTTCTCAGAACCTCAGCCAACCTGTTCTTGAACACTCCCAGGGATGTGGCATCCACAACTTCTCTGAGCACTCTGTTAAAGTGCCTCATGACCCTCACAGTCAAGAATTTCCCCCTAATATCTAATCTAAACCTCTTTCAGTTTAAAGCGATTAACCTTTGTCCTATCACTGCATGCCTGTGTTTATAAGTCCCTCTCTAGTTTTCATATAGACTCTCTTTAGGTAGTGGAAGTCTCCCAGGAACTTTTCTTCTTGCTGAACAACCCAATCCTCAGCCGTTCTTAAAAGGTGAGGTGCTCCAGCCCTCTGATCATCTTCATGGCTATCCTCTGTACTGGCTCCAACAGGTTCATGTAGTTCCTATGTTTGGAAACCCAGAGCTGGACACACAGCACACCAGGTGGGGTTTCACAAAGGTGGAGTAGATGTGAAGCATCACCTCTCTTGATCTGCTTGTTACACTTTGGAAGAAGGCCAGGATACGGATGGCTTTTTCAGCTGCAAGTGTGCACTGTCAAGATATACTGAGCTTCCCATCCAACATCCTCAAGTTCTTCTCCACAGGGCTGCTCTCAATCAGTTCTCTGCCCAGCCTGTATTTATCTTTGAGATTGCCCTAACTCACATGAAGAACTTTACAGTTGACTTTCACAAGGTTTGAGTAAGCCTACCTCTTGAGCCTGACATGGTTGTTTTGGATGACAACCCTTCACTCCAGCATGTCAACCACCTTACACAGCTTGGTGTTATCAGCAGACTTGCTGAGAGTGCACTCAATCCCACTGCCCATGTCACCAATAAAGTTGTCAAAAAGCACCAGTCCCAATCCCGGCTCCTGAGGCACACCATTTGTCCCCAGTCTCCACTTGGACAATGAGCTGTTGACCATAAATTTTTGATTGCAACAATCCAGCCAATCCTTATCCACTGAGTGGTCATCAAATTAATGTCTCTCCAGTTTAAAGACAAGGATATGTTGTGGGACAGTGTCAAATGATTGGCAGAAGTCCAGGTAGATGACACCAGTCACTCTTCCCTCATCTACCCTCTGTTTTAATGTATGAGGAAACAAAAAGATAGAAGACTTGCTTACATTCACTGGAACTAAATAGTAGCAACCAAATTCAATCTTAATTTAAGGAAGAAAAATTCTATTTGCTTTGACTTTATTGCTGCCATTGCAGTACAAGAAATAATTCCTTATCTCTTGCACAATGTCACTAGAGTATAGGAAGGAGTAAGGGGTTGTATCTGTCAGCAAAAAATGAACTTTAGAAAAGGATATTGTCTACTTATCTACCCAGCTCTATTTGCAATTTTTACTGGCATTTTAAAAGCTGAGTATCCAGGAAAGGTAGAAGGGTGTTTTATTCTTCCACAGTCAAAACTTGATGACAATAGAGTTTGTTAGGAGTTAGATTTACAGCTCTGATTCTCAAAGTCATACCAGTGGGCACTACTTTAACTCAGAGATGCTCCTAGCTAGCTGTATGAGGACTAACAGAACATATAGGACCCTATTTGTGCTTAATGTGGTGGAATTTCAGGCAAATTTCAGTGGGTACTCTCATTTTACCTGCAATGGAGTTTTAGCAGAATTATTTACTATTTAGCCTCATCTATCCTATGCTTCTGATATCTTTCTTAGACTCTTTCTTTAGTGTACTACATTTCCTCAGTTTTGTCACCTTTCTTGTTATCATCATCTCTGAAAATAGAAATACAGCAGTTAAGATGTTGTGAGAGACTGGATTTATATCGCATTGGTCTGCCTTGTTATTGTGTCAGATCAACCATCCTGTCTGTGTGTGTATCAGGGGACGGGCCATGGTCGGGCCTGAAGCCTCATAGCAGAACCAGGAGGCACATGGTCAGTAGCTCAGAGCGCGTGTGACAGCATCAAGAGAAATGTGGCAGGGCTGTCAATCAAATAAGTCCTGTCTGGTAGCCCACCCACACGATGCCCCCTGGAGCTTCTGACTGGCCACAGCACCTCTCACTTCTGCTAGGAGGGCAGTGAGTGGTCAGTGAACCCGATGTCCCACCTGTGAGGAGCGGCCCACAGTAGCCAAACTATATAAATACAGGAGTACAGGGCCTTCATTTTTTTCAGCCTTCTGTCTCTGGACCTGCCAACATGTGATCTCTTGGCAGTAACTATTTTTCTCTCCTCTCTTTACTTCTTTCTTCTTTTAATATCTCTTTTCATCCCTCATCCTTTCCTTTCTCTTTTGGGTAACCTAAAACCAATGAGTGGTGTTTTACTAATGTGTGGTATTTGTGTTTGCTGGGGGATTTAGTGTAATGTTTCTCCTTGGTTGGTTGCTACTCTTTGTAAAAATCCTTTTGCCAAAATCCTGATTGTCTCACTAAATTAGAAATTCTGTTGGGAAATGCTTATGGTGTACTCTCTTTACACAATTGAGGGTATCAAAGAACTGAAGGCTTTGCAAGGGTTCAAGTGGGTGAAATCTCTTGGAGTCTTAAATATAAGTAACCACCCAGGCAGCATGTGGCTTGGGACTCTGCACGTTACAGATGTATTTTTTGAATGATCTTACTTTTCTAACACCTAAATGTACAGGGTATCATTTCAATTGTTACTCTTTTCTCCAAATTTATGCTTCAAACAGAAATATACTATGCTTTTTAGAAAGGTAAATAGGAGTGGTTTAGAATTTGAAATATTGCACAGTCAGTTTCAACATCAGTGAATTATGTTAACATAAGCAAATCTGATGTCACTTAATTTAAACATTTCACCAGTTTTTACACTTCACTGTATCTAGGTCTACAAAAATTAAATTGGTTTATTTTCTGACATCTCACTGAATTACACTGATTTCTTTCCACTTTATTGGAGGAAAAACATACCATCCATAAGCACTGGACATGTTTTGCAAGATAAAATTTATAAGATCAATTTCCCCTAAACTGTCTTTCTAATAATAATAATTCATTATATCCTGAGTTGGATGTAACCTACAATGATCACTTCCAACTCCTGACTCCACACAGGGCGACCTAAAGGTTCAATCATATATATAAGAGAGTTATCCAAATGTTTCTTGAACATCAACAAACTTGGGTCCATGAAGTTGCCTGGGGAACTTGTTCCAGTGCTTGGCCACTCTCTCAGTGGTGTTTTTTTACTTAACATGCAAACTGAACTTCCTCTGACATAGTTTTAAGCCATTCCCTTCTGTCTTACCACCAGACACCAGAGAGAAGAGATTGTCACCTCCCTCCCCCCTCTCCTGCATAAAGAAGTTGTAGACAGCATGAGATCACTTCTCTATCTCTTCTTTAAGCTGACAAACCTAGTCTCCCCAGCAGCTCCTCCTAATTCTTATGCTCTAGTCCTTTCATTATTTTTTACCTTCTTCTGGAAATATTAAAATACTTTTATGTCTTTCTTTCATTGTTGGTCTCAGTGCTACACACGGAACTCGAGAGGAGGCCAACCAGTGCTTAGTATTTTGGGACAATAACTTCTTTCAACCAGTTGCCTATGCTTGCTACAGGATGCAGTTGGTCCTTTTTGCTTCCAGGGAACTTTGATTATTCATATTCATGCTATGATCAAACAAAAAGCCCAGCTTCCTTTTCTGCGAGACAGAACTCCAGCATTAGGCCTCACAGTCTACACATACTTCCAGGAGTACACTACCCCTGGTGTACTCTTTGTTCTTGTTCAATGATCTGATCTGCTCTTTGTTCTGATCTGCTCTTTGTTCTTGTTCAATGTCAACATATACATGTTTATTACTTATTTAATGTATATATATGCAGCATATTGTAACTTATGTCTAAATACACCTAGATGGTTTTAAAGTGGATTTTTTTTCTCATCTGTAAAACTGCAACACAAATGGATTCAGGAGAGGGCATGAAATTCCTTATGAGTTAATCTGGAATTTTCCAATATTGATGTTTTCCAAAAAGATATTTCTAAGGAAAGCTTTTCTTTCCGTATTCTAAAACTATAAAATGCAATTCCACTAAACATTATATGTATTACTATTACATACTACTATTGCATACTACTATTGCATACTACTACTACTACTACTACAATCAGTAGTATTATCATTATTATTATAATTTTCATCATTATTTTCAATAATGATGATAATAATAATACAATAATCTTAATATTGAAGAAATAACAAGGATATTTGTTTTGAAATGGGGTGTATGAGGCACAGGATGGGTATATGAAAAGTTAAGAATTAGCTATATTCTTGACACCTTCTCCCATTGCTCAACCATTTTTTTTTGAGAACTCTCTTCTTATAAATCATTAGAACTAGATTCAAAGACACCAATAATAAAGACTACAAAGCGTATGAAATAAAATTCATAATGAAGTGTTTGTCCAGCAGCACAGTCCCATTTTGTCACTGAAATCTTAACAGAACTGTTTTGAATCAAAAATTGAAGGTTGCTTGTACTTCAAATATACTTTAATGTGCATGTGTGTGTAGTGTTCCTTTCCTCCCACATGTTCTCCACCTACAGGTCTGTCATCCTGTTTCAGGCAGCATTAAAACGTAGGTATTTTTAAAAACTGAACTCACACACATGTAATTGTATTTTAATGTGATGCCTCACACAACATAAAAAAGGCCATAAGTAGTTCCTCCCATGAAAAGTAAAACAATATGAGGGCAATGAATTGCTACAGTATGGAAGTGTTGCTATAGTTCACATGTGTGTTTCTAGCATTAAAATCTTTGACTCCCCACTGTCATTACACAATGTCAGAGCTTTTAATGTCTTTCATCATTTTTTCATAGTTTTTTGTTTCACTGACCTGTCTCTACTTTTGTTTGGCCATTTCCCCATTAAATACTGCATTGAGAAAGTTTGTTATACTTTTTCTGCAGTCTTTCTCTCTTGCTTTTTCATTACTTTTTCAGGAAGGCCAAAATTAAAACCACAGAATTTTAGACTGTATGAAGTGTTAAATAATATCACCATTTTGCCGATATGCTTTATATTGTATAAATAATATTTATGAATGTGTGCTTTCGTTTTATTGTTTTCTTTGGAGGTTACTAAAAGATCACATCTACTTCACATCTTCTTCTACTTACTTGCACAGGGCTAGGAATATATTAAGAAGTGGTGGGGAAATAGCTTAGTTTCATATTAATAGCGGAATATTTCATTTAAAGAAATTGTATTGAGTGATATATTTGATCATATTCATTTTAATTTTACAATATCTTTCATTTTTTAAATCCATGAAATGCTTTCCTGAATAACACAATTTATTACAGCAAATTATAACTGTATGGATCTACTAAACTACTGAAATATTATGCCCATCCTATTTTGAACAAGACTGATCTTTTTTAAGTTTCTAATTCTCTAATTACCTTTTTACCATAGCTATTTATATTGTAGTGGCATTTAAAATTTGCTATTCACAGTGTAAACAATTAAATATTCACTTCTTATTTAATAACATATTCTGCCATCATTACATGTGCAGACCAGATCAATGTCAGGATATAGTTTCACAGTACTACGGGGAAATATGTTACAGTATGCAAAGTGCTAATTTCCTAACATTGTAATTAAAGTTTCTGAGTGACAAACTTTGGAAATTAGATGTAAGTCTCCAGTGTTTAAGAATGTCTGAATCATTTGCCATCATGCTTGAGTACCTTTCCTCCTCAAAGTATTCACTAAACTGACTCGGGGGGTAAGGGATGGAGGGAAATTGCTTGTTTATATTTCTTGGCTTTTCCTTTGGTGACTTAGAAGTACTTACATGACATGTCTCAAAGGCAACAAGTTTACTGCCATCTCCTGTGAGTGCTACTGAAGGTACATCTGCATGTGCTTTAAAGACAGAAGGAAATGGAGAGGATCATTATGAGAACAGAAGTATTTTTTGACGCTTTTACCTGCAACATTTTCATGGGTCTTGTCAGCTACAGTATTCCTAAGACTTTTAAAGCTTTTGAAATTTTAAAGTTGAATCTGAAATGTCATGAAAACAAATTTACTTATCTGGTTTGAACAGTTTTGAGTGTGGCAGAGAATTGAAGATGTCAGATTTTCTCCCCTTACCTTCTTATTTATGTAGGGGGGTGTGTGTGTGTGGGTGTGTGGGGGTGTGTGCGTGCGTGTGTGTGCATTTATTTATTTATTTTATTTATTTAGTTATTTTTTTGTGTATTTGTTTATTTATCTATTTCTTTCTTTGTTTGTTTATTTATTTGCCACTTTGGTTTTTTTTGTTTTTTTTTTTTTTAGTTTCATCAGAACTAGTAATAAGTTTTACCAGAGAATTCATTTGAAACTCGAATATATATTCTTACCTAGAATAGAGTTTTTGAGCCTGATGCCAATTCTATCAGTTGCATGCCAACACACTAGTCAGTTCTCTGATAGCTAGGACAATCAATGCATTGCCTAGGAAAGGAAATACTTTATATTAGTACTTTTTAATACTTTAGGAAGTAAATTATCTATACACGTCTGTTTTCAGAGACATCAAAATCATGCATATCCTAGAATGAAAATGTGGCCTATAAGTTTTTTTACTAATATTACAAGAAAGAATTATTGCTATTACAGAGTTCTTCCACATTCCTAAATGAGGTCAGAATCTCTAGCAACTATTTACAGATAGCAAAATTTATATCTGACTTGGAATGATTTATAAGGGTTAGAGGAGGAAGCTTTGGCAGTGGTATCTCTGTATGCTGGTCTTGGCCAGGGGTCTGCTGCTTATGAGGCTACACTGCCTCTTTGAAAGCCCGAGCAGATCTGAAACTTCCTTCTATCTTAATAATGCCTTAAACTTTAGCATACAAAATGTATGTTGCTTTAAAAAGCTCTCTTAAAGAATTGAATTACAATAAAGAACTGTGCTCGTCCTCCAGGAACCACTAACCCAGAGACCCTTCAAGTTTTCAGGTTGAATTCTGTAAAGCAAAAACTTTAATCTTGCTTTTCTAAGTGTTTTACTTCATTAGTTACTTTTTGTTAGGAACAGAGACCATCCTTATACAAGAAGAGCGCTATTTTTATTTGATTTGGAGAATTCTGTATTTTCTGAATACAGAACTTTGTAAAAATTCTTTTAAAGCCTAAAAGGGATGGGGAAACTGTTTCTTTGCTGCGTGGTGGGGGTTTTTATGTTTATTGTGTGAAGGAGAGAAATGAGAATAGTGAATAAGGTGCATATTTACAAAAGACATTTCAATTTCCGGTATAAAAATTAGGCATATATAATCAGACGGACTTTCACCTCTTTCTAACATAGATCAATGTTTTACCATTCACAAGTCCTTATAAGAGCCATCAGAATAACTGAATACCTAGTTTGGGGCAGGTGACCCTACAGTTTTTGGTGGAAAGTCATATTTGAATAAATTCTGCCTAGCTCACTAATGTTTTCTCTAGTTTCTCTCTCTTCCCTTTCTAATTTAACCCTCAGCTTCAGACACTTTCACCTTTTTGTCTGATTTCAACTTAGAACGGTTCTTAAATTATACTTACTTTGAAGTGTTCTGCTTCTAAAAAAGCTTTTGAGTACTCAGAGCTTTTTCAAAGCTTTGAAAGAAGGTGTTGTACACCCCAAGTTTGTTCAAACTTCTGCATCTTCAACTCCAAAAACATTGGTGTAACAAATACAGGAATGCCAAAAATAGGTTTCTCCATTGTTTTCTGCATATCAGTACCTCCTGCAAAAAACTCCCTGTCAGCTTTCCACGAAAGCCTTCTCAAGGAAATGTTTCCCACCAAAAAAATCTTGCCATTGTCATCGGTTTCTGAATATCTGGACTTGACTACACTTGACTATGTGCCAAAAAGTCATGTACAGCTATTGAAAGAGCACTAAAAAGACCTGAAGATGGATTCGAAGAATTAGAGGAACCAAGAGAGAAAGGAGAAACTGGGAAATTCTTACCTAGTCTCTCTCTCTCTTTCCTCTCAACTCTCTCAACTTTCTTCTGCTACCACCAGCTTCTCATCTGCCTCGGGAGGACCCCTGCCAGTTTGGAGAAGGACTGAGACCCACTGTTGCAACTTGCTGTATATGTGAGTTATATTTTCTTCACTGTATATTTTTGCAGCTGGAGACCAGCTTGCCAGCCCTGCGAAGGCCAGCACAGCCCTGCGACACAGAGAGAAGTGGAGCTGGTATTCCTGGGAGAAGACTTACCACCCTCCTGCTGCTAAGAGATAACCTTGAGTCGTGACAGAGACAGAAAGGGACACAAAGAAAGGAAAAAAGCTGTTTTTCTCTCCCCTCTTCCCTCACTCACACCAGCACACAGGGATTTTTTCCATGGTGATAACTTTTTTTCTGCTTCTAAAAAAGTAATCTTCAGCATTTTTCCTAACTTTTCTTATTTTTCCTCTTTTTCTTTTGTCTCTCTCTAGTAATCAATTAATAAAAATCAGGTTTTGGTATTTACAGATAACTTGTTTCAGTTTTCATTTTGCTCAAGGGAATATTTGAACCTGTAGTTCAATCTGCATCAAAATTTAGCAGAGCTGAATGTTACAATTGGCTGTTCCTACAAAACCTTGCTTCACTTGATAAAATCCAAAATGTGGTAGGAATATAAAGAAACATGAAGAAGCATATTAATGCAAGCTAAAAATCTATTCAGCCTAGTGTCTTGCTTCTAACTCAAACAGTACCCAAATGAACAACTAAGAAGTAAAGAGAACAAGCAGATCAAAACTTCTAGTGCTTCTCTTTCTATGGAATAAACAAGCTCGTGACCAATCTCCCATTTAACTCTCCTCAGTTTTTGGTAGAAAATGAACCCCAGGTATTTTAAGACCTAATTTACTTTAGCAACATAGAATCATAGAATC
>VWZD01004824.1:0-35282 GCA_013396695.1 Sakesphorus luctuosus
AGAGGGAGAAACCCTTTCCACCATGGCACTGGAAAATCTGTGCATTCCTCATAGTTCTTGTGATGATTGACAGATTGCAGATACTGCAAGTTGTAGATTTCAGGTGCCAACAGAGCAGCAAACTGGAATTCCTTCTTCCAAATTCCTGTTGTGGTTTCCTTTCTTCAGCAGCTGCTCATCTTTCACACAGTGTTTATGGCTATCACAGCTGAATTTGCCCATTTTGGGGAAAAAAGGGGAAAGAAACACATCCAGCCCCAGATGCCATTAGAGAACTGAAAGAGAGGAGGAGGGAGGAGGGTGTTCAGGTGGGTCCTAAGCTACCTCTGTTTCTACCCCACTGCAGCAGTGGCAGCAGAACCAGCAACACCCACGTTTTTATAGAGCAGCAGATAATTCAGCAGTGCTCCTGATGAGTGACAATGAAGAGGAACAAGGAGATTATGATGAGTATGTGAGAGATAAAGTCTCTCTCTGAAATCTAATTTCTACTCTACAGTAGAAACCTGTTTTCACCAAGCTTTGGGGATCTGCTTGATCCTGTGTGAAAAAATTTGACTTCAAATATAGCTGTCTGTTTGGAATGGAATTAACGGAAAAAAAACCCCAAACAAACCAACCAGTAAAATACAGCAGAAACCTTTCTTCTCTGTTCATTAAGTCATTTCTGAANCACAGACTTTGCTTTGGAGCTCATACTACCATGGCTCCCTAAATCACTTTTTTGTGGTGTATGTAGAGGGAGAAATCCTTTCCACCACGGCACTGGAAAATCTGTGGGTTCCTTAGAGCTTTTGCTTTGACAGACAGATTGCAGACAGTGCAAGTTGTAGATGTCTGGTTCGAACAGATCAGCAAACTGGAATTGTTTGGTCCTGGATCCTTTTGTGGTTTCCTTTCTTCAGCAGCTGCTCATCTTTCACACAGTGTTTATGGCTGTCACTGCTGAATTTGCCCATTTTGGGGAAAAAGGGGGAAAGAAACACGTGCAGCCCCAAACGCCATTAGAGAACTGAAAGAGAGGTGGAGGGTGTTCAGATGGTTCCTAAGCTGCCTCTGTTTCTACCCCATTGCAGCACCGAGAGCAGAACCAACATCACCCAATTATTTGTTTTCAGCCAGCAATTTATTGACTCCTGCTTTGAATGTTCTTAAACAAAATAAGAGGGCAATAACCATTCATTCCTCCTTGTAGCTGCAATACTGATCTGGTGTTTGCATGCAACACCAGGGATGCACACCAAAGTCTAATTGTGTTTTCTCTCTCTTTTCCATTATGCATTGATGAAGCTTCTTGGAGGTGAGTCAATGTTTTACAGTTGATAATGGAATTGCCTTGAATGTAATCATTATTTTTGGTTTGTCTTTACCAGGAAACTTGAGTGGCATAGATTGAAAGTGTTTAGCGGAATGCAAAGAACAGTGCTAAAGGCTCTGGCCAGTGTCTTAGAGAATGGATCCAATCTGTGTCTGATAGCCACTACCAGACAAAGTGGAAAATCCCTACAATAAAAGTTGTAGCTGGATACTTATGTGGGAGGGAACTTTAATTTAGTGATGCTTTCTCTAATTGGTTAGTACTTGATTAGTGTTACATGGACACTGGAGTTGTAGAGATCATTGTTGCCTGCGATGTCCGAGAGTTAAAAAGCAACCAGCACTTCTTGACCCCTTGAATGTTAGAGACCAAACCATTAAAAAGTGATCTCCCTTGAAACTGGGCAATATAACTCCATTTCCAAGTTACTTTAAGTCAGGAAGCAGATGATGACAATTTCTAAGCAGACACTGCTTCAAGTCTTTTTATAATTCCCAAGGACTGTGCTTAGCAAGACTCATTGGATAGAAACTGCCTTTGAGTGTGGAGGTCTGGTTTTAACACAGACTAAGAGTGCATCAGTTTAGTGTCATGCAGCAACAAGGAAGCACAGCAGCTCTGGAATGAACAGTTTTAGATTTAAGCATCTCTTCCATCTCTTCTGAAACTTTCTGAACAAAGCACTCTGTGTTTTACCAGGCCTTTTTATTGTTTATGTGCTAAGTTGTTGTGCTCCTTGGAAACTTGACTGCAGTCCTCCTTCTCCCTTATCACACAGCAGTTGTTGCCCTTCCTCACCATGGGATTGTAGCAGACCCTGTTAGGAAGAATTGAGTGAGAGAGTTTCCCCTTTATGGGTCAGATTTATTCACAGGTAGTACAACTCTATGGAACTGATGACACTGAGAGTCTCTCGGGTCACATTTTTAGCTGTTTGTAGGGTGAATAGAGGAAATGTTTTGTGACAGTCTGTAACAGAAGACTCACAATATCTGGAAGGGTTCAGCCTTAATTTTAGGAAATTAGTTTGTTTAAGATTGCTTTTAACCCAGATGAAAATGATTAGTTTAAAATAGGAACCATTACAGTTTATTTATAATAATGCATTTCAAGGATAGTTCCAGGAAAAGAGAATAATAGATCTAACTAATCAAAACTAAATTACAGAATACGAACAACAAAGGAGAAATGTTACACTAGGAAGCCAGCAGCAGTCAGACAACTCTGTACTGAGTAGCAATGATGAAGATGAAGCAACAGATAAGGATGAGTATGTGACTGAATATTTTGCCTTTTTTTTCTTTTTGTTAGAGAGAGAGGACTAAGTTGTACTTCCATGGCCAGGCTTATCTTTGAAGCCTTCACTTACTCTACTTATTTCTTTCTTTCTCCCGCATTCCCTGATGATGAAATATTACAATTTGCACTTCAGGAGAAAAGGCAGCCCAAGGCAGATGCACAACTTTGCACAGAAACTTAAAGACAAGTATGAGGGTATGGCAGGGAATGGGATTAGTGACAGGCCATAGCTCAGAATGTATTGCATTTACTTTTCCTGCCAAGCTCTAGTAATTGTTAGATATGGAAATACTCTCACTGGTCTCAATGAGGCTTGGTATCATGAGACTGGCAGGCAGCAGCCAGACAAATTCTGTGCAGGTTTTAACAAATCTGGTGTGCTTTGAAACTTTTGGATTGCTGAAAGGCAGCATAGGAGAGAACTTGAGTATGGTACTTTTGTGTGTCAGGTCTTAAATAAGTGACCTAAAAGGCTTCTACTATCCTAGACCATTTTGCCAATGAATTTGTAGATGTTTAAATGTTGATTGTTAAGTATGGTGGTGAACAAATCCTACCACTTGATTAATATAAAAAGAGAGAATATTATGTTCCTTGAGTCTCAAGCTTCTCTGTTACTGAGTGCACTTTCCTACTCTGTTTAGGTCAGGCTAAAAGAGCTCAGTGCTGCTGTGTTTAACATTGACCATGGGTTCCTTCCTGGGGCTGGAGCTTGTTAGAGCTGTCTGCAGTGTTACTCTGTAGCATTAGACCTCCTTCCCTTCTGGAATGAATAGTTCCCAGAGGCCAGCTCGATGCTTCAGTAACAAAGCTGTTATTGACAACCTGGTGGAGATCAATGTTACCATACATAGACTGCCCAGTGCTAGAGACTCCTGTTACTTCAAATCCTAGAGCAGTGGGACTGACTGTACCTTTCTCTTAATGAAAACCAAGGTGCTGTTTCCTTTGGGACAGGGAGACCTGAACTCCTCATTACATGCAGCAAACTGAGACAGTTAGAGGTTTACAGGGTTCTTCAAAAGAAATGCATCATGGCCAGTCAGTGCATTCACTGTTTTTGGATAATTACATGACATTTTATTATCAGAAACCCTTGATGTGCACTGATACTGATGGCTACATGTTTTTTCTGGTTCTGTTCTCTCTAGGGCACGGTCGGCAGGTACTATTAGGTGTCCAATTTGCATGGATTTTTACTCAGAGGTAAGCATCCATGTGTTGTCATCCTTTCTGCTTTGTGGGAGAGGGGAGGGGCAAATTGTTAGCTATGCAACTCGGTTGTCTTATGTGGATGCTACAGGCAGCTGACTTGAAGCACGGACCTTACTGTGAGCTCCACAAGTCACTTCTTAGTGGTATACATAGAGGGAAAAAACTCTGCCAAGGTGATGGTGGCAGATCTGTGGGTCCCTCACTATTCTAGCAGTAATCTACTGATTCCAGGTGCTACAAGTCCTATTTGCCTGGTCCCAACAGAGCAGCAAATTCAAATTCTCTTCTTCCAATACATATTGTGTTTTTTTCTTTCAGATTGTGCAAAGTGAACGACTGATTTTGTCAACCCTATGTGGCCACATCTTCTGCAGCCGCTGCCTCCCTGTTGCCCTTGAGACTGCCAACACCTGCCCAACCTGCAGGACAGAACTCACCCACTCACAATATCATCCTATTTATATATAAGTTTATGTATATATAAGTTTATTTATATATATATTTATATTTCTCAGGGTAGTCTCCAATGGATCTTGGGGGATAGGCCGTGTAAAGGCTTCTTCCTTCATGTACATAGTTATTCCTGTATATAGTTCAATTTTTCCTGAATTTAATTATAAATAAAATTTTAATTATTTTAAATATAGTCATCTGTCTGCTGATCTATGTTGGACTCTGCTGGTAGACAGAGACACCTTTTAGCAGGTGGAAATAAAACTCTTGGTTTGACCACTCAGAAGTGCTTGTTCTTTTTGCCACATTGAAGTCCTTGATTTGGGGGAAAAAGTGCTAAAGACAAAAGCTTTGTAGTTCTTGTGGCCAGCATGTGTTGTATGGGGGAAAAGACACTGCCACTCCTTGGAGTGAGAGACCTTCTATTTGTCAGGCTGGACTCAGGTGGATGTTTTGGTGAAAATGTCATAATTTCAGTGTTCCGAAGACTGAAAGAGCAGCAGGTTGTGCATACAGCCAAAGAAAAACTATTTTCCTTGTCCATAAGTGGTATGCATCTAGAGAGCTTGTTTACTGACTAAGCTGGTCCTTGCTATGTTTATATATGGTTATAATAGTTATAATGTTCCACTGATGACTGTCAGCGGATGACAGGAGTAATGCCAGCTTCTGTAAAGGTCTTCCCCTTCTGAAAAGCCTGTAAGCTTAAGGGCAATCACAAGAACGTAGCAGGGTGAACTGCTGTGTCCAGCATTTGGCCTGCAAATCAGACGAGAGTAGTGAGCAAGTAGTGAGGTAGAGACACAAAGCAACCGCTGGGGAGCGCAACACCACCATGACCATTACCATCACTACCATCATCGCCTTTCGTATAGCAAAACCGAATTGTTTCCAGAGGGAATGAGGAGCCAGCAGCAGCTCCTAGACCCAGGGTACTGACATGAATGGTAGCAAGTGTTCCCATCAGTTGCAGGCAGACAGATACATGGGACATGGCCAGTGAGTGCTGATGGCATGAACCTGCCCATATTTTGGGGACAAAAATCATCTTTTTTCCACCGGCCTGCAGGGCTAAGTGACACCTCGACTTCCAAATCAGCCAAAGCAAAGCAGCCCCAGCAATAAAAAACATACCTGGGTTTTTATTCTGCAGAACAAGCCACCCACTACTGCCAACCATCAGGGAGGTTCAAAAATGTTTTTACTTACTCGCAACAGTCTTAACATGTATTTCTCTAACAGGCCTGCACTTCCCTGTGAAGATTTTGGGACACATATCTGAAGTAATAATCTTTGCTGGAGTCAAACAAAGGCACATATTAACACATGAAATGAAATGCAATCCTCAGTGAGATTAGTATTATTTGTCAACAATAACATGTTTTGGGGGCTTCTTTTGGTAATCTTTGTCTATTTCCCTGCATCCCTATGGTGCATTTAGAGGGACTGGTCTGCGGGGTTGCTCTGGGGAGTGCAGCCGTGTCCCTATGCCAAGCCATCTGGGGAGCCAAGTGTCTCGCTCCCTGCACTGATAACCCACCACACATCCCTGTCAGGGCAGCGTGCGAGGACAATGCAGCCTCTCTCCACGGAGTGCCCCTGGAGAGAAACTGCCCTGCCCATGGGCAGAAGCCCTGTGGGCAGCCATGGCCATGGTGGTGGGGTTGATGGACTGGGCTGGTCACTGGACCTCTGCTGCCTTGTGGAGTCCTGTTGTTTGTCTACTCACAGCTCAAAATCATTTTGGTTATTAAAGATAATTTTCTCTTACATGGGTTTTTCTTGAGGTGATGTGAGCAACAGACTTCAGCTCTGGTTCTGAACACCCCTCAGCTATCCAGGCTTAATTTGGCAAACTCTACCTCACCCTTCCTACTCATTTCACCAGCTAAATTCAGACAAGGCACTTGTATGCATAAAAGCTGTCAAAAGAATAGCTTCCAAGTACAGGAGCTAGAAAAGTCTTGAAGTGTAAAGTTGGCAGCCCCTAAAGAACTGCAGTGACTATCCAATCCATCTGGTGCTTCTGAGTACAGAGCAAACAGGTTTTTGACTAGTTCATAACTGTGGCATATGCAAAAGGCTCAATTATTGCTTCTTAAAAAGCCCAAATTATCTCCTGGAGTTGGAGACTGACAGCCACACAGTCTCTGCAGTGTTAGGCATGGCTTATATTTTGTCGTCTTGTGCTCTGCTGTTCTGTACTGCCTGTAATTGCATTGCATTTTAACTATTTAGCAGCGTCAGAACTTCAGCCCAGGGGGCAGCGGAGGTGGTGAGAGCTCAACACATCAAATTACTACCCAAAGAGCAAGCAGACAAAAAGCAGAGTGGAGGGGGAGGGAGAGAGACAAATGAGCCACGTTCATTAGAAAAGCAGGACCCCTGACCGAGGAAGCGTCCTACTGGTGTAATGAGAAAGGTGAAAGTTGTTAATAATAATAAAGAACATGACAACACAGTTGCCTTGCTATTAGCAAGCAAAAATCTACAGAAAATAAATGCACCATGGAAAGAAAAGATGAAAACCAGCAAAATTCTCTTTGGCCACAAATCCCTTTTTTCCCCGCCAGTTTCATTTAGTGGGTTTTGGTTTGGTGGTTTTTTTTTTTTTTTGGGGGGGGGGGATTGATTGTANTGTTGGGGGGGTGGGGAGAGGGGGCAGGGAGGAGCTGTGGAGGGATGAGTTCTGTAGTTGCAGACTTTAGTGCTGTTCCCTTCTGTGCTGTGATGTGGCCCTGTCATGGTTTAAGCCTAGATGGAAATTATGCACCATACAGCTGCTTACTCAATCCCTCTCCTCTTCCCCCAGCATCTGGTAAAATGGAGTGGAGAACTAAAGTAAAACTTCTATGTCAAAATAAGAACAGTTTAATAATTGAAAACAAAGAAAAATACAACAGTAATGGTCAATAATAATGCTGATAAGAAGAAGAAAAAAAGAAGTGATTTACAATGCAATTGCTCATCACCTGCTGACTGACACCAGAGTCTCCTTTCAAAATACAAATTGGTCCCCTTTTCGGTGACTTCCCCCCAGTTTATATACCAGTTTGATGCTGTATGACAGGGAATATGAGTTTGGTCAGTTTGGGTGGCCTGTCCAAACTGTACTCCCTCAAACTGCGAGGGCATGAGACAAGGGAAAAAAATTGTCCTTGACTTAGAATAACCGTAACTCTTACAATAACCCTAACCCAGAAGTCAGGAGTGGAGACAGGTGGGGCTGTGTCAGAAGAGAGAGAACTAGGCCAGCCCTTTGTGGGCTGGCACCTTTCCTCTTCAATTCCTTTTTGAAGAGGTATCTTCATCCCTCTTCAATTCTCGGCTGAAAAATGGCAATTTCCCAGCCCCACTGTTGCCAAGGAAGGACTGACCTTTGTGCCAAGAGAAAAGGTGGCAGCCTTGGGCTCTCAGGTGCCGATGATGCTGCACCATTCACTTAAAAAAACACCCAAAGCCTAATCCTAAGACTAAAGTGAAGCCTAACCCTTACCCTAACCCTAACCCTAACCCTAACCCTAACCCTAACCCTAACCCTAACCCTAACCGTAATCCGAAGCGTAAGTCTAGGATTAACCCCAACCCAGGAGTCGGTAGTGGAGAGAGGAGGGGGTGTGGCAGAATAGCGAGAACTAGGCCAGTCCTTTTTGGGCTGGCACCTTTCCTCTTCAATTCCTTTTTGAAGAGGTATCTTCATCCCTCTTCAATTCTCGGCTGAAAAATGGCAATGTTAGCCATAATCAGAACTTAGTAAACCTGAAAACATCAGTGTGTTATCAGCACCATTCTCACTCCAAATCCAAAACACACACTGTAACAGCGTCTGCTACAGAAGCCCTGCCGTGTGAGGTGGTGAGACACACTTTTCCCCAGGCAGCTTTGTGTTTCGCCTTTGTTCAGCTAGAGTTCCTGATCACTTATCCTTTCTTTTCCTTCAGAGATGCTGCAGGTCCAAATCCCTAGGGCAGGTTTTGAAGGAAATGGTCATTTTCTGCCTATCCCACAACACAGGGAACGACAGCCATGATTGGACAAAGCAGAAAGCAGAGGAGTGGGATGGGTGTGATGCAGGCCTCCAAACTTGCACAAGTTGTGAAGATAGTGTTTTTGTTTTTTTCTTTCTCTGGAATGTCTTCCTGTGGGGACAAAAGGAGTGGATAAAAAGTCTGGATCATGTGCTGTTGATGAAAAAAAATGAATTTTTCCACCTGTGAGAGTGCTGAAGTGCATCAGGAGCTTGTGATGGGGCTGCCCTGCTTGGGCACCTCAGCAGCTTTTGTCCTCAAGTAACTGACTCAACTCTGTACAGCACGGCCTTGTTCAAGGGAACAGGCCCAGCACAATGATGTGACAGCCACAGAAAGAAACGTTACCTGTAGATGCCTGAAAAACAGCCACAGAGCTGCCCACTGTGGCACCAGCTCCCCGCAATCCAGCCCTTGCAGGCCACCAGCAGGCTACTTGTGGTTCTGTGTCCTGCCTACCTGCAAAGTCATGGGTGGACAATATCATCAAATGATGTGGCTTGGAAGGGGCCTTTAAAGGTCTAGTCCAACCCCTGAGATGAAGGCAAACAGACAGGCATGTCAACAGGCATAGCCAGCACTGCCAGCAATAAAGGTGCTTGTTGTAGCCGAGAGGTTTCTGGCCCTGTCCCAGAATAGCCCAGTAGTGAAGTGCCTCTGCTGTGGCTCTCCATCCAGGGGTCTATGGACAGGGTGGACATGGGGAACTGAGAAGATCCTTCAAAAGTCTGTGCGGAATATTTTGAGGGTATTGACATTTCATATCAGCTGCATTCACCAGAGTTCATTAAGCCTGTGTTTTATAGATTGCCCTTGGCCATAAACGGAAAAGCTGCCTCAATTGGAAATCAATAAAGGAATCTTTAAGCTCTTTTATTTTATTGGATATAGAGTCCTCATTTGAATAACTTGAGAAGCCATAATTAATGGTGCTGCAGAGGTCCTGAGATGTAAGTTTAAAGCTTCCTGAGGAGTGTGCTTTGCTGTAGGCAGTGTGCTGGAGGTGTTCAGCACAACCATGTGCAGTGTTGAGGCTGGGGATGCTCTGGTGAGCAAGTTCCTAGGAGTGTTCTGGTGCTGCAGAAATCCAACAGCATTTCAACAGCCAGCACTCTGCACTGATCCCTTGCCAAAAAAATTGAAGGGAAGGCTGTGAATGGCAGTGTTGTCAGCACAGGGCACAGCAGGAAAGCCAGATCCTGGGGTCAGCAGAGGGCAGCTGGAAGGTGAGGAGTCCCAGAGATGCTGCAAACAGCGTCACCATCCTAAGCCAGCAAGACTGATGTGGTTGATGCTTTTTTCTAACTCTACTAATATGAAGTTAAATGGTTCACCCCTCTTCCATGGGATGAAATCACTCCAAAACCACAAGAATCTTTGGGGGTTTTGGAAGGGGAAGTGTCCTGACGGTGCTGCTGCTTCCCCTTGCAGCAGCCTTGCAGGCTGGGGGTACACCTTTCCCACATCAAACAGACAGCCACCAAGGGATAGTTTTCCTTTAAACAGCTTTCTGAGCAGTGCCATAAGCAGCCCATAAAATAGTTCTGTCCACAAACGTTGGGGTGTCAAGGGCCAGAATGATTCCTGAGATCCAATAAGCAGAAGAAAACCCAAAGACTGTCCTCTTCATGAATAGCCAACCTGAAGCTCTTGGCTAAATGTGCAAGAATAAATATTTAAGTACTCAGAAGGCTAATAAGCTGCTTGTGCTTAAAAAGCACCTACTGCTTACCTCTTCATTATCTACCTTTTTAGAAACAATTCTTTTCATTTTTCTATGTGGTTTTCTCATTTCTGGGCCTTTCCCCTGTAATTAATGATCAAAGTATTTTTCTTTCTGGTATTTATTCTCTAATGTGAGTCAAATAATTTGCTTGATACAGCACTGTAGAGTAGAAAACCAATAGTCAATACACTGCATCACATATTTTTGTTTGTTTAGTTGAGTTTTTTGATTTAGTGACCAATGGTCTTATTTAGGACTGGGTCCAAAATCCCAGAATGCTGCAACTGGTCACTCCTAAAATATTGCAAGTCTTTTTACTGAACAGGGTTAGACTCTGGGAAGAGCTCAGGGAAACCTTTTTATACTTGAAGATAGTGACTCACCTGCCCAGGTTGAGCCTAAGATGAACAGTGCTGAAAACACCTTTCTCCTGGCAAATCTGAGCCTTGCATGCATTACTGGCAGTGACTAACAACAGCCCAAAGTCTTTGCCAGACAATTAATTCTTTAGTCTTGAATTGTAACATGTAGAACAGAACCATATACTTGACCTAACAGCTTGACTAACTACTAACTCATGAGTTGAACAAATTTGAAAGCAAATCTGGTTCAATTACATTTGTGTGGGCATGCTGATTCCACAGTGAAGTAGATGTCATTCACTTCTTTAGTAAATTATGGCACAGAAGCTGAAGGACATTAAATTTACATGGGACTGTCCACAGAAGATTTAGTCAAACTTTAGTGAAAAGCCCTCTACAAATGTAGATTCACTTTCCTAGTACCCCCATATAGACAAACCTCATAGTGGAGGACCAGCTTTAACTTCAGGGGGTTTTTTGGAGATATTAGTGACTAGAAAATCTCTAGTGGTTCTTTTAGACTTGTATTACAGTAGAGTTGTTGAGCCAGAAAACCTGAATTGATTTTTAATTCCTGTTTGTCTACTTGAGCCATTGCACACAACTTTTTAAAATACTGAGTTCTTTCCACAGTCAGTTTATCACCTTCCATTAAGGCCAATTCCAGCATCTCCAGGTTTGAAGAAGAAAGAGCCCCAAATATTCTTCCAAATCCTTCCTGTGTTTTACAGATATGCTTCTCTCCTGCATACAAACATGAGCTCCCTACTGATTCTTAACAAGAAAGGAAGGTCATATGTTTCCCTTTATCACAGTTTTGTCATTTCTGGTGTTAACAGGACCTCAGGTCTGCTTCACTTCTGCTCTCCACCAAATTCACCTCTTTTACTTCATATCCACTCACGCAAACCAGTTGCTTTGAGTGACATTTCTTAGCCTTCTGATGAGAACTTGGTTGTCTGCCATGCCCCAACACCCAAACACCTTCCTCTGTTTTGGTGGTTTTCACTTTTCCAGTACCAAGACCAGCAGAGAGCCCTGCTCTCTCCCCATCACTGATCATCATGAGGATGAGTTTCTACTCACCAGCATGCTTTCTGCAAGGTTTCAGGGTGGCCCTGCTACCACAATGCCCAGAATATCTAATGTCTGCTCTCTAGGCTCATTGTAAAGAGTTCAGCTCACTCTGTGCTTCAGGAGTGCACAGTAATGGACAATAGTTGCACTAGGTATGGGTAATGGATTGCATTTCTGCAAAGACAGAAAGAATAGCCACTTCATAAGGATAGTAACTTTTAATAGGTAGCTGCGTTTTGGTTTGTTTGTTTGTTTGTTTTTTTGACACACCATGGTAGTTTCTAAACAAATTGCACACACACAAATACATATTTCACAATCTTTCTCTGCTTTTTTCTACTGTCCTTTCACTATGATGCAACATGCTACAAAATATATTTTTTAAATCAATCTGAAAGCCAATCCACAATGATTGCTTTTTATGAAGGAAACTTCAGCAGTCAGGAACCTGAATAGCTGCAGATGCCAACTAGCATATTTTAGAAGGCCTGACCTTTCCAAAGTAGGTATGCAAGACTTCTCTGCTACTGAGGAACGCAAGTGCTCCAGAAATACCTGAATGAACCATGTAAGTTCAGCTGCAGCATGGAGGACACTTGTTTTTTTGTCTTTTGCAGAGCTTCAACAAATGTTTCTCATGATTCCACTAAGACAGAGGATTATTAGACCCACCAAATCAATGGAGAAGCACAGGGAAAGGAACACTTTTCAGATTTGTATTTAAACATGAATTAATAAATCTGCTCAATCTCTTACCATACTGCTAAGTAAGTTCTAACATTTCAGAGAAGGAAATTGGAGAGAGAAATTCCTCAAAAGCATTGTATCAATAGATATCAAAACTTAGATCATCATCATGAACCTTGGTCCTGCCCTTAGGCCACCAGTTGTCTTCTTTCCATTTCCCAATAAAACAGTGGGGGTTTTTGGAACACTAACAGAGCCAGTGGATTGAGACTGAGCAGATGCTCACAGTAATATAATTTTCAAACATTTATAGTTCTAGAAAAGTAAGATATATGCAGGTATAAGCACTACTTGATATTTTGGAATTGCCACCTCTGTACAAATTAAGAGTGTCTTTAATTAGTACTTGAAACACTCCTTAAACTTCCAGAGTTATTTAACAACCTACAGGAATCCCACACATAACTCAGAACACAGGGAAGGAGGTTCACTTGTAAAATTGCTTATCTTGCTGATTCCCACTGAGTGCCCCAGGCTACATAGGAGTCATATTTGTAGGACACGTAACGCAATTAGTCAAGTAACAGGTGAAAATAAACTATATCACCTGTTACATTACAAGGATCATATTCAGTAATTTACAGAACTTCAAAGAACCTCAGTGCAAGGCATATTCCCCCCTTCACAGGAAAAAGCACACACTCCAGCGTTTCACCCAGGCATCCCACCCTGTAAACATTTATGACAAGCAAAGCATGTGTTACAGTGAGAAGTCTTATGGAAATCACTGAATTAATTTTCATAGTGGCTATTTGCCCAGTAATGTTCCAAGGGTCAGGCCCTGTTTGTATTTTGCTACATACAATTAAAAGAACCCTTGCTACTGTAAGTTCAACAAAGTGTGCTGACATATTCCTTTCTGTATGTGCAGAAAACATTTTTAGTGAGTACTATGAAAACATCACCTGATTTTTACATTCTCTTCAACCTTGTTTCCATGCCTTTACTGTATGTGAAAATAAAATAAATACATATGATATACCAGTTATTAAGTCATCAAAAAAAATTACGTATTCCAGAAGAGACAAGAGACACTTGAGAAGTCAAGAGCTGGTCATTAACACAAGTGTCCTGTCTAGTGAAAGGCTTCAGCTGCTCCACACTTCCCATGGATTGGCAGTTTTGGTAGAACGCTCCTGCATACTATGATAAAACAGGCTGCTTCACATCTGAAATGACAACAGTATCTATAGATTATTATTCCAGGTAAGGTTGTTCAGGAACATAAGAGTAAGCTAAAATGGAAGGCATAGAATAAAGCCAGGTTGAGTAGACAACAAGGATTAAAATGGAAGGCACAGAATAAATCCAGTTTGGGTAGACAATAAGGATTAAATTCATTGCCCAGGCCACTGTCCTGCCTCCACACAAACAGAATAATCTCCAAATTTTCAGTAATGTAGGCAAAATTTCCTTCTGTTGCTCTAATTGAATAAAAAGGAGGTTATTTTGTCCTTACTGCTGGCACCAGGAAAGCTCAGTGTATTCATCCTGGGGGAAATGAGAATAGGTCAAAAACATCAAAGATGTTCTTCACATTTCTGGTCCACCAGATATTTCTCAGTGGGGGGTGATGGGACCCATTCTAGAGGGGCTTCATTCTACAGTGATGGTGGCAGGCTAGGCTTTGTCTGAGCCCAACATAGCTGCCTCTGTCTGGTCCATCCCACATATGCTGTGACACCCAGTTCCTCAGACCATCATTCTCCTCTACCTCCCTGCACTACCCTGGTCACACAGGGCCCTTCCCGTAGCTGCTTCCTTCTCCCACTCTCAGCAAAGGACCCCATTTCACCACAAATGGCAGAAGTAACTCCATGGGAAGTAGATATTGTGGTGCCTGAGAAGGTTTCATGCATGAAGGAAAATGCAGCACATCACAGGCAGTGGGTTTCAGGAGTGCTCTGATGGTCTCTGCCCTCTCACACATAAAAATACCATCCAACACCTGCTGTGCATGTTAATCACTGGGGATTTCAAACCCTAATAAACCACCTCAATGAAAGTGCTGGGGTTTTTTTTTGCCATGATAAAGACACAGGTTTTTCATGGAAAAAAAAGGAATGAAAATTTTCTGGGTACCAAACTTCACTTTTTTATAGGTAACTGCCTTTAAAAATCACTTACTACTCACACAAACTGAAAGAAAATTCACCCAGGGGATTACACCCAGGAAATGCTGAACAGGTAAAGTCACATGCTATGCCTGTAAATGTCCACCTCTGCAAGGTGGCAGCTTCCTCAGTACCTCTATTTGCCTGCACCTCTGGTCATGATGGTGTGCTCAAGTTGAGCTTTGTTTAAGCTATTCTTCCTTGAGGCTGCTGCCAATTGAAGGCATTGCTCTTTTTATTTTGTGTTTTTAACTCTTTTGTTTAGTAACACGGCACAATACTGAGACTAAAAACTTTCAGAGAGACTAACAAACACTAATGTTACAGGATGTAAGACAATGGCTACAAACTTACGTATTTATTGCGGAGACGTGAAGAGTTGCCGAGTTTTACTCTTCCCCTGAGATGAGTGCTCTCCTAAGAAACAGCAAATATATTTTTGCATTAGTTAAACATGTAAAGATGAAAGGAACAATGAGTCTAGCAGGAACACATCACTGACCACTAGCCAGTCTCTTTGTCAGATTTACTTAAGCAGCAAAAACTGTCCACGCAATAGATTTTTGTCACGCTTTCTGTTTTATAGCTCATTTCCCCTACTACCACAAGGTATTTCCAAGGCAGTTCTCAAGTGGTTTGAAGAGGAATAAGACTTTAATTAATTTGCAACGATGATCAGAACATTAAATTACAAAAACAAGAAAATAGAACTATGAAATTAATTTTTGCTGACAACGCTGATGTCAGCTCAGTTCCTCCAAAGCAGGAAAATGAACCTTTATGAACTTCAGTCAGGGATTACACACAGTTCTCACTCCTTCTTCCCTGGAAAAGCAGAGCCACTACCACAAGTTACAGGCAGAAAAATAAGCTTCCAGATGTCAATGTGCTTACAGACATCCTATTTCCAAGCACGCATTCCAGGAATGGCACTGGAACTTTTTTGTCAGAGATTTGTACATGGACATGTCCAGGGAATGGCATTCCCAGACTGGACAGAGCTCCACGGAAACAAGCACAAGAGTGGGAAAGCCCAAATTCCTCCAGGAAACTGCATTCTGCCTTCCTGCTTGCCTGCAGGAGACAATTTAATGCCTCACACACACATGAGAGTCAAGAAAGTGATGTATTTGTATTACATTCTAGGAGAAGTGAACATGTATTAAAAAGATTCATATTATATAGCCTGGGGTTGCAAATTAGGATTCTAAAAAATTAACTGATTAGGCATTTAAATAATTAGCAGCCAAATTAAATATTTGCACTCCTGAAGAAAAAAGAAAACACTCATCAATAGTTTTTGGACAGCTTTTCTTTACAGCAAAAAAGGCTCTCTAATTTAGCACAGCCTTCTGGAGATGAGTAGAAAACCTGGTATCTGTGGAAAACTTTTCGAGAATAACGTACTGGAATAATGTTTTCTTCCTAAGTGTTCAATTTTGGACAAAATTATTTTTAATTAATTTTAAAGTGTTGCTAAGTTTAAGCTTCAGAAGTTCTGATGATGTTAAATTTCAAGTAGAGAAAAGGAAAGCACAAGTTTATGTTTGAAAAAAAAGAGAAATATTTTAACAAGATGTACTTTAGGTAGGTGAATTTTTTTTTTTAGATAAAAATCTTCTTTTGAAAAGCTAAAATAAAGTTTACCAGTGCAAAGACACTATAGTTTTATACCAACAAAGGAATGGCATTTTCAGGAACTCTCATTTATTTTTTATTTTATTTATTTTTCCTTATGCAAGTTTTTATTTTCCTTGAATATATAGAAATAGAAGACTTAATAGGACATAAAAGGGAGAAATTGGCAAGACTGTTTTAAAAAGAAGGTGTAGGAGAAATTAATTGAGAAACATATTACCATTGGGAAGATCATGTTCAATAGTGGTAAAAAATATAATGCATATCAGTACTTTGTTATCAGTTCCACTCTCAGCTGGTGTTCTGCAGCCAGACTTACATGAAAAATTGATACTTTGCACCACAGGAAAATAACACGTCTAAGGGGAGGCTCCAGAGTCAGGGTAGCTCCCTGGATAACATCCTATTCGTGTCAATAGACTTTGGATCCGAGTATGGAACGGGTGAGGCAGTGCTGGCTGCAGAAGTCAGGCTGCTTGAGTGGTTCCTGCTGACATGGGTGCAGGGCCAAAAGCGGTGAATGTCTCTTACTGCAGACCCTGAGACTGCAGCACACGGACACTCACACTTCCTGTGTGGATTTCCTGGTGCTATACATGTTATCCCTCCAGCAGTGAATGGCCACAAACTATTGCTGGGGTCAACGTTCCCCTACAGGGGGACCCCAATAAGGCTGTCCAATGAGGATTCGATGCGGGCAGGGATGCTCTGTGTTGCTTTGCCACTGCAATTCCAAGACAGCAGGAGCCTGCAATACTTCTGAAACCAAACTGAGTTATCACTGCTCCATGGTTGCAAATGTGTCTGAAGATATTTGCATCATAAGGTCTGTAACCATCAGTGCCAACCAGCAATTCAGTGATAAAGAGACAATGATTATATATTGGAGGAGTAGTCACACGAATGCTCTCTGTTCAAGAGAAAAAAGGGTAGTGCACAGATTCAGATACAGGGCTGCAGTGTGCCTGGAGACTGCACAGAGCAGTCTCCAGAACAGTTCTGAGTGCAATGTCTTAGTAGTTTGATATTGTGCTAAATATCCAGCTGCAATTCAGAGGGCAAACCAAGGAGAACATTCAGATTAGCTGCAAAGCATCTTTCTTGGTCTCAAAACAGATTTAATGGACAGAAATACATTCCAAGACTGAAAAAAACCAACTTTGCCCCTAAGCCATCATTTACAAAAATCAATGGATTAAACTTTGCTTCTCCTAAGAGAAACGAAGCCAAATACTTGTGTCCAGTATTTTGTTAGAATAGATGATATTTTTAGTAGACTGAAGAAATAGTTTCACAGTCAATTCTTTGCTGATTGAGAAAATACATGGTGCAGTGGAGGTGCTCAATCAGTCTAGATGGATCCTTTGAAGGCTGTCACAGAATCATAGAACTGTTAAGGTTGGAAAAGACCTTCAGTATCATCAAGTCCCATCATCAACCCAGCAACACCATGATGGTTATCATCCAGCCATGTCATCAAGTGCCACATCATCCACATGTTTTTTGAACTGTTAGAGAAATGATGTCCCCACCACTGCCCTGAACAGCCTGGTTGCTGCTCCAATGCTTTGTAACCCTTTCTGTGAAGAAATTTTCTTGTAACTTCCAGTCTAAACCTCCCCTGGTGGAATTTGAGGCCGTCATTGAAAGAGAAAGGGTATAGTGATGCAAAATATACCAACCAGAGCAAAATTGCTGCACAATGTCATCAGGGAAAACTGCCTTTTATTTATTCTGAATTATGTATTTAGGGAAGGACGACACACACACAAACTCTAGTGCTACACACTAGGAGATGGAAGGAACCATCAGCTTCTCACTATATAGTTATTCAGCATCTTCCATGAAAGTGGTGGTTGATCCAGTTGGAAAGGTTCTATGGCAATACCTTTCTGATAACAGGTTGAAAATTCATTGTGAATTTGTCTACTTCGATAAGTAAATGAGTGAACTCAGAAAAATGGGAAATGAAGGGAACTGGAAAACAGTATATGGTGCAGTTAAAGTGCTATCAACTGCACAGCTGCAAGTGCAATGTGATGCCCTTTACCTGTGGTCCTGCCTTGTGACACCTTTCCTGACGGAGGAGGACTTGTGTGCTCTGACAGATTGGCAGAGGGCAGTGAGAAGCCAACCTCACATATATCACATGCTTCTACAAAAACTGAAAGAAATGATTCATAGGTTGAGAAAGAGACCTTAGGTAGAATATTTGGAAAATGAAATCAGATTGATACTGACATGGAAGTTTTAGCTGACAAGCAAACCCTTCCATTATACCTTTTATTCTCCCTCTTATTCTCCAAAGTTGCACGTGTTAGTTGATTTTTGTCTGAAATTGGATTGCAAACACGAAGACATAGGCACCATGAAGTCTCTGAGCAGTCCTGTCATATAACATAGACAGATCTGTAGTTACACTGTTCAGCTTATTGCCACAGGAGGCTGCAGATATTCCAGTGGACAAGACAAATCCATGGAATTAAAAGCCACTTAAAAATATGAAACACCAAAGATATAACATCTGATTCAGGATGTCTCCAAGCCACAGGCTGCTGGAAGGCTGTAGTGGAGGACACATGACTCTAACCCCTTCCTATTTGTTACCCTTCCCTTCACTCCTCATGCTAGCCACCCTCAGTGACAGGATTTGGGGCTACATTGTTCCAGGATCTGAACAGGTACAGCTGGCTTAGATTGTGATTTCTCAGCTTCAGTATTAAAGGAGGCAGTGGTCTAGCAGCAAAACAGTCCTAGTCTTTCATATGCACAGCCTCCCACTGGCACCTCTCAAACACTCCTGCTGGAGCCTCAGTCACTGATTCACCCCAGTGAATTAGTAGCCTCGGCCCTGGGCCCGATCCAACACATTGCGTACATGCTCCTCTAAAATGTGGTCATGCTGTAAAAGGATAAAGATAAGAAAGATGTAATAGGAAAAAAAATTTGTATTCATAACTCCTCATCCTTCAAAATATTTGTTTCAAGTGCATGGAAAGTAGACTGAATGCACAGATACTGAGGTTACTGCAAAATTAAATGATAACCAGGAAAGAAATAGTACTGCAGTGAAAATTCAGAGTTTTCTTTCTAATTAAAATTTCACTAGTGCAGTATTTGTTTCTATTTTCCACACACAAATATACTCATTTCCAACTATTAATCTTGCATCTTGATGCCAGTGTATGTGAATAATTAATGGGCACAATCAGCTGAAATTACAGATTGTATAAAATCAGTTTTGAAGCTCTGAAACAAACATTTCTTTGTCTCACTGTTGTGGAAGGCTCTTGTATTAATCTCACTGTAACTTGCCCCCCACTCACCTTTCTTGATTCAGAATCTGAATTATTCAGAATATACATACACTGCAGAACATCATGACAAAAAGAGAGAGTAGAGAATGAGTACTGTGAGTACAGAAAGTCTTGGACCTGGGCAAAACCCTTTGACATTATTGGGAGAGCTGGAAGAAAAAGGATATAAAAACAGTCTTTGACATAAAAAATAGGTTGTAGTGCATCTCAGATTACACTGTCTGTAAGAAAAAATGAGTTGTGCTCTTATTTTCTTGTAATATCTGCTGCTGAGAAATTGCTCATGAGTGGCAATCAGGTTCAGGTCAAAGAATTAAAACAAGCTTTTCGTAAAATCTTATTGCAGAAGCCTATCTTTTATAAAAGCATAAAATGACTTCTGCAGACACAGGAATCAAAATGTCTGTATTTTTACCACGCTGAACTAAAAGAAAGAGGGGTGCAGATGCTGGAGAATAGTCTTAAGCAGGAACCAGCACCAGGATGCAGTGGCTGGATCTGGTGTGCACCAGTGGGTCCAGCACCTGCAACGTGCTGCAGCGCTCTCCTGCCACACACGTCTCCCATAGCCCTGCAAACTTCTCCTCACCACTGCCAGCAGAACAGAGGGATCTGCACAGTTCATGATGGCAAAGAGGGAGTGTGCAGAAACATCCAGGTAAAGGACAGGAAGGCAACTGCTGCAGAAGGAGCAGCAAAGAGCAGGAGGTGGCTCCCTCACTAGGAGCATCTCAGAAAACTGCAGGCTGGAAAGTTAGCAAATGCTTCAGAGATGAAAACATCACTCAGCAGTCTGACTGTAAGTGACAACTTAAAAAACCCTTGAAACTATACACAGCTCACAAACCTAATTAGAAATACAGAAGGAAGCATATGCTATTTAATGTTTTTGACTACAGTTTTGTCTAAAAGTTTCAGCTGGAAGTGTGTGCAGTCAGATCTTTGCAGTGGGAGTAAACACAGAGTCCAACCACAAGTTGCCAAAAGCTGAGGAAGTTTATTCTTCAGTTTCTGTGAAGACAGAAAACACAACTTCAAGGTATCATACAAGGTTAAAAAGATAGTGTGTCAGAAAATGAGAAAGAGAAGGAAAGACAAGGTGCTTGATATCTCTCTCTGTCGCAAGGGGACCCTTTTCTATGAAGCAGCTTCTAGTCTTTTTACCTGCAGGGAAAAAAAAGTAAGGCACTGAAGCTACATCTCATAACAGGAAAAACAAATTATCAATATTATATCCTCATATTAGTAAGGAATGCTGCTCTTACTCTTTCTAAGCATGCAGCATGCCAGGAGAATGCTCTTCGCTGACCTACATTGTTCATCTTCCAAGTGAGAGGAAGAGGGAAGGGAACTTTCAGTGAAAGAGTGCCTTACCTAGGACTCAGCTTCTTCACCTGCTTCTAGGGGCATCCACCTGGATCCTAGACATAATAAGACAGAGATGAAAGTCCCAATGCATGTTGAGAAACCCCATGGCCCACTATGGAACCATGCCCCCAGCAGGCGTAAATTTCCCTGTGTTGGGCCCTTAATGAGGTAAAATCCAAAGGTCTCTTACCTCCTTAAATGCTGTGATGCTTGCTCAGATATACTCAGCACAGCAAGAACCAAGGAGGCCTGCACCAGCCCCAAATTTGTCCCTCCATACCAAAGCCACATCTGTGGTTTGATATGGGAGGCAGAACAGTTAAACAGTCCCAGCATCATGGAAAGTGGTGATGAAGATACTGTCATTCAGCCACATTGTTTTAGAAGGCCACAGGATTTTCCATGTCCAAACCCTAGCACCAGAGTGGGTTGTCTTGAGGAATGCTTAACTTCTTTGGTATTCCAGTGACTGAGGAAAGGGTTTTTTTTGCTGAACGAGAGCAAGGGGCTCTGGGATGAGTATAGCGCTTGGTCGCTATGTATAATACAGCCACGGCTCTGATGTGGAAGGTTAGGAATCCTCAAAGCCTTCACAGAGAAGACTTTTGAAAAGCAGGGAGTCCAGAGGAATGATACAGGCATGAATGATGGTCATCTCAAATTGCCTGAAATTGTAGGCTCTGACTCATCTATGCCATGAAATACCACATATCTTCAAGGCAGGCAGCTCGTCTCGAGCAAGGGATGCACCTGAGATGTGTTATGAAGAGCAGGTAGGAGGCCCAAGCAGTTGCAGGAACAGATAACAGCTCTAAGGTCATTATTACTGTTGAACAACAGCAGCTTTTGGAAGAGATGTGGAGCATATAGGGAATGCACATTCTTCGGCATCCTCCATTCATGCTATTTTGTACTACATTGCCATCTGAGAACATCTCTAGGTACCGACTAATTCCTTTCTCCAGTGTGATTACAATAAGTTAAAGGTGTTTTGCATGTGACAGGTTTGGTGTCTCCTCAAATCTCCATGTTTTTCTGGTACATTTTCCCAGCTCTGTTTAGTGGCAACACTTCAATTTTCATTTTTGTCCACACTGGACATATTGGGAAGCCATAATGCAGACACATACCGTGGACCCTTCTCCAGTCAGCTTCCATTTGAGGTGCGTCACCAAATTCTGAGCTACATCAGCTTTGACACATTTAATATCCTTTGAGGAAATTCAGTGCAACACCTCTACAAGCTGAGTAAGACATCTCCTACCCTCTCATCTCAAAAGAGCTCATTATGGTTAGAAATCATGCCCTAATGAATCAGCTTATGCTTAGGTGCCAGGATTATACATAACAACTCTGAAATATTATGTCACTTGCACAGCCCTATGAGACTTTATATTGAATATTGAACTGGTGTGCTGCTACTATAAAGACCTTTCATATATTTTACCTGCTCTAGAATGGGTACTCCTGGGCAAGGGACATAGAAAAAAATTGTCAAGTCATTGCTCAGGTATCAATATTTCTACCACACTTTATTCACCTGTACGGAGTAGCCTTACTCCAATTTCTATTCATCAGCCTTTCTGTAAGTGAGGAATTTCCATCCCTCAACCTTTTTCCTGACTTCTAAAAGGGTGATCAATACCTTTGTTGTTTTTCAGTGTAAGACAGGAAAAGTTAGGTCTTCAAGACAGCCAATACTTTAATTTCATGGATGACAGTATTGATCTCTTAGTCATCAATTAAAACCCTTCATCTTATATTATCTGGAAATATATCTATTGCGAAAAAGTTCTATGGGCTATGTTGAATCTCAAGTATTAAATATTTTTGCAGGTAGATTTTCTAGAACTCTGTATTGTAGAAGACCATTTGCTCTCCCTAGAGAATGTCGCCCTAAATTTACCTGTACAGTCAACATGAAATGGCTGCCATAAGTCCTGCATTTGTACATTAGTGTAAAACTTTTGAGATGATTCAGTGTCCTGAGACCTTTTATACAAACTGAGTTTTCAAGTAAGATGCAAGTACAGGCACTTCTCTTGCATTAGATGTTGCATTTCACTGAAAAATGTGCATGAAAAATTCAAAATGTTTAATTTTGTCTGTTCTTTTACTTTACACAAATTCTCAACCAGTTGTGCCTTAGAGCTGAAAGCCATCAGTAATTCCATCTTTCTGAGAAGATTTTTTAAAAATGAGAATATTAAAACTTCATTTTACCAAGTGTTCTTCATGATACTACTCCAATAAAAACCATTGATTTAGTCCAGACTTAATTGACAGCTGTTATTTTCTTGTATTCTTTCATATTAATTATAGGTATTTGAAATAATATTCTTGACTAAATTTAATTCATGCTTCTGAAAAAGGAGTCTTTTCTATTTCTTTCACTTTATATTCATAGCCTAATTTTAGAAGTCCTAAAATAGGGTCCTTCAGTAGTCAATGGACTGCCATAGGTCAGCTCCTTCCAGCTTAAGATACATGTCCAAGGCAGACAGCATAAATAGCCCTCTGGACCCATGTATCTCTTCCAACTATGTCCAGCTGGCATAGTTTTTAGATACATAAAGTAAGGCAAGATTAAACTCACCATAACCTTTCATCAAGGTATATCATGCACAACACTGAAAACAGGTTTTTCTAGGTTGCCTGCTTGAACAATTTGTAGGTCATATCTTTATTTGTTCTGTATATATGGGGTTTCTTTACACTTTTTAAACACAGTTACATAATCTCAAAATCTTCTGTTTGGAATAAAAAGTAAAAACTAAAAAAACTGTAATGTATACTTATAATGGAGCTTAATTTGAACACATGTCCAAGCAGAACTTCATTGTATATTGCTTGAGCTTAGGCACCTGAGCAGCCTGTTGATAGTGAGGTGATGTAGATCTACCCGGAGTCTAAGGCTGCTCTAAAGAACTTTCTAGTTTTAGTCTTTCTAGTCACAATTTTTGTTGTTTTGTTGGTACACACAATCAGAGGGAGTCACAACACACACTGTCTAAACAGCTGGATGAAGGAAAAAGAACACCTTTTACACAGTGCAAGTGTTGTCATTAATAATAAGGACCACAAGGAAAAAGAACACCTTTTACACAGTGCAGTTGTTGTCATTAATAATGACAGACAGTTCTCATGTCTACCTATACCATAAGAAACACTTTGCCTTTATGCCCAAGCTTGTAAGGTAGCAAGTAAATCTGATTCAAATGGACAGGCACTATAACATATTTGAAAATACCTGTATGAGTGACAAATATTTATGTAAGGAACAGGTCCTTCGTCAGAATGTTTTTAATTTAAGATGTAAAGTGACTCTAAAAATCTGGGCAAAACCAGGATTTCAGTTTCTGGGAAAGCATGTTTAATTTTGAAATATATAACAATGTAAGAATTCAAGAGAAAATGGTAGCTAGTTTAAATATGAATTGTATTAATGAGGAGAGGGCAAGAATCTTGCCTTCTAAGTGGTTATGACTCATACCTTCTAATTATAGCATGCACACATCATACTTCAGTAAAAAAGAATATCAAATATCCTCTGGATGGAAGAGATTCAGACACTTGGTGAACCAGTGGCTGATTAACAGGCACCAGAGTTCATCTTGTGGAAACAAAAGTGTCTGTAACTTTTCTCATTTAACCTAGTGTAAAACTCTAACAATTCTGCTGCTGCTAATGAAGTTACTGTTGAATTGGCATGAGGGCATAAACAATCAAAAAATGTCTATGAATGAGGTTCTAGCTTCATTCAGATTAAAAAAAAAAAGATGATTTTAAGAAAACATATCCTCAAGTCCATACTTAAAATAAAGCTAAAAGTCCATTCCCAAAGACAAATAGTAAAAAAACCACAACCAACCAACCAACCAACCAAACCAAAACAAAAGAGACGACAAAAAATTCCCAAATCACAAAGCTCTGAAGTGCATTCACTTAGGTGTCAAAGCACTGTTATGTAAGTGCCAAAGTGTAATTTACATTTGCTCAGCAGCAGTGGGGCAGAATGGTGCACCCTGTGATGGAACAGGCCCTTCTGCCCCTCTAGCTTCCTACCATGCTACTTGGTGTCGCCAAGGCCGTAGGGACCTTGCATTACTCTGGTTTGTTTCAAGGCCTGCTAGAGATGCCTTGTGGGTCTTTTGTGAGTTTTGGGAGTTGCAGAGAAGGCTGAAGAGTCCAAAACGTGCCTCTCCAGCAAGTAGAGGATAGTTCAGATCAAGCGCGGTATTTCAGAAGACTTCCCAAGGATTTAGACAAAAGCAGAGAACAAATATTAGTCAATCTTGGAAATGTCAGCAGGAGAAAAAAATGGCCAAACCCCTTAAAAACAAAAAAGAGTTTTATATCTAAAACATAGAAATTAAGAGACTGTTTTCCTGGAAGGACTTCTGCAGATGAGGTGGGACCTACCTGGCCGAGGAGGCATTGGGTAAATGTGTAGAGTTTCACCATCACTACCTCTACTATGACAGGTTTAGGAGTTTTGATTTTATTTATTTGTTGAATATCTGGGAATGAGATCAGTCAGAATTTTGTTCTGAGGCTTTATTACCACATATTTTTTGAAAAACTGAAGAACAGGACAGAGGAATTTGCAATGAGAGTAGGACTTTCAATACGAAGGATGGCAGAGTACAGGGCTGACTGACTACAGGTTGCTTACCCCAACTCCAGCAGAGCCTTGTTTGCTCACAACACTGACTCCCAAACCATCTGGCCACTAGGACCAAACTTTCTTGTACAGCCAGATGTAGTTGATAAATACCTTGATATGGTTACTCATGAACATGCCTAGCTGTAGGTCATGTACCGTCAATGATTAAAAAAAAATTCCCTAAACCAATCATACTTCTCACTCCGAAATACCAACAGCACACACTGTGCAGCTGAACTGCAGCTCTCCAGGATCCCGCTCTGGGGATTTTCATGTACAGGAATCGTTTGCAGTGACTTTGACCTGACAGGAACTGAAGATGGTTTTGCTATTAGAAATGACATCCCCAAAACTGCTGTTCTCTGAACTCAGAGAGGGAGACAGATATAAACAGAGAGGAAATACTCACCAGTTTCAGGAGAAGTTGTCTTCACAGAAAGAAGTTTGACTCCATCTTTATCTGACTGGGCCCTGTTGAAGTCAAAAAGCATTTCAGCAGGCAGTCGGCATGCATGTTGGTCAGCCAAATAAAACTCTACGATTCTGATCCAGAGGAGGCAACGCCTTTGCCAGTCTACACTGGCAGGCTTGAAGTGGACTGTGCATGGGATCATGTGCAAGTCTTGATGGTGGAAACCACCATATACCAACATCTCTGAAAATAGCTTTCTCTGAAAATATGTAATAAATCAAGTTTCATGATTCCAGGTTTAATCTACTGCTTTACAGAAGTAGTACCTCTGGGGGAAAACAGCGAGTCATCTTTTTTTCTCTTAATGTAAGGCTTTTAGCCTTGTTGCATTGTAAACAAAACATTAAAAAGAAAAAAAACATTGAGAAAAGAAGGGGATGGGAAAGGATGGGAGGAGAGAAAAGTCAGTGGAGCAGAAAATTAAAAATATAAAAAAATACTGGGCCAGTGTGTCCTGTGGCACAGCATAAGCTGTTTATCCATTTCAAAAGGATCCGCTGCAAAACAGCTGAGAGTCATCCCATTTCTATCCATGCTGGAACAGCTGCTTATCATGCATACAGGTGTACAATAACTGCAAGTGCAACACTTTCAGCAGGATATTCCTCTTTGGGGTGGTAACTGCTTATTATGCTTAAACAGAGAAAGATCAAAGAAAATCCTATGCAAAATCTGCTGCATTTACAAGTGCCCGTGATAGATCTCAAAGCAATGAAAAGGATTCAACCTACTGTTCAGTGCCATTCTCTTGTCTCTCTGGAAGAAGAAACAAAGTTAATATCATTTTGACTGCTGGAACTCACTTAAATAAACATTTAGACATATCTGTTGCAGTTTCTGGCAGACAGTTGTAATTTTGCAGTATTGCCTTAAGTACATTAACACAATCAACCAACTTGAATGGTAATTGTTATTTTTCTAGTCATCTATGAAAGTGAGCTGATACTGCTCATACTGATGCTTCTGGAAATCAGGGAGAATGATGTGCAACTTGCCCAAGAGCACAAAAGAAGCACATTTTCCCCTGCAGCTTCCAAATCCTTGGCTATCTGGCACAGAGGAGGTGAGCATGCAATGGTTCTTGAGTACATAAAAACTGAGCTAACAGACACAGGGTGAGGGGAGTGAGGGAACATGCTGCCAGGCTGTGCACCCCAGGGGGTTTAACTGTGCATGACATCTGAGAGCAGAGCTTGTCATCCCCACTAATGAGGAACGGGTTTCTCCCCCAAATGAATCACATACTGAATGTATTTTATGCTTTTGTGCAAGTGTGGGCAGATGGATGGGGCCAGGGGGTTACATCAGAGACACAGAGCCAATTCTGTCTCCATGGCACTAAACACAGGGGTTTCCATCCACTGGGGAAGCACACTGGATAGGTTTGGGCAAATCTTACAGGAAGCATCACAGTTATCTTCCTCTATCTTCCAAATGAATTTGCTATTATAGTGCCTGATGGCATTTGTGCATAGGGCAGGCTGGTGAGGAAATGTTCTTCATCTCATATCTTTATGTCTGGACTCTGAATATTTAATAATTTCCTAAGCAAGGATCACAACCTCCTGTGTTTACCTGGGTCTGGTTTTCCATGTCATTGGCTAAATTGGTTTTGACACACTGTTTGCCCTGGTTTACAGTTTCAACACCCTGTTGCGATTTTGTATTTCCAAGGCTCAGTGATTTCACAGTTGAAGCTCTGCACAGGACTCCTAACTCATGCCAGCTCACAGGGAAGGAAAAAAGTCTGGATTCAGATCTGGGTTTTCACTTAATGGAGAACCACACTTGCCTGTAGCCCACTAGGGCAACTCTGAAATACTTGGCAAATGGGAATTGATGGAACTATACTCCATTATCTAAAGTATTTAATGGATAGCAGTGAAACAGATACTGACCTTAGCTGCTCTGTCAAAATGACTTTCTGAAAATACTGTTTACTTGGAGATTTTGTTTCCCTGCATACTATACTCTAACTGGAAAATTTTACTCAGGCATAATGTGTGTGTATATGTGTGTATGTGTGTGTCTGTGTATCAGATATATCCCAAAAGAAAGCAGTGCTATTTCTTTGCCTGTATCCAGAAGAGAGATAAAATAAATATAGCGCTTTTGTTAAACAATATCTTCAAACTTAGTTTTCACTGTCTATTTCTACCTGATTGACTGACTGTGTTAGTGCAGGTGCTTGTTAGTTCTTAGTAGCTGCAAAAACGTGAACATAAAGCTTTACGGTATTATACACATTCTCCAAAAATCAGAGACATTTTTGCTCACTGTTCTTCCTACTGATCTTGAAAATGAAGTGTTAGTTTCCCACTTTAGGCACAACACTTTGAAATGCTTTCTCATCAGACTACCACAACAGCTATGGTTAAGGTAATCTAAAAGAGATTTTTAACAATAAAAAGCACACTGATTTTCCCCCCTTCAGAAAAAGCAAAACAAATACCTGGAGTTTTCTTCTGGCACAATTTGTATAAAGCCACCAGTGAGAAGACAGAGAGGGTAATGACTATCAGGGTGATGACAATTGGCAGGATAACACCTGCAAAAGAGGGAGAACTTATTTTTGGCTCCTGTCTCTGGCTTGCATTGTGTCTGTGTGCAGGCCCTTGCAAACACAAAGGTGAGAGGCATCTCCAGCTCCACTTCACCAGACGTAACCAATTTCTCAGGAGCAAGGTAACCTGCTGCTCCTGTTATTCTTCCCACAACCACTGAGGCCCAGGCTCGGAGGAGGCTCTGTAGAGGGAGGGCTTAGGCACCTTCCTTCTCCTGCCCTTACTCCTTCCCTGGCACTCTTGCTGCCCTGCGGAACTGTTTCCACCCTTTTCCAGTAGAAGAGTGAGGCTGCAGCACCTGTTCCACTGGGACCACCATAAACTTGATGAAAATATTCATGAGTCACCCCCAGTGTTGATGCCCCCCAAAGGTTTCATGAAACAGTTATGTGGTAGAAATAAATATTTCATATTTTATTTTTTCCTCTTCTTTGAAAATAAAATTTGTCTGAAATTCAGGAACTGAGCAATAATTTAGCTTTTAACATTGTACACTCATAAAGACACCAAGGAGTTACATAATTCAGTAACATTCCCCACAGCACTTATATCCAGGGATAGAAAATGCAAGGTCTCCTTTTAAAATGAGGACATTTCTTTCCTTCTATTATTTCCCACCATCTGCCATTTCCTGACAGGTGTTTCCCAGCCAAGAAGCAAAAATGGAAGAATTATGTAATGAAGAGAAGCTTTCCCGGGGAAATATATGAGCCCAGCTTCTCCCCATTTATCTTTTTTTTTTCTGGCAGTGATCAGCCACATTCAAATTTAGCAGGTGCTCTCCCTCCTGCCAGCCTAAGGCCTATGCTGGAGGGAGGCTGCATTCCACAGCCTTCCACAGCATCAGCTGTCATGCTGCTCCATGTTTAGAGATGGCATTTCCCATGTCTCCTGATGCAGTTAATATTTAATATTAATAGAGACATGTGCCTGCATCTCTGGAACTACAGGGAGAACATAGGGACAAGTTTACAGTGGACAAACATCAAATGTGTTTTGCTAAGCCAATACTCTGGGTAGGAAATAGGAGATCTGCAGCTACACTCTTGCTACGGAGATGCATAATATTAAAATAAAAGATTAAGTAACACACATCATGCAAACAGCAAGTGCTTAAGGACTCTGCAGAAGACTGCCTCCTAGACCTTCCTCCCATGACAATATGAAAACTATATTCATATAATACATTCATACCAATACATTCACATAATATGTACAACATGTAGATGTGCAACTTCTTCGTATGTTTCCTTATGTCTTCTCTCACAGGGGATGACTCTGCTCACATTTTTTTTTTAATTTTACCACTTTGAATTACTCCTTGGGAATAATTGTGCTGCTTTACAGTGAGAGCAATGTCAACTTGTTAAGCTCTGTTTCTCTTTGAGAGTAGTTTTATAAGAGGCATTTAAATTTGATTTGTAATAGGGCCTATATCTGGTAAAGCTAGAAATAAAACTGCCAGTTTCATTTGTCTGCTACTCCAATCACTCATCAAAAACAAAACTGATCAACTGAAAACTCAAAAACTGGACAATAACGAAGGAATACTCACTAGAATAGGGGGTATCACTCCCTGTCCCATCCTTATCACCTCCAGGACTGCTTCCACGACTGACAAAAGCTAGATGTGCAAGAAATATTGTCTTTCAGGTAAACATGTATTGTCAGAACTCTCAAACAACTCACCCTAAGAAATTACCCTCCCAAAACAATTTTTGTGTCCCCAGTTCTAGAGCCACTTGGTGCTTCACATCTATATTTCTTCTCAATAACACTTGGATAACTTGGCAAGTGGGGTGGAAAAATTTATCTAGTGTGGCCTGGAAGAAACATACACTTTACACAGGTGCAGTCCTCCCTAGGATCATCTGCTTGTCCTCTTACAGGTTCTGAGCTATGAGCTTTTTAACTTTTATGAGGTTATGGTACTGTTCAATATTAGAAGATACCTCTTGACAAGTAAAAACCCAGAAAGAGAGTGAAAATTACACCTGTCTCCAAAAGAAGAAAGACCAAAATATTACATGGCTAATTAAAAAATAGAAGTTTTTTAAACAGAGCTAATAGTAGATAAAAAAGTCCAAAGAAGTGCAATATTATTAGATACTAAGTTTCTTAAGAGTTGTTATAGAGGGATGTACATGCTCTCTCTGCCACATTTGGAGAGAGAAATGACTGCTTTGAGTCTCTGGGACATTTTTTAAGGCTGTGTTTAAAGGAATGCATTTCTACCTTCAGCTGCTAATCTGAATTTCAGTCAGCTATCAACAACCCAAAGTATTTATTACCGTGTTGCATATAGCCTATGAAAGAACAATCACTGAACTTCCTGAGAGAAAACAGAAAATGCAAACATCCCCATTACATAACACATGGAATTGTATTCCATATTGGATGGAGGCTTGAGTAGACATGTGCTCCCTGCCACTGAAGAAGCCAATCAGCTGGACAAATGTAATGCAAGGCTGAGCATTTCCATTGCCTGTTTAAATATCAGAAATGGCTCTCACACAAAGGTGCAGAAGGTGGTCTCTTAAGAAGTGGTGCTAGTAGAGATTACAGCTCCATATATAAGAAGTGAGTACATGGTAGCAGCCACTGAGGTTTTGTTGCAGGCTCTGATCCACGGCTAAGGTACCAACAGACAATCCTCACCTGCAGGGATGCACAGTTCCCCTCCCGAAGAATGGAAGAGGGCTCAAATTGTTGGCTGGAAGTTATGAAATTATTGAGTCATTAAAACCAATTTCCCATGTCCATTTTGAGGTCTAGAATAGGATTTTGTTCTACTAAGGGTTTGAAAGGCTTGTCCCTGTTTCTACAGAAGCTTTTATATAGGCAGTACTCGTAACTCTAGTCTGTAGAATTGCAGTAACAAACCAGATTTGTTTGTCACAGCCACTTAGGACTTCCTCTTCCTTGCTGCACTGATTTTAAACTCAGGTCCACTATGAAAAAATGTTTTTGTGGTGACTTTTTTTTTGTTCTTTTTTCCCCCATTCTCTTCCCTTCATTTGTCTGGCAAGAGACAGAAACCTCCTGGGGAAAAATGATCACTTACTAGGTGCTTGTGTGGTGCCTAAACAAAACAGCCATAGCTGTGACATTCTGATGCTATAGTGTAGGAAACAATCATTGTCCAAGACCTTTATCTCTGTTTCTTTAAAGCAGTTCTTTTTCCTGTGGTGCCTATCTGCTGAGGGGTGATAATGTAAGGATGGAAACTAAGCCATCATCAAGTGACTAAAATAATTCCTATGAATTCTTGATTCCATGTGACTGCTTTAGATTTCCCATGGAAATCCTACTGCCCTTTTTGCTACCTTATCTGGTGTACTACATATACAGGGCAAGCAGGCAATTATTACAGCAGTGAGCTACCCTGGATACTGACTGAAAATGTCAATAGAAACAAATTATGCTGAAAAACATGAAAGTATATCCCTGTATTTGTGCAGGAGATTTGTGCATCTCCTTAGGAGAAAAACTGAGGACTGAAATCCACAGGTTATTTTCCTGGTTATCTGTCACTTGACCAACATGTGAGTAATTCAGGAAAGAAAAATCCATAGCTTAGCATTTTAACTACTTGCAAACATCAGTAAGAAATACAACAGTTAAAAAGAAAGGTTACTGAATAAAATAGATTAATGAATTAAAACCTTTAGCTCATTTCACCACTTCTTTCACCAGAGAGTCTCATAAGCCAGTCCATTCTGTCTAATTTCTCTGATCTGGAATGTATTTTCCAGTTATAGAATGATCTGGGATCAGAATAACAATTAATTGGAGAAGTACATCCATCATGGTAATAGGAGGGACAAGATTTTGCTGGCAGCAGTATGAACAGCAGGGCTCAGTACAGAAGAGGCTGTTTCCTGATAAGCCCAGAGAAAGGAAAATAGGACAATACAGATTCATTAGCACAGGAAACTTGTCTTTTGGACCTGCTGCTTCTAACTACAGGACGAGGAATGAGAACCACTGACAAGAACAAGCTCCTTGGTAAACACTCTATTTATAGCAGCTTCCCCTTGCATCACTCAGTACACCAGGCCTAAATTTTTCGTGCTCTCACCACGTTTTCTTTTCAGTATCTGCTAATGCAAATTGGTATTCTGTCAAAATCACCACAAAGTGACTCAATGCTGCAAGTTCAACACCACTTCTCTGCTTTTCTCTACTGTACTATGCTTCAAGTTCTCCCCCTACAGCTTCCTTATTCTGTGAATGCTTCCTTTTCACAGGCTATCCTTCTCCCACTCCACACCAGCATTTTCATCAGTGTGCATAGAGGAAACTCTTCTATCATTCTTACTTGTTGACTGTGTTGGAGAGCTCATGGGAAGGCCTGCAATAAAACAGAAGGAATAGGTTGTTAGTATCTGCCTTGAGTGTCCAGAGTCTTCACATCATGCAAACTGGCAGACTTCAGCAACATGCTTGGTAACCCCACCAAAAATAATGCCCCAGAACTAACATTCTAACACTGCTCCCAAGCCCAGAAAATCTGAGCTGTAAAAGCCTGCAGACACTTCTTATAGAAGGGAGCAGAATCCAAAGCCCAGTCTATGCTAGGCTGTTATTCTGCTAAAGAGAAAATTCTGAATTAATTGATACATTCCTAAAAAACTCATCCTGCCAAAACCAAATAAGTGCCTGGGACTGAATAGCTGGCATTTAACTGACAAATAAGTGTTTAAATAAAAGAAACTCAAATTCCTAATTGAGACACATCTTCAAGTGTCACAAAACCCTTCAAAAATAAATATTCATTTATTATCTTGGTGCTTTTGGCTAGCAGACTGCTGGGCAGCAGGGCTAAGAGGCATTGGTAATGAGGAAGAACTTGACCTTGCAAAGCACTGGGCACAATGCTCACTGGCCCATCACTGTCAGCTTCCCACAGCCACTTCACAAGTTTTTGCTGCACAACTCTCATTCTTTGGCAGCTTTTTGTTAGCATGCTGCTGCTTTTGTGTGTCTAGACTGTAGTAGGCTTGGAAATTAGGGCAGCTGGGAATGTCTCACATTTGTAGGCTAGACATAAACAACCATTGTGATATTTGTTACATTGCATTAAACCTCTTCAAGTCAAAGGGAGATGAGCACCTAACTCGTCTGTATCTATGAGAATGTTCACCTGCGCGAACTAGCAGCAAAATATTCATCTGCTTGTACAAGACAAACTGTGTGTTTGCCAGGGACTGACTCCGCCCACTTGGTGAAACATTTTACACTGGACTACTGGGGCTACCAGGGGAAAAAATACCTCAGGCACTGTATATCCTCAACAGCCACTCATTACTTTGAACTATAAATCACAGAATCATTTAGGCTGGAAAAGAACTCCAAGATCACGGAGTCCAACTTTTGACCAATCTCCACTTTGTCAAGTAGGGCATAGCACCAAGTGCCATGTCGAGTCATTTCTCGGACACCTCCAGGGATGGTGATTCCACCACTTCTCTGGGCAGCCCATGCCAATGCCTGATAAACCTTTCAATGAAGAAATTCTTCCTGATGTCTAATCGAACTCCACCGGCATAGCCTGAGGCTATGTCATCTTGTCCTGTCACTAGGTGCTTGGGAGAGGAGGCTGCCTCCACCTTGCTACAATCTCCTTTCAGGTACTTGTAGAGAACAATGTCTCCCTGATCCTCCTTTTCTGCAGGCTGAACAACTACAGTTCCCTCAGCCCCTCCTCATGTGCCTTAGTCTCCCAGACTCCTCATCAGCTCTGTTGCTTTCTCTAGACATGTTCCACTACCTCAAAGTCTTTCCTGCAGTGAGAGGCATGAAACTGCACACAGGATTCATGGTGTGGACTCACAGTGATCACTTTCCTGGTCCTGCTGGCCACGCTATTTTTGATACAAGCCAGGATGCCACTGGCCTTTTTGGCCACCTGGACACTCTGCTGGCTCATGTTAAGCTGCTGTCAACCAGCACCAAATCATAGCATTTGGTCACCTTTTCTTTAGGCTAGAGGACACTATAAAAGTCCCCATAGCTGGGTCTGTTCATAGTTCACTGCTGCCAGTGAATCTGTTGGGAATGTAGTGAGTCTGATCCTCTCCTGAGAGCTCCATAGAAGGGCGTGACCCACCAGCATGTCCTCCATGTCCCAGCTCTGCCAGGCTGGGGTAGGACAGAGGGAGCATCACAAAGGCAGCTGTAACTCTAGGCAGGCATTAAGCCTCTTCCCCAGGTGCCCTGGGCTTCAGTGCTCCTTCTCCAAACCAGGGTCCCCAGGGAGTACACATCTACTCTTATGCCCTCGCTGCACTTTCTGTGCATGGGCTGATGATTTGCACAAAGATAGCTCCTACCACCGTAGCTGTAACACACGTTATTCTACTGCTGTGAACGTATTCTTTGAAGACCAGAATGCTGCTCTTGTTTTTCTTCCTTTCTATCCCCAATTAAAAACATGGATCACTTCAGCCACTGGGGTGTAAATAACTGCTTTTGCTAATGATATATGTGACAGAACTCTAACTGCATTTTAATCACAAACATTCATGAAAAGCATGTTTAGGTTGAAAAGCCAAGTAGATAAAAGTAAGCAGTAAGAGCTCTTCTTGAACATACTAAATATGTGTAATGCTAAGTATCCTGAAGGTATACAGTTACCTCACCCTGGCTTCCTAGAATGCAGAGGAGACTTTCCCCCAAGCTTTTTGTCATCTCATCAATTTGTCTGCCAAAAGCAATGTCACCCTGCTTGGAGAGGATCTCTGTGCTGATTCATTAGGCAATGTTTATACATTACCAACAAGACCAAGGAAAAGCTCTCAGGAAGTTAATAAATCATATGTCAAAGGAGGTTTGGAGAAACACACAGTACAGAGCACAGCAGGACACATATCTGGCATTAAGGAAACATCCAAATATGATATGACTGCTTGTCAT
>VWZD01004824.1:35456-340610 GCA_013396695.1 Sakesphorus luctuosus
GCATTAAACCTCTTCAAGTCAAAGGGAGATGAGCACCTAACTCGTCTGTATCTATGAGAATGTTCACCTGCGCGAACTAGCAGCAAAATATTCATCTGCTTGTACAAGACAAACTGTGTGTTTGCCAGGGACTGACTCCGCCCACTTGGTGAAACATTTTACACTGGACTACTGGGGCTACCAGGGGAAAAAATACCTCAGGCACTGTATATCCTCAACAGCCACTCATTACTTTGAACTATAAATCACAGAATCATTTAGGCTGGAAAAGAACTCCAAGATCACGGAGTCCAACTTTTGACCAATCTCCACTTTGTCAAGTAGGGCATAGCACCAAGTGCCATGTCGAGTCATTTCTCGGACACCTCCAGGGATGGTGATTCCACCACTTCTCTGGGCAGCCCATGCCAATGCCTGATAAACCTTTCAATGAAGAAATTCTTCCTGATGTCTAATCGAACTCCACCGGCATAGCCTGAGGCTATGTCATCTTGTCCTGTCACTAGGTGCTTGGGAGAGGAGGCTGCCTCCACCTTGCTACAATCTCCTTTCAGGTACTTGTAGAGAACAATGTCTCCCTGATCCTCCTTTTCTGCAGGCTGAACAACTACAGTTCCCTCAGCCCCTCCTCATGTGCCTTAGTCTCCCAGACTCCTCATCAGCTCTGTTGCTTTCTCTAGACATGTTCCACTACCTCAAAGTCTTTCCTGCAGTGAGAGGCATGAAACTGCACACAGGATTCATGGTGTGGACTCACAGTGATCACTTTCCTGGTCCTGCTGGCCACGCTATTTTTGATACAAGCCAGGATGCCACTGGCCTTTTTGGCCACCTGGACACTCTGCTGGCTCATGTTAAGCTGCTGTCAACCAGCACCAAATCATAGCATTTGGTCACCTTTTCTTTAGGCTAGAGGACACTATAAAAGTCCCCATAGCTGGGTCTGTTCATAGTTCACTGCTGCCAGTGAATCTGTTGGGAATGTAGTGAGTCTGATCCTCTCCTGAGAGCTCCATAGAAGGGCGTGACCCACCAGCATGTCCTCCATGTCCCAGCTCTGCCAGGCTGGGGTAGGACAGAGGGAGCATCACAAAGGCAGCTGTAACTCTAGGCAGGCATTAAGCCTCTTCCCCAGGTGCCCTGGGCTTCAGTGCTCCTTCTCCAAACCAGGGTCCCCAGGGAGTACACATCTACTCTTATGCCCTCGCTGCACTTTCTGTGCATGGGCTGATGATTTGCACAAAGATAGCTCCTACCACCGTAGCTGTAACACACGTTATTCTACTGCTGTGAACGTATTCTTTGAAGACCAGAATGCTGCTCTTGTTTTTCTTCCTTTCTATCCCCAATTAAAAACATGGATCACTTCAGCCACTGGGGTGTAAATAACTGCTTTTGCTAATGATATATGTGACAGAACTCTAACTGCATTTTAATCACAAACATTCATGAAAAGCATGTTTAGGTTGAAAAGCCAAGTAGATAAAAGTAAGCAGTAAGAGCTCTTCTTGAACATACTAAATATGTGTAATGCTAAGTATCCTGAAGGTATACAGTTACCTCACCCTGGCTTCCTAGAATGCAGAGGAGACTTTCCCCCAAGCTTTTTGTCATCTCATCAATTTGTCTGCCAAAAGCAATGTCACCCTGCTTGGAGAGGATCTCTGTGCTGATTCATTAGGCAATGTTTATACATTACCAACAAGACCAAGGAAAAGCTCTCAGGAAGTTAATAAATCATATGTCAAAGGAGGTTTGGAGAAACACACAGTACAGAGCACAGCAGGACACATATCTGGCATTAAGGAAACATCCAAATATGATATGACTGCTTGTCATCAGAATATTGCCTTTCCTTCAGCCTATAAGGAGTGGGGTCCCATGGAAAAGATACCATGAGATCACACAGGAGTGGTCAAACAAACAAACTGTAAGGCTCTGTGTGTGCATATTCTGGGAGAAGGGCAGAAGACCTTGTCAAGTCTTACAGACAGGTCACTTCTCTATGAAACTTCAAACCTTCTCTTCCAAGTGTGTAGAGCTTTCCTATGAAGCAACCCCAAGATTATAACATAATTACACATTTCTCCCAAGCTTCACTCTTAGAAACATGGTGAACTGTGTTGGCTGAAAGTAAAACAAATATATACATAGAAAAAGCACATCAAGCCCAAGACTGATATCCAAGTTCACCTCAAAGACTTAACGGTTTGTCAAAGTCGAATGCAGGTGACATAAGGCTCTGTGTTGAGGAAGGGTTGGGTGACAATGTACCCACAGGCACAAGCAAAAGCCATGCTGTTGTCCTGGCCAGACCTTGCCACTTCAATAAACTCAGACAGCAGAAATTACTCCAGGTAGGAAACATGACAGCAGCCCCTTGCCCTCTTTTTCCGAGCCTCTGTTATTTTTTAGCAACTGCACACATCTACACATAATAAAACTACAAGCATCTTTCCCAACAATATCTCCCCGTGGTTCTGCTAGACCATGAAAAATTAAATAGGGAAGCTCTCATGCCTTTCTCTCTCTCTCCCCTAGTCTCCAGTATGCAAGCAAGGTGCCAGTTCACCTCCTGTTCAGAGATTGCTCGATACTGCCACACAAAAAAAGCTGTGCTCCTTGGAGTGATTAAACAGGTGCTTCCAGTTTGCATGTTTTAAATAACCATCCAGTGCTGATTTTGGTGAAGGCTCACCAAAAGAAAGGAAAGAGGAAAAGCAGGAGTTAATTTGCTAACATAGTTACTGTACTTGCTTTAGCTGCCTGCCCAGAGCTTACCATGTCCTTTGGGGCTCCAAGTTAGATGCTCTGTATAAATAACCTGTGAAGATTTCCAGATTCATCATGAAAAGTGAGATGTGCAACACTGGATGTGCTGGGCTCCTTATTGTTCAGTAAAGAGGACAAGGATAAAAAATCTGGCACATGACCATGGTTTGATTTGAAATTACCTGCCTGAGTCAGTTCAGTGCTGGTGAGAAGCTTGACAGACGGAGAAGGAGACCAATAACTAAATTCTCCCCATTCTGTTCTCCAACAACTGCTACCTAAGCAGCCTGGATATCCTGCAGTGTGCTACTTCTGTTTTTGGAGTGCAGCCATGTGCAACTGTGTTCACTGGCAAAGCAAATGAATAAATTTGGCTGATTACTCAGAGGGGATACCACAATATAAATCAAAGCAAAATTAAAAACTTGAAGAAAGCTTTCTTGCCCTGACCATATTGTAGATCTGAAATAGTGTTAACCGAGCCTTTGCTATGTTCTCCATCTCCCAGGAACTTCTATTTTTGTGTCTCTCTCTTTGTGAAGGAGCTGAAGATATGGTGGGTAATTTTTACCTAATATCACTATCCAGATTTCCTTCACAGTTTGTGTACAGAAAGAGTCAAACCCTCCTAGTCTTACTCATAAATTTTTTTCTTAGAGAGGTGCCTACTGTGATCCAAGTTGGATTTATAATTGGAGGAGTGCAATAAAGATATCAATAGATGTAGCAAGTTGATTCATCTGACAGTTTATTATAATAGATCATTTAATTTTACCACCCTGCTGAGTGAACTTAAGCTCATACTGCTTTATGGATTTTTTTGTTGTTTAGATCACAGAATAAAAAGCCACAATACTTGCAGTTTCTCAGGTATATTTAGACTCTGACTGATCCATTAAATCTCCAATTTTTCATTAATTAAACAAAAGGAGAAAATTAAATATTAGCAAGCAATCCGCTGTGGAAGTGAAGAATGAATCGGAGGTATATTATACATGACTGCCAAAGTTAGAGAAGTGTATGTGTCAATGGCACACACGCAGGTTGCTCTCTTTGCTAAAAACAGTCCTTACTGCCTTCTCTAGCCTGAGTGAACACTGTGCAACTCCTCCTCTGTGGCTGCTGGTTTTGATCTTCTCTAATACAGCAACACTGTTCTCTGATGTTTCTCCAAGTTCTTTCGTAGGCTCCCCCACTCATTTCAGTCACTCTCCAGCTCTCTGTAACACTCCTCCCACACCCTGATCTTTTGATACGGCTGATTGGAAATTTCTCTGCAAAATGTGCTTTCTTCTTTTTCTGCATCAAGAAAGGAAATTTTCACCAAAATGGCATTTCTTTAAAAATGGAAAATGGTCTCAAACTAAATATATTTAGTCAGCTGAATTATTTTGGCTGATCATACCAAGTAGAAACATTCTGGTTTGGATCAATTTCACATTAATTTGTCTTGCCCTGAGCTCCCACACAGAAGCTGTGGCTCAGGTACTTTTGGTTTGCAAGCTGTGCTATTGCCTATGGGCTGCAGCCCCAGTGCCTTTGTGCATACCAGCCTCTGCTCTGGTGGACAAAAGATATCCAGGCTCTATATAAGCTCCTGAATGTGAAATTTCAAAGCCCTCAGATAAGTAATCTGATGACAGTGAGAGAGTCAGCACTTCTTCTAGTCTCAGCACAGAATGAAACAACTGGCTCCACACTTGCATTGCTTTAAAGTTATTTAAGCGCAGCCTATGGCTTTCCTTGGTCCTGAGCAATTGCACACAAGAGAAGAAATCTGTTTAGAAGGGACCAAAACACTTCTTCTTAAAGTCTTTAACGCATACAGAGAATAAGGGAGCAAGGGTGGTTCTAAGGTGTAACCATTTGAGATAATCTACCTAACACGTCAGGGTGAGCAGGGAGATTGCTTGGATATATAAGCTGCAAGAAAGAAGCAAGGAGCTGGTGCTGGGAGGAGACAGAAAAGGTGATACGGTGGAAATCCTGGTGTGGGAGAAGTGATTTTGAAATGGCAGTTTTATGGGCACTCATAACACTGGCTATGCCAAGCACTTCAGCTGACTCCCCCTGGATAGATAGGTCGTTTCAGTCTCAGCCAGGCAATTATAGTTCTGGCATCTTGGGTAGTACCTGAGCTCAAGAAGATTTATTGGTTTTACAGCAAAGTGAGCTGAGTAAGATGATGACTTTTGCAAACAGACCCAAGGAGGGTTGTAAAACTTTCTTGACAATTTTTAAATGTAAAATATAATTGCAAAAACAATGTATGAGGTAGTTCAATGCACATGATCCATAGTCACATATGTATTACAATTTAATTTTAACCTGAAGAATTTACCTGTGTGAGAGACTGTTTAATTAAAAGTGTTGGAATTTACTGTTTTATTTCGGTATAACAATGGTGAGATTTTCATAACATGCACATATCTGGTAAAAGACACAAAGCCTTACAGGATAGTAAAGTAACTACAGGTCGCAGTATATGTATTATGGGCAATGGGCTTATTGAAATAATTGCGAAGATTCCTCTCTAAATCAGTGGCCTTGTGTTAAAAATGAAAAATTCCCCACTTCCTTAAAATGCTTCCTATATTGTCTTTTTGTATACTTCTAATCATTTCAGTGTGCACTGAACATATGATATTGCTCCACTTTTATATCCCAGTCTATCCCTTATGGGGAAAAATCACAGTACGCATGCATGCTTATCTCTCACAAACACAATCCGGGGTTGTAAAAAGAATCTTGTATCCCTTGGGGGATGTTAAACATTAATAATAATAAGGATATGCCAACAATGACAGTGTCCTTGTTAGATTTACATACATGTAGCTAAGAGTAAGTACTGAATGAAGTGAAGATTCAAGAAACCTTAAGGAAACCTGAATAACTGGTTTTCCAAACCGTAGGAAAGTTAAGCCAGCTAGAAGCATAATAAATATCACTCGTATGACCTGGCATCTGCATTCACCCCAGTGTTTCTTAGTGACTACATATACCAAAACACACCCAGAAAAACAATACAACTAGACTGGAGTTGGGAAGAACTAATACATTATTGACCTTGCATGTAACCATGTTGTACTTTAAACAACATCATTTAATTGGTAATATGCATTAACTTGCTCTCCAGATTAATTAACAATTGTAAAAATGACAGCTGTTTTCTCCTTTGCCTTCTCTGCTTTGCAGACAGAGAATGTCTTGATGACCTCCTCTTTCAGTCAATGTTACAATGACCACATATAGCATATATAAAGAGTACTGCTATCACTTGTAATTTATATCCTCCTGTAATGATACTGAGTATCAACTGAATGTTTTGAAGTTCACCCATCACTGGACACAAGTTCATTGCTAGATGACATGGACACAGTGTACCCAGCGTGAATAAGGAGACGTGGCACTCATTCAAGAGCAATGCCCATCAATTGAATAAAATATTCAAAATTATTTGCATTGTTTTTATAGAAAAAGAGAGTGTATGTTTTCAAGACTTACCTGAGGTTCTAGAAGTAGGAGTGTCTCTTGCTGTCGAGACTGTAGAAGTAAAAAGTGATCCTTTAGCAGATGAAGTATCCAAACTCTCATTTTGTGGCAACTGTGTTCCACTTGCTTGTGCAGCTAGAAATAAGACAGATATTCAGGTAAGATACACTTGTATAAGCACTGTCTTAGAACCTGGACCATCTCTCAGACAAGTGCTCCCACTGTCATTGAAATGACTTAAGGTCAGAAAGCACTACAGGTTCTGGTAACTGCTTGTCAAGCAATGAACTGTCCCTATGGAATTGCTACTACTGGCATAGTTGAGGCACCTTTCAAGCACATCCTAGCAACAGAAACAGCCTCATATCTGTGCCAGAAGACATCCCAGGGCACTGACTTGGGAGCTCAGAATAGCTAGGCAGTCTTAGACCAAGAGAAACATCAGCAGAAGAGAGAAACTCAACTTACTGCCCTCTGTATTTTCTCAACTTGAAACCAGATAATGGAAAATAGGTGAATCAAACTTCAGCCACAATTGTGACATAATGTGATACTGCATAAAGTTTTAGAGATTGCAATTAACCACAGAGTTAATTATTTAATTCATTGCTGTTAGGGCCCAGGAAATAATACATCCCTGAAAATTAATGTATGAAAAATTAAAGTGTCTTGTTTCTGCTCCCACTCAGTCAACAGAAGATCAAGACTATCTGTGTCACAGGATTTGCAGCCTAAGGTGAGTCCAAGATGATGGTGCAGGGCACTGCCTGAGCCCATGGAACTGAAGGTCACTGAATGACTACAAGAAATAATTTAAGTTGTTCTGGCACTGCTGATAATTCGTACATCTACACTCAAACCTCAGCATAAAAACAAGCAAGACAGTGCCTACTGAATAAAACATAGGGGGGCTCAAGAGTAACCTTATACTTCCTTTCTGATACAAATCAGAGATGCAACTGAACTATAAACTGTTTTCAGTGTCTCTTCATATGAATTTCAAACACTCAAAATTACTTTAGGACGTGTTTTAGAAAGCAACATCATGCACACAGCAACATGTAAATCTTGAGGAATCCTTCATCACACACTTTATTCAAAAACTCTGATCACCAGTTTACCCTTTGTTTGGGGAAAAAAACTCCAACATGCAAAGCTCCCTATTCTACCACTACACACCTGTAACTTGGCCCTTCCCTTCCCCTTTTGCTTATTAAGTGCAATACCTTGGAAAGGGAAGCTTCAAAAATCAATGAGCTAAGAAAGAGTGAGCTGAAGCTCAGGGGAGTCATATAACTTTGGAAACTGAGAAGCTAGGCAGCCAGGGATGGTACCTTTCAAGGTTGAGGCATGAAAATTATGCAAAACAACCTTATGCTTAAAACTTTCACTGGGATTCTAGCGACAAGAAGCATAACTTCATGTCAGCTCCCTTCAGAAACCTCAGCATTGTACCGTTTCAATATGCAAGCCTGACCTGCAGCAGAGTGTAAAAAGCCCCTCTAGCTTCCTTTTTACTGTAGTATAATGCAAGGATATGAAAACTTTAACAATTCCTGCATTCTTGTCATACAAGCCTTGAATGAATCTTTAAGAGCAAACTCTTTCCGCTTTTGATCCTTACTGTGGTTGCTTCAGACTCAAATTTTATATGTTGGATTTTAATCTGATGTCAATTTTTAAAAAAGCAAAAAACTCAAAGTACATCCCTCTTCTTTTAAGATGCACAGGCTTGTAACAGTAACAGCAACCATCTTGTGGCTCTCTCATCATAAGTTAGTTAAAGTTTGCATGGGAGAATGAAAAGTAAGTCAGAACAACATTAAGCCTTCACGTGCAGAGACATTCAAACACAAATATGCTTTGTGAACAACAAAGCAAAATGATCAGGTGTGTGGGAGAGATGAGGAGGGAGGCAGCCAGTTGCCCTGTAACCCTGTAGAGGGCTGTTTTCCCATGGCGATCACTCATTCCAGGCATCCTATCAGTCCTGGCAGCAGCGCAGCCCCGGGTGCTCCTCTTGTGTTTGGGAGCTGCAGAAACAGATTGTTCTCAGGAACACAGGCTGTGCACTGGTGTCATGGTTTAAGCCTTGGCAGTGGGTCGGGAGGGAAGGGATGATAGCATTTCCATTTTATTTTTTTTTTTTTTATTCAGCTTGGGTGAGATTCTTCCAGTGACTCAGGTAACACTAGGTATTACTCACACCTTTACCTAGAACTTGGCATGAAGCTTTTTGCATTTATTTCTTCACACTGCAGGACAGGCTCAGTGCTCCTGGTGTCAAGGGGTGAAGTAGATGTGCTACAGGGCAAAAATCTGCATGCCAGTTTTCACTTTCCTGACGAAAAATACAACCTGGCGAGCGAGGTTCCCTTAATTCCACTGTACTAGTGTAAGATGAAATCCTAGCAATCCAATTCTCTGCTGACTCGTGGCTTCGAAGCAGCATTTAAGCAGCATCCAAGCCTTACGCCTAATACATAGCATAGGCTCTACCACCAACACACTTGGCAGATCAGACAGCTTCTGCACCAAAAGCCTGTGGGAACAGGAGCCTCCGTATCCAGCCACTGCTCGTGTACGCAACGACAGCACTGACAGCACAGTACGCCTGCTAGAAATCTGCCTTTCTGGTAAACCAAGTAACTCATATCTATGCAGGGTTTAATTTGATCCCAACTGCAGGAGACAGCGCAAGCCCTCCCTGCGGTGCCCGTGCTGTGCGCGGGAGCAGGCGGGGGACCGTGCGGGCGCGCAGTGACTCAGCTCTGCCATCCCCACCGACACAGCGCTGCAGTCATTCATCACGCTCCGGCTCCGCCAGCTGCGGCGCAGAGCTCTGCCTGCTGCCAGGGGGAGGCCTGGGCTTGCAGAACAGCAGCACAGCACAGAAGGGCGGCTGCTGCAGCTGCTGCGGCAAAGGCACTTGCCTCATGGGTTAATGGGTTTGTTGTCAACAGCTGATTGTGAATAAAAATGGTGAAGCAGTAAAGACTGTAAAATAGCTGTCCAAAGCCGATGACGGCTGCACCAGCAGGACTCTCCGGTGGTGATGAAGCTCTCCCTGCTGATATTTTGATAAGATAAATGACAGTGTGTTAACACGTATTTGGCAAAGGGATAATCAACAACAGCAAACCTGAAGTTGCTTTGCAAAGCTGCTGTCTAAGCTTCAGATATTTCCTTGCTCTTTCTGCTCTGAAAACCCTGCATTTTCTTTAACCAGCTGAAATTCAGCACATATCCTCACTTGATCTTAGCATGATTTTCTACTTAACCTACATATAATCCACACATATGTTTTGGCATTTCCCAACAGTACTTTAAATTTTCTTTACAGAAAGCTGTTACCTAACTAGCTTTGACATTGTAATATGCTTCAAGTAAGGTACAAATACTCTGTGCACTGCAAAGAACATAGACATCTATATGTGTGTTAAACATTACTTGACCCATAAATGAATCAAGGAAACATTTACAGGGAAAAAGGAACTGCACCCAAACCATGTTAAAATGTCATCATGAGGGCTTTATTAGATGGAAGACTAAAGCTTCTCCCTTGAGCTCGTATTTTTAGCATAAACACACATAGGCTTTGCCCTTGTAATCAATAGCCTGAAAAACCATTGGAATTAATAAACACATACATGAAAGTTTTGAAAAATCCAATTGTGGCAAACCCAATTACATTTTTGCCCATTCAGAGGAATGAAAATTGGCTAGGGAGGTAACCAAGCAGATCTCAGTTTCAATGTTTACACCTACAGCTGATTGCATCTGCTGTCTGCAGCTTTACATTTTCTGGTAAGCAAAAACCCCAAGTATTTTAAAAGACACGTTTTAAAACTTCTGTCTGCCTAACATGTCTCAGCAGCCAACTATATTCAGTGTTTACCTATAGTATGTGGTAACAACACGAGGAAAACTGAGCAATATGTGTTAGTATAACTCTATTCTGGTAGTGTTACTGAAGTAAACCTCCCTTTTTAATTACCGGTAGTTTGATAAAGAGAGAAAAAGGATCTCATCCACTCTTTCCTTTCCTCACTTTTAAATGTTTAATATCTAATTGCACCCTGACATGTCCTCATCCAGGAAAGTGGCATGAGATAACTCAGAAACACAACAGTCAAAAACCCATTCTTGCTTGCAACTTAATAACCTGAGGACTGCCCTTGCACAAGATGCTTGGTCCATATCCAAGGGAGGAGGAATGGAAACGTTTGTTGCATTTCATTTTTTATTCTCTTTGATAACTTCAAGTGGCCCAGGATATGAATTCTTGACTGCAGATGCAACTTTCTGTGGTGTGACACCATATAAATTCTTGTTTGGGGGCCTGAATTGCACAAGTAAGGTCACTCTGACTAAATGTGAACTCTTTGATTTGACATTCTAATAAATAAACAGGCTAAGGACACCAGTCTAATGTTGGCTTCCAATATGATAAACATGCAGGAGGGCTAAGAAGGAGAGATTGCACTTATGGTCTGCAGAGGAAAAAAACACTGGAGTCTTCAAAAAAAGAAAAATACTTTCGCATGATTTCACAGTGTATGGAGCACTGGGGGCTTTTCCTGGATGTATAATAAAAGGTGACAGCAGCCACAGAAATTGCAGCAGAGACAGAAAGCCCTGTCACATCTTTGCTGTGGGAATGTGATCATTTGCTGAAGCTTTTAGCAGAGATTGACGCAGAGAAAGTGATGACTTCCATTACAAAAAATCAGAGGTGCCAGCTTTTTATTAAAAATCAGGTACGGTAAAAGTAAATTTTGAAGTGTCATAAAGGCACCACCAATTTCTGGCTCAGTCTCATACAGCCAGCGCAGAAAGAGGGAGGAGTGCTAGCAAAAAAGAAAAAGAGAGGGTAGTCAGCTTTCACCTCCTGTCCATTTTGAGAGCAGAAATCTTGCCATGCTTGTGCTTGTTTCAGGGACCACAACTCCTTCAGCCCTGTGTTGCTGATGGGGGTGCTGGCAGGGGCTGGGAGGATGCAGTGAAGCCAGGGGCACCTTGCTGTGCCAACGTGTGGACAGGAAACAGAGAGATGCCACATGGTGGCCAAGGGTTCTGTGGATTTTCTGCAAGGCCAGCCACGCATCTGCATAGCCCTTGTGCTATGCCCTGTCCCAAAACCAATACCTTGTGCCCCATCCCACTCCTTTGTGCTGGCTCTCTTTATATGTAGACCAGAATTATATCTTAAACCCCCCAAAAATAGGTTTTCACATACACATATTTCCAATTACTACTTTAGTACTAAAAGAAAATATAAAATTCTCTAGTGCAGGGCAGTCCCCAGTGTCCTGGACACACTGTTCCAGTTTTTCTTTTTACAAAAGCTATTGGCAGGCAAGCCCTGGTTTTAGGTTAATTTATCAACCTTTTTTTAATCACAAGTTTTGGGGGATTTTTTTAGCTTAAACGAGGAGTTCTAAAAACAAATCACAACAGAAGCAACTAGAGACTGAACTCTAGATGGTGGGAAAATAATGCAAGAAGAATGGAAAGGAAGCACACTGGTGAAAGCCTCTTGCCCAAGCCCATCATACCTCCAGCACCATCGTACCCCCCAGCACCAGTTTTTCAGTGCAGAGCAGTGGCTGGAGCTAAGCTGTACTGGCAGGCATGCCTTTCCTCATCAGCTTCCCTTCTGCTGCTGGGAGCGCTACCTGTCACCAAGGTTTAGTTCCAGGTGGCTGTGCTACACTGGTACCCACAAGCCAAGAACTTCTGCCAAATGGAAAGGACTAGGAATCCTATCCGTAATGCAATGCACCATGCCTTGGGCTCTTGACAGGTCTGCAGGTCACAAATGCAAGTCTTAAAAGATTCTTTGTGGCCTTGGGTATCACTTTCAGCACCCAGTGCATTGGCCAGGCTGGATGTATTCTGTGACTCATTGATACTGGCACTTAAAAGCCAAGACAAAAACCAAAGGATTTTGGGCTGACAATCAGACTGCTCCTTACACAAAACACAGTAGGAAAGCTGCACCAGTAGAAGATGAAACCACTGAGTGAAAGGCAGATAGCTCTCCAGGCAGCTTAGCAGGCTTGGATCCACCAGGGTTGGCTTTAAAGGAAAACTTGCACAAAGAAAACAGGCAGGCTGCTTCACAGGAGTCCCAATTTAGGCAAGTAAACCAAGGGAAGAGAAGTCACATTCTAATAATTTGTCACAGTTCAGTATGCTGCAAACATCAATTCTGGGAGCATTGGTGTACCAAGGTAAATATTTGGAGCATTTGTTTTGAATTTTTTAGTCAATTAAATATAAAAAATGGAGTATTTCAAAGCTATGGTTCATCAAAAGACTGAAGCAAATATTTACACTGCAGTTCATAGACAGAAAAACAGAGACTGAATTTCATCTTAAGTTTACTGACCTCCTTTTGGATGTTAATACACTTTTTTAAATTAATCCAACTACTTGCTGCATACATGGGTTTCTTTTTTATTCTCTTCTATTTTATTTTTCTAAAATCCAGTCTGATGTTCTAGCCAATACACACATTATTTTGACGCTTTATGGAGAACTAAAGTATTTCCTAAGATTGATGCACAGTATTTAGCACCACCTCTCTGCTTTCAGTACTGTGACTGGTAATAATATGGAACATAATTAACTGTAGTATTGTAACATATATAAAAATAAAAACAAAGGGGAGCTATTCTGACACCATTCTAATCACATGGAATGATTTATTTTTTATTAAATACTTATAAAAACCCCCAAGAAATAAAAAACTAAGTCCCTTCTAAATAGATCTCTCCCATTTACAGGGAGATTAAAATCCCTTGCAATGGCTTCAGATCACCTCCACTGCAAATTTAAGGTGCAATATTCTTTGTGTAAGATTCTAGAGCAAAATTCATAGAAGACAGGTTATATGGTAGGATGAATAGTTCTGTTTCCCCAGACCATCAAATGCAAACCCCAAACTAATCTGTTTTTTACCTCCTTAAATTGCTTCACATTGTTTTACAGAAATGTAGCATAGAATGAATCAGAAATGGTTCAATGAAATGATCACTTACTGTTTGTTGTGCTGAAACTTTCATCTGTTGTTGTAGTTGTCACTTTTACCAGCAGTTGTGTTGTTGTATCTTGTGTTACAGCTTCTGTAGCATTAGGCAAAGAAGACGTGGATGCTAACAAAGGAAAGACATGCAATTTATTTCCTCCATTTTGCACACACACAGATGCACACACACAATACACACCTAACCTATTGCCCTGCTTGCAGTCTAAATTAACAAAAGAACATTTAATTTAAATTGAAGATCAACAAGGACAGGGCTCCTTCCACTGTAGAGGAAGCCACTCCCTGTCCCACAGGTGGGTCATCCCACTGAAGACAAGCCTGGGATAACACAGTTAGAAGGCCTAGCTTGGAGCTGCCTTGAGCCTCACTGGAAGTTCCTGCACACTCCTGAAAGGCTTCAAAAAAGAGTTCCCTATCTGTAAAGCAAATTCCCAAACCAAGAGGCACTGCTGCTTAATTTCCTGAATGACCACTGGAACAGCATCAACAATTAACTGAGAGAAATTTTCACTTACTGTTTGTGATGGGTTCATTTGTAGCTCCAGTTGTAGCTGTTACTGACCCTGACGCTTGCGATGTTGTTACTTGTGAAGTTGATGCATGCACGGATTCTGGTACTGCAAGAAAGGCATTCACATCTTTACTGATTTATTTTATCATATATAAATAAACACCACATACCTATAGCTGCATTCTCTCTCCAAGGCAGTGAATTTCCATTTTAAGTCTGGCCCTTACAGAGCTTTCTTACCCACATGTTTTTGAAGAGGATTCAAAGGGCATATGGTTGTTTTCACAGGGGAGGTTTGGCCTGTGAACAGTCTGCAAGTTGCCTACTGGAAGTTAGCCAGCCACTGCCCCTTCCAGCCAGCCCCTGAAGGAGAGGCACATGCTCTTTGGGCACTATACAGAGGTGCCTGGCATGACTTCCAAGGGAAGAGGTGAGGGGAAAGGAGCCTGGTTGTGGGTGGATAGGTTCACTGTGCTGCTGGACCACACCTCTGACCAGCACTTGGCTGCATATCCATTTAATAGAAGGAGGGATGCAAAATCCCCATAAAGAATTGTGAGTGGCACACGGCAACACAGCTTATAGATCACAGGTAAAGAGCCAAAGGGGAAGAGACTCTACTAGCCTTTGTGCAATTTTCCCCTCTTCCCTCTGCTTGTCCACCTGGAATCTTCTTCATTGGCCAGCTTTCCCAGACTCTTGCACTGCACCCAGCAGGCCTTCCTCTTTGGAGTGCAGCAAAGCTTAGGAGACTGTGGATGATGGGAATAGTATTTTGTGGTAAGTGATATTCCCTAGGGTGAACTTGGTGCCCTTTGTACAGTGAGTCCTAGTTCTGTTCTCCAGGGAAGTGAGACTTGGAGGCTAGGGCGAGGGGAAAGGGCTCCTGCAGACCGCAGGGATCCATTCCCAGCTGCTGCTGGTATGAAAATACAGGGACAGAGTTGTTCAAATGTCACTAAGACAATAGCAAGGTTTAAATCAGTGTGTCTTGCTGTGCAAGGATGGCATACTGCAGGTCCCATGTGCCCCAGGCATTTGCTCAAACGAACAGACTGGCCAAATTACTGCCAGGGAATCTAGACTAAAAAACCCCATAATTAATCATTTAAGAGTGCAGCTTTCAATTTTGTCATCTAATGCAAACAGAAAGTGCTACTGTCAGATACAGAGGCTCATTTAAATACCTAAACCCACTACTTCTACCTACCTACTATCTCTTCTAGCACTTTTAATGGATGGGATACATGAAAGAATAGGAACAAATCATTACATGCCATGCAATTTTTTATCATATGACTTAAACACTTCTAAATGCAATGTTTGCAATAGAACTCCTTCCTCTAAAGTGCAAATCTTGATGCCAGTAGTTTCAAGAAGTTATTGGTAGCATTTCTGCAAATGACAGGTGTATGCACATGTATTTGCTTCTATCAACTGAGGCCAAATATTGGCATATATTGTGTAGTTCTTTACTATCAAAGTCCATCTTCCTCTCCCCATCAAATCTACACCCATCAAATCAACTAATTCCTGCTGCCATATATCTTAACTGATACTGTTTCCCAAATTATTCTCAATCTGACTTCTTGAACTGTCAGTCTTCAGCAATTTATTAATAACCAATCTTGAACCATTCCTTGAGAATATAGGAACTCACAGAATTTCAACCTTTTCACCTGAAACAAAAAATGTAGTCTGTTCAAATCAACTGTCTCATATTAGATACAACAATCCTTTTTTTGCAAAAGAGTTTCATAATCACCCTACATGAAATAATTCACAAGATTTCTCCCTGAAGTCAGAAAAGCTGAAAACTAAAAAGACAACAGGGGCTTCAGAACACCAGATAACAGTGACTTTGAACTCTTACCGGCTTTTGATCCTGATGCAGAGGTGGTTGTACTGACAGTAGTGGTTGGGATTCCATCTTCTGAAATAAGCACAGAAAGAATCATATTACTTCTGCCACCTTCCAGATCTATTTAGCACTACATAGTCTTATTAGCAGAGAGCAGGAAGAACCTTCCTGGAAAATCAAGTTCAGAAGCCTATTAGCAGAAGCAACCATATCATTTAACTCTGCTAACAATCTTTTCAAGCTGTATCCTTAATCTCTTCATTTTGCCCTCACCTCTATAATGTGGAGCATCTGCTACTGCCTCCCACCTTGGACTGCGTGCTGTTTTCCAACAGGTATGTACAAGACTAGTTTGAGGAGGAAAATGGAGCTGCTAAAGGTTTTTTGCTATCTCCTTCTCTCCTTGAGTACAAACACGTCTGCTCTGAGTCTTCAGGATGAAGGATTAACTAAAATAACTAGCCACAGGAATATGCATCCATTCTCCTGCTTTGAAGTGATAACAGTTCCCTGGCTAGTGCAAGCACTTCAGGAAGGGTTTTCAACATCACCTTGGTCCCTGTATGTAACAGGAAAAGGAGAATTCACAGAACATGGCTTGAGAAGCACCAGGATGAGTAATGACTGACTTTCCTCTCTGCCCTCAAGGCAGTTGTACAGCCATTGGGATTTTACTGCAGTAAATGATATCAGTCTTAAAAATTCTAGGTCAAGTTAGTAGGTGAGTCTTCAATATTAAAAAACAAGCAAACCTTCCAGAAAAGAAACCCCAACAAACAAAAGCAAAATAATTTCTGTATCTTCTGACTGTGTTGAAAGGTTGTTAGCTTCAAACAAGATTTTCAGTCTTACTGCTGGTCTGTTCATATTTTTCTACTAGAAGAAGTTAGGGGGTGATGAAGGGGGTGAAAAAAACTACATTGACTCAGAAACAGTGGCATTTCTCAACCATTTTACACTGCTGTGATACAAGTGTGGGTACATTTGGGGAGGACTATATCAACTCTGTAACTGAATGGGAGAGGAAAATGGCACAGACTAATCCCCTAGTTCTTTCAGGTTTGAAGCGTGACATCCTGTCATGCTGCATTAGCATCCTGTAATACAGACATCACAAAACTGAGTCAGGACAGCATGTCACTATTCTTGTGTGACTCCATTCATGGTAATATCTGCTGGCATTCTCTCTTCTTTTGGCTACAGGGCAGAACAGTGAGTTTTGTTCCCTTTGCTCAGTGTGCTGTGCTCCGATTAACATTTCATGAGCACCACCCGATGCCTGCCAGTGTCATAGATCTAACCTGGAAAAAAATTATCCTTAATACAATTGCAGGGGCTCTGCAGGAATATATTAAGGTCTAATCAGATGAGCCCTTATAACTCCTTTTCCAGCAGTGTGTTATCAGCCTTCCTGGCACCTTGTGTGTTTCTAATGGGTCTCAGCCCCTTCCCAGTGAGCCCGTTTCTTGGATATCTTTTCTAGGTATGCTGTTACCTTCATAATGCCTCATCACAGCACATGCTGGCCCAGCTTTATATGGGTATATCCTATATAATATGAAATGAGTTCCCCCCTATGGGCCTGCTGCTGCCCCTGCTCTACTCCCTGGAACACATGGATACAGTCAGACTATGCAGACTCTTGCACACTGCATTTATAATACAGATTTTCCTGTTATTCAGTTACCCAGTTAGAATAAAGCTTCATAACACATTCTTGAAATACTTGGAAAACAAATTTTATGCAAAGGGACTTAAAGGCAATCTTGTTTCCCTAAACAGCAAGCATTTTTCCATCTCTTCGTTCTCATTATGTGCTGCTGACAAAGCTCCTGTAACCCCCCACCACAAGGCCACAGCACTAGAACAGAATGTTTTTTCAACAGTGCCTACATTTCATATGGTTTTGTTTTAACAGCTCTGGGTAGCTACCCTGTCTGTAACACCAGCTAAATGCACTAGCTGGCCAATTAGCTCATTCCCGAGCCCACCCTTCCCAAAACTCTCCTCTCTAACTCAGCATGACTTTCTGGGAAGCCCATTGCAAATACTTAGATTGTTCATCCTCTAAAGGTGTTCCATTTAATAATCATGTTGATAGGCCAAGCTTTCCTCAAAAATAAAAGTAAAAAAGGGAATTTAAGGCACAGGCTTGTTATGACTCACTACTTGCTGATTTTATCGCAGGTTAGAGATAAACTAAGGTAAATTCAATTAACAGAGTATAATAAAGTAGTTTTATGAATTAATTATTTTCTTAAAGTGATGAATAATTAAGTATACTTTTAAAATAAGTTGAAAGCAACATGCAAAAATGCATGCAAGCTTGAATGGATTGTTTGGGAGGCACTGGTTGATTAAAAGAAATGATAGAACTGGTGGCTTCTTATGCTCTTATTTGCAATGTTAAATTGTGACTAAGGAGAATACCATGGGGAATAAAAGCAAGAGATCAAAAATTATTGAGAAAAGAATTTTTACCCATTAGAAACCGTTGCTAGACAAAGAGAGAGACAGAAAGCTTCCTTCTCCTGCTCATGTCAGGATTGCTGCAGCTTCAAGTTGTGGATAACAAAGTAAAGTTACAATTGCATATTTTGTAGCAAATTTAGATGCGATGATCCCTTTGATTGAGAGCACCTTGATGTACTCTGATGTGAGAGTAGCCAAAATCTATGCAACAATTGCCCCCACAGAGAAACCACTGCCATTTGCTGTGCTTGCTGGCAAGAAATCCAGCTGAAAGGGCATAGGTGACCTGTGATGCAGCACCCCTGTGTCTGGAGAACATGCATGGAGCTAAAAGGCACTCAGACACCACACTGGGCTGAATAAAGGGGGCAATGGTGGTGATGCTGAGATTCAAAAAGAAAAAAAAAAACAAACAGGTCTTAAAGCAGATAACAAGTCAAGAAGAAATCAGATCTGGGAGAGAGATAACAGGACAGGAAGAAGATGAGAGGGGAAGGGCAGAAAGGCCTAGAGATAGTATGATAGTCAGGGTGGGAGGGAAAAGTGATAAGGAATTAAGAAAATATCAAAGAACATTTGACACAAGGCCACAAGACCAAATTGAAAAGAGAGTAACTGTTGTGGTTTTATTGTTTTGTGGTTGTTGTTTCCAGGTTCACAGAATTCCCTTTTATTGTTTTTTCTGGCTTGGATTTAAATGGTTTTATTTGTTCTAAAATGAAAGCAACAGTACAGTCGTTTGTATCTGGTCTTCAGATTACAAAATGGACAAACGGAAACACTGAACTTACTTTCTTATTTTGAATTCAGAAGGAGTCTTTGAATTTAGACAGGGCTGACCAATAGCCACAGTTGTCCTCAAACTGCAGCTTTTGATGCAGGCTTCCGTCTCCAAGGTCTGAGCCTGGAGGTCTCATAATTCCTTACCTCTGTCTCATTATTTCTGCCTTCACACTGGGAAGACTAAGATAAGTGGGTTCTGACCTTGTGTTAATTAGGTGCCTGTTATTGCTATAATCAAGACAGAAAAAAAAGAAGAAATGACTGCATGATATTATATCAGTACAGGATACTAAAGGGCACAAACCACAAAGTTTAAAGTACCTCATGAAAGAGAGAATACAAAGCTGAATGCCAAAGCAAAAACATTTTAAAGATTAATAGAATGTTCAAAGTAGATATTGATTATATTCATTACATGAATTACTATATTTAAGTGCTGTCTGGTTTGGCATCAATATCTGATTTTGAAAAGAAATTATTTTTATGGAAAAGTCACTGTTATTACAGAAACAGTAAATGAAATGGCCTGTTTGACATTTTTTCACTTGACCTTGCACTAGGGAAACAAAACCATATCATTAAAATCCTTCCATTAAGATAAAGTACTTGTTCCAGCTTCAGAAGGCTGTTGAGAAGGGTGTGGATTTCTGGAGGTGGGGAGTTATTGGAGAACCATAAAATCATTAGGAGTCTAGAGAAAAATAACTGCTCAGGAAGGATTGCAAAAATTGCATTTGTTTAGTCTAGAGAGGGAAAGATTAATAGAAGGCACAGCAACAGCAGGTGAGGGGCTGCAGCAAACACAAAGGAATAAACTTATTATTATGTCTACTGAAGATAAAATGAGAGGCAATGGACAAGGGAAATTTGGACTATAAACTCTGCAGGTTTTTCGGTGCCTATGTCAAGCTGTTGGCCTATTAGCCAGAAGCTGAGTGTTTTAATCATTTTCCTGACGAGGATGTAATATATTCCTACTCAAAACCAGACTACTGCCCAACAGGCTCTAGCTAGGAACAATTACCAAAGAGGAAATTTCCTGAAGAAACCTGTACATGTTAATTCCCTGCTCCAAGGCTATAGAGCAGAATTTACAGTTGGTGTTGTTAGATTATGTTTGTTTATTGTATATTATCACAGAAGAGTAGAATGGTTTGTGTTGAAGACACCTTAAAGACCATCTAGTTCCAACTTCCCTGACATTGACATCTTCCACTAGAACAGTTTGCTCAGAGCTCCATCCAGTCTGGCCTTGAGCACTTCCAGGGATGGGGAATCCACAGCTTCTCTGGGCAGCCTCTTCCAGCACCTCACTCCCCTCGCAGTAAAGAATTTCTTCCTTAGATCTAATTTAAATCTACTCCCTTTCAGGATGTTGTATTATGGTTGTTTGTGTGACCCTGGGCTTTTGCAATGACATACAAGTCAAGGAGAAGTCAAAGTTGCATTTTTGCTTTCTCTTTCCATGCCATCAAAAATAAATAATGATCTCTTTCCAGCAACTGATAATTCTGCCAGAACCCAAGACCATGATAGAGCCTCCTGTAACAGCTGCTCCAGCAGCACCTGTGTAAAGACTCTACAATTCATTGAACATTTTGCCCTTTTTGGAGAAAGTTATAGCTGTCCTTGTTAAGAAAATCTGCTACTAATATCCTCAGAGTTCCCAAGAAATAGCTGCTGCCTGACAACGTACACAACCTGTTGACTCTTACCTTGGAGCTTTGTTGACTACTATGTGTTCTCTTTCCTTCTCATCTATTGCTGCTTCATTTCTTCATTCTCCTACCTGATCTTTGCCCAGACTCAGGGTAGTTCTTGCATTTCTCTTATTTCTGTTTTCAGTACTCATTTGTCTTTCTTTCCCAGTGCATGATCTTGTACTCTAGACCTTAGGATAAATTTCTTTTTTCTTTTGTAATGCATTTTTATATAAAGGCTCATACATTCTTCAAATTTAAAAAAAATCAGTTTGCTCAGGTGATCTCCCATCTGCCAGTCATTGCACACTGTTCCCCTGTGCCAAGAGCAAAGCCAAGTCTTAGGCTCTGCTCAAACCCTCCTCAGGCCCTCCAAACAGAACTAAAGTGCATCTGGATACATTAATTTAGGGATCAAACTTAAATTCCTGATGTAGAACTACGCCTACTACACAGAACTTCTACCTGGTGAGTTTAGCATTTAGGTGCTCTTGGCCTTTTCCCATGAGTAATGTTTTGTGGAGGCCCAGGTTGCAATTTCAGCCTAGGGAGAGAAGGCAAAGTGCTACAGTGTTCAGGAAACCCAGGCTCACCTTCCTTCACAGCTTCAGGGTAATATTCTGCCAAGACACACATAGAAATGTTTTAAAGTAGCTGCCACTGATGTTTAAGGCTGGTTTGTAGCGATACAGTGCTGGACAGTTCTCCAAGGATCTACCTGATTTCCTGCATGCCTGTGGCATCCACACTGCAGTTCTGTGCTGCCATAAATACTGTGTTATCTTGCTGGGTTACAGCTCTCTTGGATACATCCTCACAAATAAGATAAATGGCTATGAGTGAGGAGTAGAGATTCCCCACAGAATCATAGAATGGGAAAGGCTAGAAGGGACCACAGTGGGTCATCTGGTCCAGCCTCCCTGTGGTCACAAGTTAGTCACTGGTGGGCTGAAAATCACTAACTGATAGGATGCAAATTTTTTAGAAAACCATGAAGCACTGCAAAAAAAGCTTAGAGGAAGCATAGATGTTTCCAGTCACAAACCCCTTTATTCGAAGTGTACTGTTAGAAGAGGTTTCAGTGCAATTTTAAGAGTATTGTTTGAAACTATCAACCCCTATTCAAAACATCTAAGATCACAAATACAAAATCTTTAAATTAAACACTCCAGGAAAACCAAAACCAAACCAAAAAAACAACAACAAAAAAACCAAACAAAAACCCCTCCTCCAGACCTGCAGATATTTTGTTCTGAAAGAAGTAACTTTATCAAAGTAATACTTTTTCTAGTACATTTAATCCTTAAGGACTCCTACTTTAAATCTTTCCTCTACAGTCATATCAACTAGATTTTAAATGGGAATCAAGGTTCTGATGTAATCCCGTGAATGGCTGAAGCTGATAACAGTGTGTAGTAAAGGATGTTAAATTAAACAGAGCCATTTGCAAACGTCATGAATTTGAAGCAAACTCAAAGAAAAATACAACCTTTATGTCTTCATATTTCTTCAGCATGCTAAAGCAATACACAAAGCACGGCATACCTCACACAGACATTCAGAGGTGTTTGTAAGAGGACCTGCACACAATTCACGCTGTGAGAGCACTTGGTGAAAGGAAAGCTGTGTCCCCAGTAACAGTTCCATGCTGGATCACTGCCAATTCACTATCATCAAAAGTCAGAATTGCAAAGTGTTTTTCCAGCCTGGTCTCACAATGATTTTGCACTGCTGCAAAAGCTCTTAACGCAGCCTTCCTTGACATAAGCCATTTTCCACCTCAAGATTTTCTCCTCTGTGAAAATCTTATAATGCCAACTGGACGGACAGTATGAACCCTGAACAAAGTTACACCATTCACGTTTAAGGTGACCCCCTGTGAGATGTAGTCAGATACTATAGGCAGTGCTAAAAACCATAAGGCAGGGAGAAAGGCCACATCCTTTGCTGCCTATGCCATCCAGCTGGAAGCCTGTGATTCCTGCTGCCCAGGGAGGTGGGAAACCACCTCCTGTTTGCCAAGCTGTTACCTTCCTTTCAGTCACATCTCTCTTCAGCAACAAACCAAACCAAAACCATACTATACAAATCCTACCTGTGGACACCTTACATTTAAGTTCAACTTTCTACTTCTTCACTGGTCCTGGTTTTCAGGCTGGTGTCACATGACAGAGACAACCTGCTATAACAGTGTGGGGAAAACTTAGAGGCAGGAGCATAGGGGAAGACAGAAAGGCAGGAAGGAGAAGTTCCTGGGCCAGAAAGGCATAACACTCTCCCCACAGAAGGCAAAAGCACCTGCAAACAGGCAACAGAGATGGACATTAGGGAAGGAAGAGCATAGATGCAAAGCCCCATAGCTGGGAAAGGACACAGGGACACGGCTCCTCCTACATGGCATGGAAACGGGCAGCAGTGACTGGGGCAATGTGGGACTTGGGTTCTGCACAGCAAACATAAAGTAGGTGGGGAAGGAAAGAGAAATTTCTCCAGCAGGGAACAGGGATAAGACAGGAAATGCAGCTCTGGTTCTATCCCAGGCATGTGGCTATCATGACCCAACACCAGGCATTAGCAGAGAGCTGCTGGGAATTACTAATTCCTCAGGCAAACAGCACTGTTTCCACAAAGCCTGCTCAAAGAACCCAGCAAACAGCTCCTGCATTGGGACCCACTGCACAGAGAAACACTGACAAAGCAGCTGCCAAGGACCAACCTCAGTTAATGTGGCTGCAGGTTGTTAAGGGCTCCCCTCATCATAACACTAATGAGAAGGGTTGAATGATTACTCCTGTGTTATTGAGTATTTGAAACAACCCAAGCACTGCACGATTTTCCTCTCTGCATGTGTGGACAGAAATCTGGGCACTTAACTAGCCATCTTGATGGAGGTTTTTATTGCCTCAGAAGAAATGCAAACTCCCTATCAAAAGCTTTTAATCACAACCTTTCTCAGTGCTCCTTCTGCTCCTACATGAAGCTTGGTGGATATCTTTATTACTGTGTACTACAGAGGTATGAGTACATCGCTTGCACTCCATAAAACAATAAATGTGCTCAGCATGCTCATCAGCACTCCAGCCTGCCTCGAATGAAGGCTCCAAGCTCTGCACTTCTCTTTATTTAAACCTGTTAAACCTATTTAATAGGTTTTAATTAAACCCTTTAAAGCTATTTAAGCTGCCAGATTGTCTCCTGTTGATGGTGATATATTTGTTTGTCCATGTGTAAGATAAAAGGTAGGAGTTTTTAAGGGCTATTTTATAGTATGAAAAATGAACAGCCACCCCCTCCTTGTGTTAGTCATGCTAAATAAATTTGGAAAATTCCTTTAATGGGTGCAATTTTATAATCAAAAGCTTTTTAAATATTGTGCATTGCTGAGCAGAACAAGAAAAAAAAATAAAGGAGAGCCCCTTCCCCTGCAACAGGAAGGAGTAAGAGTGTTGGTCACCCCCACCCAGAAGGCAGAGAGAAAACTATGTCCTTGTCTGGGTGACGCTTACAATACTTTTCCCTTACCATACTATTTGCAAGCCTATTTTTGTTGCCCCGGAAAGAGTGTGTTAGGGTAGGGCAGATATAAAACAGCCAGAGGGGAAGCTGAGCCCAGGTCAATGGTAGCTCTCCTTTGCAATGTGCTGCAGCAGTTAGTAAAGTCATAGTTCTTCTGTTTTATGTTTGTGATCCAAATGTATCTCCAGCAAAATGACTAACTGTATAATTCAGGAAAGGGTCACTGCAGTGTCTGCTATGATGTATTTATTTTTAGAACATCCGGGACCAGCCCAGACACCCATTTCAGCCACACCCGCCCATGCCACTCTGTTCCTGACAAAGCCCTGAAAGTCTCTGGAGCATCAAAAAACAGTTCCTGCCACAAAACTATGGAAACACTGTAAATTGCTTCTATAATTAATGTAATTCCATGCTCAATGGTCCACTGAGACTCTTTTCATCTTTTCCACACTGCCTAGAACAAAGGTTAAATGGTACAGACTATCCCAAATGGAAGGCCCCCATTGGGCTTTGCAAGCCTGACTGTCCTCTGAGCGGAGTACAGTCTCACTGGAGTTACTTTATGTGCAAGGATAAAGGGCACACTTTGACAATGTCTCATTTCTCTAATTGGCACACATAGCTGATGAAGACCTCCTTGTCTTTGAGTATCTTGCCAAGCTGATTGAGTACCTTATTATTTTGAATTTCTGCCAATCTGAAACAATCGCTAAGATCAGATGCATAACTTAAACTCTTTTCTCACATACATTATGTGCAAAGTAGTCCTATTAAAAAACCAAAGTTGTTACTGGAGAGCACTTGAAACAGTGTGTTAGCACTGAGGACCTATCAAAGAGCAGTGGGAACTGCTGCAATAGCCATGCCAGCTCCATGCTGATAACCAGCTTCCTAGTGGTCCACATTCAGGATGCTCAGGCTTGTCAAAATCCGAGGTCCCAGTCAGTGCCCTGGGAAGTCATGGTGAGCTGGGAACTAGTCATGTCATGTTGGTTAACAGTTATAGACATCCCTTGTACTTTCATAGGCAATAAAGTAAGTTTATTCTCCATGACAAACTACTATTGTGAATAAGCTGTTCCAATCCTACACAAACCCTTCTGCTCTTCCTCAACCTTTTCTCTCATAAATGGCCAATCCCCATTTTCCATTTTGCACCTGGAAAGCAGCATTTTCTGTCAGCTCTTGGAAATGCAAGGTGAAAGCAATTAGGGAGGAAGCAGAGAAGGCACTACAAGAAAACATCTCTAAACCAATAAGATAAATCATGTACTAGTTCATCTAAATTCAAGAGCATTAAGACATACCAACCACATGACTCCGTTAGCACAGGGAATGACATGGAACAAGGAAATAATAGAATCCTTTGAAGCCATTTGAACTAGACAGGATAAAAAAACCCAAACAACCAGTTCTGCACAGGGAGGTTTTTGCCTCTAGTATGTGTGCTATGTCCTTCCCTTTCTGTCATTAGCACATCTTGGGCGTTGGGTTATTTGGCATAGATGTCTAGTAAGTTCTTTCTTTTGTTACATGTGAGAAACCAGTGAGTTGTTGCAAGCCAAATAGTTTGTTAAATACATTTGTTGTCTTCTGATCACAGTAAATATATTAGTGCACTACTCTTAAAAGGAAAAAACCTTACTAAAAAGAACCTAAAATTGCTCTACTGGAAGAGGCTTTCTAACCAGCCAGCTTTTGGTGCCGCTGCAGTTTCCAAGAGCTATGTGTTTTGTGTCAAAACAGAGTAAGTAGGATGTCCAGAAACCTCCATAATTCAAAGAATTCAGTAGTTTTCAGAAAGAGATTTTAGCAGTCCTGTGCAGGAATGGGCAACTACAAAGCAATTGCACACTGGCCCCAAACATTTCATCTTGCCACAAATTTCTGCCTTTTTGACCCTCTGTAGGAGTCAAGAGCAAATGAGGTTTGACAACTTGGCAAGAGTTTCAGAGAGACTGTAATTCCTAGGAAAAGAAAAAGCTCCAGTTTTGCCTTTTGGGGACTTTGAATGGCCATGGAAGCATTAGCCATGTATCACATCCAAAGTAGCCTTTCTCTACTGGACATGAGACCAGGAATTTGGGGAGAAATGATTTGAATCTCACATTTCTTGAGACTAATCCTCACCTGTTTTTGCCATTTCATCTAACAATGTTTGGTGACATTTTTGCTTCCACAACCTTTGAATGAGTTTGCAAACACTGATATTTACAGCATCTATATTGCTGTAATATATAACCCATGCTGAGATGAGGAGGAATAATTCATCTGTCTAGAAAGATGACTTTACACTGTCCTCACACTGGGAAAGATGTCACCTCATGTACTAAGATTTAGAAGGTTATCAACCCTGTATTTCAAATAAAGCCCTAGACTCAATGTTGAGAATAAGTAGGAAAACTAATAAAACCCAAAGAAATATGAGGTTCTCATCACATCAAGTAATTACTGTGTAATGAAAAACACATCTCAACAAATAAGTATTTTACAGAGAAAAATAATGAAAATCATTGGCCAGGGAGGTTTGTAAATCTCATGGCACAGTTTTCCTCAGACCAACTAAAATCCAAAGCTTTTCCATTCTTATCAGTTGTTGCCTAAACAGACAAATCAGTCAAGACCAAAAATAACATTGATCTCCTTCTAAAGATTATGAAAGAAGAAATCTGCAGGAAGCATAAACACCTCATTACTATAACCATGGATTTAAATAATTTAACATTAAAATTTTGATAACACTGACACTCCTCAAATCAAGTACCACACTGAGAAATAACACCATTAAGACAAACTGAATGTGCTTTTTAGAACGATTTCTTATCTTGAAGAAATCTTCAGACAGCAAAGTGCTGTCTATGTGGGATAGTGCTCCTATCCCAGCAAAACACATTATTTAGTTAGAGTGATAAGGCAGAAAGGTTACAGCAGACAAATATGGTGTAAAAATAAATGCCACTTGCTTTGGGGTTTCAGAAACCTGAGATGCATTGCTATCTACAACATGCAGCTAACACCCAGGAACATGTTAGTGCCAGATAGATAGATAGATAGATAGATAGATAGACAGACAGACAGACAGACAGATAGATAGATAGATAGATAGATTAAAAAAGTTGTAAAAATACTCTATTGGTAAATAGGATAGAATTTGCACCTGTATCAAAGTCAGGCAAGCATCCACTTCCCACATAAAAGCAGTCAGAAAATCCCTGCCCTGTTACTAGTTCAAAACACAACCTTAGTCTGGCCTGAAAGGGGATGTTGTCTACCCTGACTGCTGAGAAAAAAAAAAAACAAACCCCAAACCTTTTTGAATTAATTTGGATCCCTCCAGACCAGCTTCTAGTTAAGGTGCATGTGGCAACAGGGGGCTTCTTACCTCAATTCTACAATACCCCAGCAGATCACACTTGCTGAATTTTATTCCAAGCCGTTATATCAGCAAATGATAATCAGCACAGTTTTCTCACATGGGGAGGTAGGGTCAGAAGGCACAGTGTAGAGACAGCACCGTATTAAATTGTGTCAAACCACTTTTCCTATAGCAGGTAGGTCTGGCTGATGCAGCATGCCACTGTTAGAGCATCCAAGGGCCAATTTTCACCAGATGATTGCCAAAGTATCACTACCCATTATCTCAACTCCTGGAATAAAGATGCCGACTTCCATGGCAGAACACAGTGCAACTCAGAGGTTTGACCCTTTCATTTAAATCCGGGAAACCTGCTTTTAGAGTGCCAACTGAAACCAAAAGGAGATGTTTGTCTTCCAAGGGAGCCAAGTTTTTAATTCTTGGATTGTATTTGGAAATAACAGCTATTACACAAAAGTCCAACATTGTCTCTCTTTTGAAAATAACCAACACATTAAAGGGTCTTCCTTGAGTCGTTGCAGCAAAAAATACAAACAAACAACAGCCCCTCCACCATCACTTTGTGAGGGCTACAAGTAATAAAGATAGCTTTCCATGCAATTTTACTGTCTTTAGACTCTTAAGTTACTCTGGCTATTGAATAGTACCAGCTAACAATATTCCCTTTCCTAGGTTAAGTTTCTTAGAGATTATTTTTAACTTGTACTTTTCCAGGTTTTTCACATAGGACTCAGATGTATTAACAATTTGAGCCCAAATTCAAGGTACTTTTCCTATTTGGAAAAAAAAAAAAGAAATACAAAACTAAACAAAACTAAGCTGCAGTTGATTGTTTTTCCCCCCAATTTATAGTGGAATAAATATTATTAAGAACTCTATCTTTACATACAGAAAAAAAGAGACAGCTAAATAAAAAATAAAACATTCTGGTAAATTTTCAGAAGAGACCATTTGTTGGGCATGGCATTATATATTCTCAGGGTTGGAGCTGAATCCTGCAGGCAACTTGCCCTTCATGTTCAGTTTCCATTTATTTTGGCTGTAAACCACATTCAAGCAGGTATCAAGCCATCTGCTTCTACCCTCAGCAAATGCAGTAAACTTCTCTTCAGGTTTGGAGCTAGAACAAGGGGTTTTCTTCTGTCCAGTAATAAATACACTTTTAAAATCCCTATAGGCCATCCATGGCCCTATATGTAAAAGATCTAATGAAAGAAAGGAATGTGGCAGCAGGGGAAAAAAAAAGAAAACAAAATAAGACTGCATAGGAATGAAAATTCAATATATTAAAGGCTATGATAAGCTCCAGGACTATAACTTGACTTTGACAAAGCTAGTTTTGCAAAATGCTAGGAATGGCAAACATGCAAAACATGTTTTTTCACAACAGGAAAACTCTCAAGACATTCAAAGTTAGGGCTCAAGTAAGTTAAAGGTGTAAGAAAGCCTTATGCAAAGTCTATTCTCAAATTTTCAGAAATAAGACAATGATCCAGCTGTGACAGTCTGTGCCTTGCTGGTCTTCCAGAGAACAGACATGAATAATAACCCAAAGTGAGGGAAGACTACGCTCAAAAGCTCTAACTGCTCAAAACAGTTTAGTTAGTATTTAATATTTAAAATGAATTTTTAGAAGACTTGAAGGCTTGTGAGCATGGAAGATGGAAAAGGAAAAGGCTATCTTCCTCTTAGTTTACATCAAGAAGAGCAGAGTTCAGGCAGCTGCAAATCTATGTAATCACTATATGAGCCCTGGTTTAGTGGAACTTTTCTCAAGCTGCCAGGCTGGGAGTCAGGATTAATCAGCTGTATTGTAAGATTGGGATGCTCCACAGCACCCCCTTAATGGGGATGGGGGCTGGAAAACATGCAATTTAGGGCTGATCCAGAGTGTAATGGAATTGGTTCAAATGATTTCACCAGCATTTGAACCAGGTTCGCAAGATTTGCTCCCATATTTCCAAAATGAAAATCACCCTGGTTTTTTTGTAAGGCCATCAACTTTGACAGAGCACTCGGATAAAGTTACTGTTAGCTGTCAACAGGGGTCAGTAATCGGACGTTAATAAACCCACCCACTGTGAATCTTCAACATCAGCCAGTAGTTCCATCTCCTACATTTGAGTGCATAACCTGAATGCCCCCAGACTGATGCTAAGGGGAGTGCAACCCACTCTTTTCTGCTGTCATTTCTGCAAGAACCAGCGTGGGTGCCCGAGGGAGAAGGATGCTGTGATGTACTACAAGCACTTTGTGGAGGACATCTGCTATGCTGGGTAGCCACAGCCAAGCTGTATTACAAGACCAAGGCACAGGAAAGTGTTCTCTCTCAGCATTTACATTATAAGCACATGCCAAGTCCTCTGCCCTCATCTTTCAGAAGAACAAACTTCATCTTTACACACTTTGAAAGTAATTACCTCTTAACGCAAACTCAAGACCATTCATATTGATTACTATAATTTGACAGTGCATTTTTGACACATTCCAGTGCTGTTTGATGCTGGAAATGCTATGAATCAACCCAGAAAGCATTTCTACTTGAGTTGTTTTGGAACGGGTAAGAATAAAGGGCAATATGCCAGGAGGACTGAACACCTTGAGATGAGCATGCTTATTTTAAGCATGTCATTTAACTTGCAAAGGGTTGAGAAAAGGCTTAAGAGGAGGGTCCAGTTGTCAGGAGGTTATCAATCTCCACATTTGTACATAACCGAGCCTCTAGGAATGTGCTGACAGAGGGGAGATCTCATCAAAACATTGGGGGCTTTTGAGCATGCAAAGTCCCAAGAAGAATTAGAAAATTGCCAAGAAAAGCACTGCCAGCATACAGGCTGAAAACAAAGCAAGAAATTCGGAAGCCCCACAGGAGACTTGGTATGTTCTTTGCTAACCACAGTGGAAACATCCTTGTTCACTTCTGTATGATACACAAAAGCTACAAAGACAAGCAACTTGTGTGTGTTACATGAAAAGGTTGCAAGCCCACAAATTGCTTGCCTTTGTAAGCTTTGAAGACAACCTACCCCAAAACCTGGGGGAGGGAGTATTAAAACAGTGGGGAGTGATTTGACCTTCTCTAAATTTTACTGAGCATAATTTTAAAATACTAAAGGTGTTTCTAAGCAACTGGAGAAAATTCTTGCTGTCTTAAGCACTCAAAAAAGGAGAGAACATGAGGGAGATTGGTGTTAGCCTCCTTACCATCAGTTCCCCTCTTCAAATTATAAAATCCTGTTGTTACAGCCCAGGACACTTTAGAGACCACAAAGACTTTGGTCCACCTTCATAAAACAGACAATAAAACCACTTCTGTCTTAACAGCTGATGCATGGGGTGGCCTGAAGGAAGCTTGACCAAATCATGCACCTTTACTTTCACAAGGTAGAGAAACTCCAAATTTCCCCACAGATATTCTTATTTTCTAATGTGAATTTACCAGCAGAATTTCACCACCGCATTAAAAAATATACTTTTACAGAAACAAAATTGTTCAGAACAAATGTATCATATATAAAATTTGCTTATTCACTCTCATCAGTTCTGCCACATTCATATCACGCAGAGGAGGGAAAGTCCTTTTTAAAGAAAGGATTGTATAAAATTGACAGAATTCCTCCCACCTTTGCATGTTGCTTTCTGGTAAGCTACATAGACTGTTGTGTTAAATATGCTCTTTTTGATGCAACTCCACTTTGCTTATCAGAAATTGTGAAATTAGAGCTTCAACAATGACAGGAAGGCTATTTTTACTAGGAGTAGCAGACAGAGAATAAATAGTACTTAAACACAGACTTTCAGGGCTTGTACTTACTTAACACAGTTTTAAAAGCAGTCCTTTCTGTGGCACAAGCTTATTTTTAATCTCCTTTATTGATTTGTTTTCTTAACAGCAATGAGCCCAAGCAATAGCATAAGATATAACACAAAAAACTAGATCTTAACACATAACCTGAGCAAAAGTTGATTAACTTTGTTTAGATCAGTTAATCTATTATCTATTTTCTGTTAGATACCTATCTAATAGAAAGATATCTATCCATTATCAATTTTTAAAGTTCCGATTCATAGGTCCCTTGCAGGCAATCTATAGGCATTTGGGGAAGCTTTGGCCCAGAGGGCCAGCAAATGAAAGTACAGACAAAAGGCAGATCTTATTTCAAATGTATCTTTTGACAAAGGTGATGATAGACTTTGGCCCTTGTTACAATTTCTTTCACCCTTGCAGGCTTTACTAGTTAATTCCACTTTAAAAGCACCATATTTCAAGTCAAAGAGTAATAAAAACATCAGTTCAGCGACCATGTGAACATCAAAAAGTTTGATGGAATCTGTGCATTTGAGAATCATGTTTAAACAACATTACACTTAGTAACTAATATCACCCCTAAGCTTGCATCCTTCATTATTTGACACTTGATAAATGTTGTAAGCCCCTATATCTTTGGAAGCAAAACTAAGATAAGTTCTGAGAGACAGCATTGGCTAAAGTTATTGCTGGCATAGTGCCAGGGAAATCCATCAGGATAGATCTGATTTGCAAGAGGAATAATTGCAAAATCTTGCAGGCATTTCAAATCCCCCCCATCCCCCCCCACTACAAAAGATGCTTCATTTCTCAGAAGAAAAACAAAACTGAAAACTTATGTAGATATACCTCTGCTTTTAATTCCTCTCAGATTTAGGAGCTTCATGACACCTAGAAAGAAAGCTGTCACAAAAATACAATGGCAGGAAGGTTTTTTTACAGAACACACATAACTCAACTGCCAGTTAGTACCTTTTTTACCTCCAACACACAGTCTTTCAATCACTGCAGTGGAACAAAAAAAAGAAATCCAGCTACTGGCAGCTAAGCTTTTGCTCACAAAACACCCCACAGATGTGACAAGTCTATCCAAGAAAGCCAAAGAACTTACCTCCCACAGTGCAAACACAGAGTACAGCTAAGAAAAAGAAGGCAATCCCCAGGAGCTTCATGCTTGGTGGTAGTGGTGGTTATGCTGCCAGCTCTCCCTTGCACAGCTGGGCAGGGAGTGCTCTCTCACTCTGGGGCAGGCCTTAATTACTCCATGGAAAAAGGTGTGTAGAGACTGTGCCTAGTCACTGCCCATTCCTGCTTATTTTGGGGACTTTGATAAAGAACAGGAGGAAACACAACATACTCCCTCTGGGAGTTCAGTGCAGAGGAGATTTATTGTTTCAGTCCTTACAGGAACTCCTTTTCTTTGGCAGTGAACTGTGTTTTTGTTAATACGTTATTTTGTTCTTCTTTGGTCATGAGGTCAGGAAGGTTTTTGAACAGAGGCAATCTTTCTTTAGAATACACTATACATCACCAGCTTTCATACTGTAAGCTTGGGATACTTTTAAAGGGGACATTTATGAGCATCAAGGGAGCCCAGGTAGTAGTGGATAGCACAAAAGAGGAACAGAAGAGCAAAACAAACAATAAGAGACCTCATCTGGCTCTTTTTTGGGTTGTGTAAAGTGGTCTTGGTGAAAATCACAGCTGCTTCATGTTAAAGGTAGAGAGAGTGCGCCTCCCTGAGAGAGCTGCCATCCTGCAACCAACAGGATGCAAGGGGCCACCAGAATAGGGCAAGGAAATGACTTTAGCAAGGTGCCCCAGCAGGGACAGGCTCTGGGCTCCTCAGAGTTAGAGCTGGGGTCTGGGTTTTTTCCTTTAAATGGAAATGAGCCCTCTTTTTTTCTTCTTTTTTTTTTTTTTAATTTTAGAAGTTGAAACTATGGAAAGGTTTTTTGATTCTTCTGTATAGGTACTTGTGCCATGGGTTGGGAATACAGTCCCCAAAGCAAGCCTCTTACCTGAGCTGTCTAATCAGCCACCACGGAATTGCTCTCTTCTCTTCAGGACCCACTGATCTGGGAAACTTTGATATCCCTCCTTCTCACAGTGTGCCTCCAGTTTCTGTGGAGGAAATCTGAGCAGAGTTCTAGAGATAAAGGCTATCAAAGCCTGTTCTTGTACTGCTCTTGTGCTCTGTGCCTTAACGATTCAAGGCAGCTAATGGCAAAGCTTCAACTACAATGAGAATGCAGTGCAGTGTGTTTGCTCTTCTCCCTCGCTATGATCTCTTGGGAAAAATCAGTGGAAAAACTGACAAACAGCCTTACTCATTAGTCAGCTCTACCTTTTTCAGTAATCGAGAAATTTTTTTCCCTCATGACTGTTTCTCACTGTAAGGGGAAGTTTTGGAATGGCTTCACATGCAGGAACTCCCAGGAGCTACACCATGGTGCTTCCAGCCACAGTGTGGTTTTATTCATGGGATGAGGAAAACAGTAGCATCTTAGCATCATGTATGGAATTGTAACTGTTTAGGTTGGAAAATACCTTTAAGAAGATCACTGAGTCCAATTGCTAACTTCACACTGCCAAGTCTTCCCCCTAAACCATGTCCCTAAGTGCCACATCTACACTTCTAAAAATAGCTCCAGGGAAGGAGAATCAACCACTTCCCTGGGCAATCCATTCCAGTGCTTGATAACCCTCTCTGTGCTGAAATTTTTCCTAATATTTAACCTCAACCTCCCTTGGAGCAACTTGAGGCCACTTCCTCTTGTTCAATGGCTTATTAAGAGGGAGAACTTAAGTGCCACAACTTTTGTTTATAGAAATTACATTGCTACATCTTAAGACTATGACACATGCTCTGCCTATTGCAAGTGACAGAGGCTGGTGTTCAACAGAAATCTGATGGTAGACAATTAATTTCTTCATTTGGAAAAACTCAGATATTTGCATCCATGAGGGAGGCAAAAATGTAAGTTCTTCTTAGAAAGACTGTCTTCACCGCTACTGAAAAGGATCACACATTAATACAAACTTGACTCAGAAAGTGGTGGGCCACACAAGAACACTGTTGTCAAGTTGATTGGAGTCAGGGAGTCAGGGAGTTTGTGCCAGTGCTCTGTTTTTATGCTAGTTTTGTGCTGACATAGGAGCTAAAATTAGGATGGGCTAGAAAAGTAGTAACTGCTGTAGCAGAAAGCCTTCAATAAAAAAGACAAATTTGAACACAGAGAGTGAATTCATCCCAGGTGCCTGATGTGATAAGAGGGACTCTGACTTTTTATTGCCAAACTACCACCTGAAATGTTAATTCTGAAAAAGGATACAAAAAAGAATAATATTTTCTTGACTGACATGAAATCTCTGCAAAATCTAAGAGGCATGAAGGCATGAGGACAGGATCCCTACCTTGGGTTTTGAGATCCAGACAAACTATGTGAATGCCTAAGAGCGTATTGATTTGGTTCAGTGCTGTTCATCTGGGTAGCAGCATCCCAAGGAGTCCTCAGCTTAGTGTTGCTGCTGCTGAAGATGGTGGCTGTGGTGGTTTCCTGCAACTCACTGAATGCAGAAAGAGCACAAAGTGTTGCAGCCCTATAGCAGCTACGTATATTGTAGGTACAAGTGTGGAAAAGGCTCCCCAACCTCATGGAAGGGGTCAGGAGGGAAAGAAAGAGAAAGGGATAAGTGTCTTTGCCTTACACCACATCATGCAACTCAGGTTCTATCTCAAGTGAGTCCTAAGGCGACTTACTGCCTCTCTCTGAACCATGAAGAGAACTATGTCCCTCCGAGATACTCAGTAAGATCAGCTTCAAAGGAAACTAACTTTTGCTAGATCAGACTTGGATAGCAGCAGCATGCATGGTAAGAAATAATAGGAATAGAAGAGCTCAAATAACTCACTTAAAGAAAAACTCTGGCTAAAGCTGAGTTGTAGCTTCTGACTTGGATTATCTGAGCTGCAGAAGAGATTCTCACAACTCTTGTCAATGGAAACAGTTTTTTCCTTTAAAAATAAATCATTGAAGGTTTTTAAAACTTGCAGAGGTCTTTGCAGTAAAGAATATCCTTCTATTTGTTCACTGAATGGAAATCTTCTCTTTTCCTCCCTACTGGCAAATAAGTTTTCCTTTATTGAATAAATGTTTTTCTTTCTTTCCTCAAACCAAGAAACTTAGCTTCAGTGCCAATGTATGCTTTGTTTTATAAAGAGAAATTTGGTCATTGGTACTGCTGCCAACTGTGGTATTGCTGCCAGTGCTGGAATATCTGGAGTTTCACTTCAAGCCCCAGAACAAGTGACTTTGTGACAGTCTGTGTTTCCACATTTTCTTCAAGTTAAGAATTTAGCCCTCCTCGTTGCAAAAGAAAAGAGCCCTCTAAAGAATGAAAGGACTCTCTGTTTTAAAACACCGTTATTTTGTGGTCCAATAAGGGTTGGGGTAGTTTGAGTTATGTATTTATTTTTTGCCAGTGTGGTATTTCATTATTAAAGGGAAATCCATTTACTGCCACAGCGGATTTGCAGTTACAGCTTTATTGGTCTCAGGCTGTATTTATATATTCTTTCTTGGTTCACATTGCTTGGAGCAAAACATTGCCTTTTTATGCACAGTTCTCCTATGAGGTTCAAATAATCCCCTTCAGATTTAGAGAATGTAAAAATTTTACATATTGTTCAATATTCTTGAAGCACCACTGCATAAACCAGGTAATAAATGGATAGCTGTGCTACCTTATTGTGGGCTGCTGGCAATTTCCAACATGGCTGTGAAGAGTCAATTTGTCAAAGTCTTTACAAAAGCATAAATAAAAAGATACAAAAATTGCACAGTCTTTGGTGTTTTACTAAAGTGAAGAAACAAACACACCGACTAAACTTTCCAGCCTTTCCCATTGATGCTTGCTATCCTTTCCACTGATAGTTATTTTAACTCTTAGAGCACAATGATAGAAAAAGAGCAAGCTAATCTCCAACTCTATTGTTTTGCTCCATTTGTATTTCAGCAAATACCTTTAAGGTAATATTTTATCAGAAATAACATACGACCTGCACATTTAGTTATACTTCCAAAAGCAGGGTAAGTTTGCATTAAAAATGCAGTTGTAACAGTGCAGAAATACACTGTCTAGTTATGCTTTCTGGTTTTAGTCTATCACATATATTAAAATTTTAATATAAAGTATAACTCTAAAGAACTTGAATTTAGCTGTATAAAACTAAGATATTTTGATGCTTATGTATAGAAGTTACTCAAAAAATTCATGCTGTGGGACATATTGAAATGTAGATATTTTGTTCTGAATTTTTTATGGAACTATTGGAACATCTCATAGACTATAATTGCCAGTGTCCTAATTCCTCTGCATGAAATAATATTAAAAATATGAAAGATCGGGCTTTAAAATGTATTTAATTGCTTAAAAAGCCCAAGACAGGGACCTTTACTTTGAAGGATGGAACTGCTTGAGTCTCATTGATTTGATTCAGAGCCAGCTGCTAATGTGAAAAATTCCACTGAATCTCTAAGTGCCTAGATACCTTTATGTAGGCACTAAAGACAAAAATGCACTTAGTCTGGGCTTTTTGGTTTTGTTTTGTTTTGGTTTTTTTCTGAAAGATATTTTCAAGGCCAATAGTATTATTGCATGTCTAGCTATCAGAGGATTGTTTATATGTATTACCAACAGATTGTAACAACATCCACTACTGCAGAGCATGTTTTTCCTACTCTTACATACCTGGAATTTTACTGATATCCTACAGAGACTGAAAACATGTTTGAAGGATCTGACTCAACTGTTTATTCACTTGCAAGTGATAGAAGTCAGGACCATATTTGTAGAAATGTAGTTGCCACTCAACTAGAGTACCAGATTTTGAAGGATTGTTGTATGTTTGAGGAATTTGGAAGATGCACATCACTGCTGAAAGGGTGCAGCAGCCTTACACTCCTGTCCATCTCTCACTGTACACTCCCATTGCTGCTGTGAGCAAAACACGAGACAGAAGGAGGGCTCTGCATTTACATGCATCATCTGTCTGTTCCAGAAACTGTATTTCCATCCTGAGCCACAGTTTATTTCACCACGTCATCAATCCTGGCTATCAATAAAGACCATCTCATTTTTGTGTTCAATCCTTATATCCTAATCTAGTAGACAACATATTTTAATGGAAGAGACCAATTTACTCTATACCTTCTGACTTGGTTCATGGGCTTCAGGAGTTATGCAGTTACTTGACAGTTATGTACTTGAAAAGCTGTTTTTGTTGACTAGTCACCATGTGGTTTACCCCTTGACTTTGTGAGCTTCTCACTTGGAGTTGCAATGTGCTAGTTAAACAGCCAAGGTCTTTCTAAGGGCACTACTCTAGGTCCATTCTTTCTCTCTTGGTGAGTTACTGATCTATAGATATTTTGCTCTTGTTAGTCTGAAAGAAGCTTAATCATAACTACAGTAGCCAAGAGAAGAAAGATATGGAAGCAAAGGTGCTGCTCTCCCATGCCATATTCCGTGCTTATATATGGACAATCAGAAGCGCTGGAAGAGAGAGACCATAAACAGTTATTCCAGGGATATAAAAAAACATGGGTTTGCAAACTTGGAGCAAGGAACTTCATGTCATAGAAAGACTCATGGAATGTGTTTATAGGATCTGCATCCTGTCCTGAGCTAATGAAATGGGAAACAGTGAGTCAGTCTCGGCTTCTCATGTTATTCGAAGTGCATGGAATGATTATACAGTTGGCTGTCTCAGAAGAAACAAAACAGAAGTATGTGTTTGAACCATGCCTTAATTTTCCAAAAGGATGAGTAAATCCAACTGCTATCTATCCAGACATATATCTTGTCTCTATTGTGGTAAACTGCAGTGATCTCATTCTGCTTGGACCTGGTTAAAAAATAGGCAGCAATGTGAGACCACAGTGGACCTCAGTACTGAAAAGCAAGATGTGCTTTCTGTTCCAATTGTACTTGTCATTTTTCCTGTGCAAGATATTGTTGGACATTAGGCTGCTGAGCTGAGTTTCTGTGGTTTCTCTTTTCCACTTGGTTTCCTCTGCACAAGCAATGGAAAAATGTATCAGATTTCTCATCAGTTTTGTGAGGGGATACTCTGTGTGTTGGTCAGTCTAAGCTATAGTTTTTAACAGTGTCTGCTTTGTTTTGAGACCACTAGTGCCAGAAAAATCTTACAACATTATATAATATCTAATTATGAAGAGCCTATTGTACTTAAATACAAATATTATAGCTTTCCTAGCAGCCAACACTATGGCTATACTAGTATCCCAACATCTATTAAACCTCCAAGTTTTCCGCCACTTATTGTAGGAGTCACCAAAAATGTCTCCAGAGCCCTCATTGCTCAGTTTTGTTTCTGTTTGTCACTGTTGTGAGATTTGGGGGGCTTGGGCTACTTCTTAGAAGACCCTGGGAGCTTCTAAGCTGCAGGACATGGGGCTGGAAAAAGGAAGAGTGACAGGAGATCTGGCAGCTGCATGGAATTTAATGCTGGGCAGATAGAGAGCATGCAAGAACTGCTGGGCCAGCACACTCATTTCCTGCATCTCTTATTCTGTCAAGAGAGTGAGGTAAAGAGACGATTCATAATGAACAGCTTCTTCTGGAACTCATAAGAAGCCAGAATCCACATATCTGGGACTAAATTATGCTCCAAGACAACATCTAGCAGACATTCTATCGAACAGAGCAGCTCTCAAACTTAAGACAGCTCTTTTCTGCTTTGCATTTTTCCTTGTACCTTTTTTGTTTGTTTATTTGCGGCTATCTACCATCTCCTCCAATCCAACTGCCAGCACTGATAGGCTTGAATTCTGTGGCTTAACCTCCTTATCCAGATAAGCTGCTCCTCGGTGTCTGGCTTCCCAAGCCTTCATTCCTTTGGTGTATTTCAGACTTCCTGTTGTCGCTATCAGAATGAGTCCTGCTGGCAAGCACTTTTTGACCCATGCAAAATACAATGCATGTCTGGTCCGATAAGGAAACAAAGTAGCCAAGAAAAGTAGGTAAAATCCCTGTGCCAAAATATACCCCTGGCATTCCAGCTTCCTAGAAACCTGCATATCTGCCCCTTCACAGATAGCATAAACATTTTCCTGTTCTCTGCATTTCTACTTTCAATTTATTCAGCAATCCAGATGGGAATAAATGCTTTCCACAACATATAATAGTTAGGCAGTAAGTAGCCAACTGAAAAGAAAAGCTTCTTGGGCACCTTCTAAAAGTAGGTATTTCAGATCATCCACAGACAGCTGGAAAATGCTCAAAAAATATTTCACACATACATGCTTTTGGTAATCTGTTATATTGCTGGGCCGTTTGTCATCAGGAACACACTGATTCACTTTCATCTTTGCTTACGCTCATCTAAACTTTTGTTCCAAACAGCTGGGATAAGACTAAAAGTTTTTTAAGGGGAAAAACTCACACCAAACAACAGATAAAAATGGACTCCCAGCACTTTGTACTGCCACGTACTGCATTTAGGGCTGTTCACTAGCAATAAAAACCGCTTGTAGTAACAAAAAGCTGCTAATAAACCACTAGGCATCATGCCAATCAGTATTTTAAATTAACTTTATTAATTGCTGTCATATATTTAGAGTTACAAAACTATGTTCAGGGACACTAGCATCATTGGTCTTCGCAGCAACAACACTACATCTCAAATTAACATTAAAAAGTGCTGCTTGGTGTTCAAGACCTATGCAAAAATTTGGGGGTACCATGAGAAAATGGCTAAGCAAAGAACAGTTTAAAAAATTTGCCCCCTCCTACATCTTTTCATGAAGAACAGGACCACATACAGCCTACACATTATGCTCCAATAGGTTAAGGTAATTTATTTTTCTTGGATTGGGTTGGGTTAGGAGACTGTTAATTCCCATGGCTCAGCTGAAAAGCAAAATCCCAGTGAGCTCTGGTAAATCAACAGAAGTTACACTTAGAAGTTCAGCACTTCAGCCACTGAGGTCAATACTTGACTTCAGTTTGGTTCAGTGCTGGGAACAGCAGGTGGACATCAATTGCTTCTACAGACAAGTTATTTTTGTTTCTTGAGGGATGGGCAAATAAAGAAGGAACAGTGTCAAGGCTGGGACAATGCTATTCACACAACTATCACTTCAGGCTGAGTACACTAATCACATTAATGAAGGAAGTAAGCACTCAATAAAACTATGGCATATTGTTTTCATCTGACTTTCTACTGTGTGAATAATTTGGCTGAAGACAGAGAGCATTGCCATCACTGGGAGCATGTAAAGACAGGTTAGGTAACAGTCAGAGATAATGCACCGTGGTTTCAGGCAGAGATCTGACTCTTATTTCTATAGAGCTCTTGCTATCCTGAGAGCCTTGAGGTAGAATTCCAGTTTGGAAAATGTATCATTTATGTATTTATTAATCCACCACTTATCTAACTTCTGCCATCTCCCACAGATATGGAGACCCATTTCTGACCTGCTTGTGCAGAACACACGTGGGGAGCCCAGGGAGTTCATTAGAGCAACAAGATGAAATGAAAAATCTACCAAGGGCTACTTTAAGCGTCAATTCCTCATGCATGGTGCATCAAATCCATGTGTTAACAAAAGATGGGTAGAAATAGCCAAAACCTGTGCTGTGACATGCTGCATCATCACATTTACTGAAGTAGATGTAATGACAGCACTAAACTCCTGTTTGCAGGGGGATTCATGTACTGGCAGAAAGCTCAGTTTTGCCAAATAGCTTCAACTGCATTAGGAGAAATGTAAGCTGTTGCTCATTGGACAGTACTTATCGAGAAAACCTAAGATTTTTGTTTCATTTAATTGGTATGACTGTTTTCTGTCATTGTCATTGCACAACAGAACTCTACAAGAAGACACAGTTTCAACATAGCTTATGGTTGCTAGAAATCACTATTTAGCCTGATGCATGGATCCCCTTACAGCTAAGACTGGATCAGCTCAGTAGTTGAAAGAAAAAGGCATTGGAAAGAACACGTGTTTCAAGAAATAACATCTAGACACTCGTGCTGCTCCAGCAGGACACTGACAGGCAAAAGGAGCACTGTGTGACTGCAACCCACAGCCAGCCCCTCCTCTGTCGTCTCCCTACTTTGATCGAGTACTTCTATATAGCCATCACTCCTCACCTTTCTGGGCAAGGAGAGCTCCTGCATTTCAATCCCTTGGTAGCAATTGGCATGAGAAATACTTTCACTGCCCTGTGATTCTGTTCTTTGGCTGGGAGGCCCTGGGGTGAGTCACTCAGTCACCCGCTGCAAAACAACAGGAAGAGTCACAAAATCCTTCAAGAATAACAATGACTGGGAGGTGTCTTCAACCAGGCTAGAGTGCTGACAACATTTGCAATTGCATTAGAAATATGCTTCTTTCGGGCTATATTTCTTATTTTATTCCCTCTTTTAAAATGATTTTTTTCACAAAATCTTTCAAACAGTAGAGCTGATGGACTACTCTTTTAACAAGTTTACAATTTAGGGAGTTTTTCTACATGCTGTTGAAAGATCTGTTTGATAAAGACTTTTTAAAATACTTTATTCCCTCCAGATCTGGTGATACATATCCTTTCAATGCATGTTTTGGAGAGTAAATAGCAATATTTGCTGAGAAATTTAACTGAAAGTAATGTTTTCTGGTGTTCATCCAGACCAAATCTGTGCTCAAGTCAGGCCAGATCTGCTCTCTAGACAAAGTTACTGGGCAGATTCTTCAGATCTTTCTAAACTGGTTTAACTGTGCTCCCAGTGAAGTCAATGGAAAAACCCAGAACCAACCTTTCACCGATTTTGGTGAGCAGAGTTAGATCTGATTACTTTGGAAAATTTTGGTCATATCTATTTACTATTTGCTTTAATGACAAGTTAACAAATCTATACTTTGCATAATTATTAATCCTATTAAATTCAGCTGTACATCCTAACATAGAAAGCTATACATTGAAATGTTCATAGAAACAGGCTCTAGAGAAGGAACGGTGACATGTGAATAGCAGTCCTGTATTTCAATTTTCAGCAAATCTCCTGTATCCTACTCCAGTCTCATATTGCTTTCCCATACATGTTAGTATGTTGGCCTCATTCAGAGTGGGAACTATATGGAATAGGGATAATCTTTATTAGCCCAGTTTATGTGACAGAAGGGAACTTGCAATACCAGCAACAACAGGAATTTTCTATAACAGAAATTTTCCACCACATCAGATCTAGGATTGAGTTACTTGCGAACTTGATGAACCATTGGCCTGTGACATTCACTGTGTATGAATACAAGAGAGTATAGAAAATTCTAAGTAGCAGGGCATGGAACAAGTGGCACACATCATGTTCACTTTGAAGGGTAAGACAGATGTGGCCTATATATCAATAAAGCAACTTATACTGCCCTTGTGCAACTCAGCTGCTCCTTATCCAGCAATCAGCTGTCACAACTACACAGGACCTTGCTAACGTGACCTGCAGACACCTGAGTGTCCAACTCCTACAGTAACCAAAGAGTACCATGTGCATATAGACTTGTCATGGTAATGAACAGATGAAGCAACCTAACTGGCCACTTCTCCCTGGTTTCCTCACCTCCCATGACAACATGGAGCTAAAAGCTTGGCCAAGCACTTCTTTTTGTCTTGCATTCACTTTTGTCAGGCTTTTAACATTTTGTTTCCCAGTTTCCAACAGTTTTGACATGCTTTCCACTTTCCCATAACAAACACAACTTCTGTTTGTTTTTCCCCCCTCCATGTTGCATCTTCATACACTCTAACTTCACTTCTCCCCCTTGTACTTGCACTGAAAACAAGTAATGTTTTTCCTCGTTTATACAACAGGCAATGCAGTACATACTCAGCTGGAGTGGGTTCTGACCATATGACTACCTGGCAGGCCTACAAATCTAAGGTCTCAGTAGCCAAATTATTCTCTTGGAGATCATAAAAATACGAGAAATAATTGGCCAGGAGAGAAAAATGAAGAAAGCACTCACACTTCTGTAGCTGGCTGATATTCCTCCTCAAGTTACTAAGGAAAATTATTTCAGATGTCAAAAAGCTGGGGCTATTTTACTGCTAACATCCTCCTTCAGTTGACTGCAGTTACCACTTTTTGCCAAATGCATTTATTTCCCTGGTCTGCAAAAGCAGCGAGAACTGCGGGCAGCCTTCCGTCAACATGTCAGAACTCCTGTAATGTTTGGGCTTTGGGATGGGTTAGGGCAAATATACTGCAAACACTATTTCTTAACACAGGACATTGAGAGGAGTCTCTTGCATTTGGAAAAAAACTTCACAAAAATTAAAGTATATAACTCAGGAACAGGCTAAAATTCAACATCAGCATGCTCCAAAAGTGGACGTCTAATGTTAGGCTCCTAAATCCTTTTTAGCCACCAAGATTAGTAGCCTGACCTTTGCTACTGGTAATTGTCTGGTAGATTGTGGGATAGTAGCCTTTTTAGGCACCTAAATGTGATGTTTCGAAGCCTAATTTAGGCTTCTAAAGTAAGAGCACCAGGATTTCCAGCTACTATTAGAGATTTACTTCCAGGCAAACACAAATCAGAAGGGCTCTCATTTTTGAGTTCCACTTTAGTCACAGCTCCAAATGTCACCATTGCCACAGTATTCTGTAGGCAGTAGAGAGGAAGGATGGCAGAGCCTGTGGAGGAACACCGGGCACCAGAACAACTCTGGGGCCACAGCCTTGCTTCCTTCCCTCCTTCCAGCTTCTTGTGAAGTGGTCTCAGATCTTGCTGCTTTTGCCACAGCTGCTTCCTTCCTTTCCTCTCGTTATCAGTGTGAAAGCCACTCCTGGCCCGTCTGTCTGTCAAGCCTCCAGCAGGGCTACACAGGCTCTCATGGAGCTTCCAGCCCATTCAGTGGCACCATTCCCACCTTTTGCAAGACAAGGGACCCCTGAGGTCCCAGGGACCTCATACACTCCAGCAGCTTAAACTACCTGCCATTTTCTGCTGAAGAAGCAGATCTGTCTCTGCTACGTAACCAGTAACAGGATGGCCTACAAGGAACTGGAAGACAATAATAAAAATAAGCTATTTTAATTGGCGACTTTTAAAGGGGTTCTGTTTTCCTTGTCCAGATGCTCGAGAACACAGAAAGCACAACTCCAGAGTACAGCTATGCTTGAAATCAAAACCTAGGCCAAATCTTAAGCTGAAGCCCAAGCCAAACCAGAAGCACAAATCAAAACCAAATGTGTTACTCTGTTCCTAGAAAGTCTTTTTATTCAAATAAAAATGAAATTATGCTCTTATTTCTCAATATTCTTCTATACACAAAAGCTGTAACCATTTTACTAACCCTTTCTAGAAGCTGATTTTTATTTTAATTAGTACAGCCCTTTTAAGTCCTTTTCTGTTATTTTCAGAACACCTTGCACTGGTTTGTTTTAATTCACTCCTTACAGACCAGGACAGTCTTTGTCTTTGAAGTCCTCAGAGCGCACATATTATATATTTTCTGTCTGGATTTTTTTTTTAGTCACTACATTTGAATAGTTTTACAAAGAGCAAAAATTTTTCTGAATTCCTTAACTGAATTTAGTGTAAGACTTGTATGTCTAAATGAATTCATGAAAGTTATCCTCTGCAGGACTGCAGCATAGACTGTAGGATACTAGTGTTGACTGATCATACAGAGGTAGGGAATTAATCCAAAGGGACACCAAAATAGCACAAGGAAGAAGCTTTGTTAAGACCATAACCACCTTAATCAGTGAGTAGAGCAAGGTGGCAAACGTTTTTACCGGCAGGATTGAGAAAACAAAGCTCAAAAAGGCAATTCATGTAAGTTTAAACCCTTAAATATTCCTTAGACAAAAGGAGAAAATACTTCCACAGGAAGGTGGATCTCCAGTTTTATAGAATGGCTTTGGGTTTATCTTCTGGAATTGCTTCTTCCTTGAAATCCACTGCAGCAAGCAGGGTGAAAAACCATATGAGGATTGACAGGACAGAGGGGGAGGGTAGGTTTAGATTTGATATTAGGAAGAATCATAGAATCGATTGGGTTGGAAAAGACCTCCAAGATCATCAAGTCCAACCTTTGGCCCAATTCAGGTCAGTTTACTAGATCATGGTACTCAGTGCCATGTCCAATCTCACCTTAAAAACCTCCAGGGATGGTGAATCCACCACCTCTCTGCGCAGGCCATTCCAATGCCTGATTATTCTCTCTGGAAAGAATTTTTTTCTGATCTCCAACTTCAATTTCCCCTGCAGAGCTTGAGCCCGTGCCCCCTTGTCCTATTGCTGAGTGCCTGGGAGAAGAGACCAACCCCTGCCTGGCGGGAACTTCCCTTCAGGTAGTTCTAGCCAGTGATGAGGTCACCTCTGAGCCTCCTCTTCTCCAGGCTAAACACCCCCAGCTCCCTCAGCCTCTCCCCACAGGACTTATGCTCCAGTCCCTTCACCAGCCTTGTTGCTCTTCTCCGGACTCGCTCCAGCACCTCAATATCCTTCCTGAACTGAGGGGCCCAGAACTGAACACAATACTCAAGGTGTGGCCTCCCCTACGCAGAGTACAGGGGAAGGATCACTGCCCTGGTCCTGCTGGCCACTCTATTTTTGATACAGGCCAGGATCCCATTGGCCTTCTTGGCCACCTGGGCACTCTGCTGGCTTGTGCTGAGCTTCCTGTCAATTAGTACTCCCAGGTCCCTTTCTGCCTGGCTGCTCTCCAGCCACTCCGTGCCCAGCCTGTAGCGCTGCAGGGGGTTGTTGTGGCCAAAGTGCACTGTTGTTTAGAGTGAGAGTGGTGAGGCACTAGAACAGGTTGCCCAGAAAAGTCATGGATGCCCCAACCCTGGAAGTGTTCAATGCCAGGTTGGATGGGCCTCTGAGCAACCTGGGCTAGCAGAAGGTTCCTCTGCCTAGGCAGGGGAGGGTGTTGGAGCTGAATAATCTTTGAAATCATTTCCAACCCAAACCATTCTAGGATTATATGACAGGGGAAGATAATATTAAGTAAACAATTGCAGTTCACTGTTTCAAGAGCTCACTCACAGAATTTCTCCATGGATTTCAGTGCACACTTGTGCAAAAGTACATTAAGAAATTCTGCAGATCAATGTTCAAGGGCTTCCCCTTGGAGCTTCCCTTTGTAGCATTGCCATATATGCAAGACTCAGATCATTAATTCAGGGATGGCCAAATCCTGTCTATTTTCATCATGCTTGTTGGTAAAACAAAGCTAGTCAACTCATACGAACTGCTTAGAGGAAGATATCTGTAGGAACTGAAGTGCAGAATTGAGCTCGTTCTTCAGTAATGTGTGTGATTTGGTTGAAATTGAAGAGTGGTTCAATATTGTACCAAAGGAAGCTATAAAACCAAATATTATTACAGTTATGAAAACACCCCACCTATGATTTTCTTCAAGCAGAGCCCCACAGTAATTACTAGGGACTTCTGTGTTTTCAGCTCTTTCATTAGTCAGAGGCTTAACGAAGCCTCTCAAAAGAAATCAGGAAGGGCTGTGCACTGATTCTTGGTGATTCACTGAGTTCCTTCCTTCCATCTCCATCTACTGCTTTACTGGACAGGTCTGCACAGTAAAGGTGTAGTGTTGCAGTAAGTGATGTCCAGTGCAAGAGAAACCCATCAGCTCCTTACCCACATTCCATGGGAGAGCAAGGGCAACACCAGCACAGTTCCGCAAACACCCCCTGTGCCTCCTGGTGAACCACAGGGTTCTCTGAAGAACACCTCTCATTTTAAGTGGTCCACTGCACTTCCTTCAAAGAATCCTGCAGCACACAATCATGTCACAAACATGTGACTGCCAGCCTTGTCTTGCTTTCAGGGCCTGACAAACCTCTCTGTTCTGTGTTCTTGAGAAACAAGGTGATGGATTACCATCTCAGATTACCTCCTAAAAATCAAGCTATAAAATAAAAAACGTAAGTTTTAAATAAATGTGAAGGTGTTCTCTTCATACAGGATTTCTCCAAAGCATCTCTCAGCTGCACTAGTTCAGATAAACTCAGGAAAACCCTCTCACTGAGACCTGGCTATTTCAGTGAGATCAGAGATACCTCTTAGGGTGTTATTATGTACAAGTTCATCTTCCAAGCAGCTTAAGTCCTGATCTCCCCTTTAAAAAAATTAAATTATTTAATCTAGGGTATCTCAAATGTGGCTTAAATGAGTTTGTGATGTCTGCAAGGGTATAAATGAAACAGCATTCCAAACTGTAACGGAAAGGTTCTGGAATAAACCGATTTCTCCATCTGTAGTCTTCAACTGTACTCCAGTGCTTTCTTAAACAAAACCAACCATAAGACAAGGTTGTGTCCACTTATTCCATTATCATCAAACACACCAGGATCCTCATGTTCAGCTGAAGAGTTGCCTGATGATCCAGCTTTGTGCATGGAATTGAATTGTGTTTTTACCCGTGTCTCTGGAATTCCTTGATTATTTACAGGATAATTTTAACAAACAAGATCAGGAATCTTTCAAGATGGCTGGAATAACTTTTATCCAGCTTCTTGTGCACTAAGCTCTAACTAGCAGTGTGGTTTTGTTACTGGTCAGACTAATATCAGTAATTAGATGTATCATTGCAATCAACCATAGAAAATTTGTAGAAATAGTGACTTGCTTTAAATTTTTTTCTGAAGAAGTTGACATTGGGAAAGGACTTCCACTGGACTAGAGGTTGTAAGTGGGCTTTGATTTAGATTATGCTGTCTCTATAAAGCGTTTCCTTGACCTGCCAATGTGGAAATCCAATTGACCTGAAAAGGAAATCCCTGTTGAAAATGCCACCCTTAGTCTTATTTTTATCTTCAAACAACACATGTAAGATCAGTGACACTATTTCAAAAGGAAGTTTTAACATAGATGCTAAAAGCAGCTCCACATTTTCACTGAATTGCTGTTTCAACTTGTCCTTCCTTGCACATCTTGACTCTTCTTTTGTAGCAGCTTTTACACAAAACAAATAAACTCAACACCATTACACACACTCAATAATTCCCCACTATCTAAAGTCCATTGAAGTTTTCTAGTAAGGTGAAAAGGGGTAAAATCTGGCCTCTAATGGCTGTAACACCTGCCCCATTAAGAGCTATGACAAAACAACTGTGGAGTTTAAAGGAAGCTAGAGTGGCCCTTAGGTTCCTACATCCTTTTTGTGCATGGCAAGAATGATTCAACTGCCCTGTTATATTTTTCCTCTCTTGAAAAGGATTTCATCACCTGTTTTGGTCCAGACTTTTCCCGGCATCCAAAGTTCTGTATATTCAATTTTAGAGTCTTATCATCCAGTTTGCAGCAGCATAATGCCACCCTATCTATAAAAGGACTTGGCTCAGCTCCCAGCAAAATCAGTAAAATCATTTTCATTGAGATTCCTGCAAGCTGAATCAGATACAGGTTCATAACTCTGAGCTTTTCTCCACGGCTCCTTTGCACTTTAGCCTTTAGTTCCTGCAGGTTCTCAGGAACTCGCTCTGCTTTTTCTTCCAAAGCTTTCAAAACAAAACTGATAAAATTATTTTCTCTCTGCAGCTCTTCAAGGTTCTTTACACAGAGCAACCAAACAGTGAATGAAAAAAGAAATATTTGGTGTAATGTTCTGTAAACAGAGGTGTCAGGAGTGATGTTGTGAGTAAGACAGAAACTGCTAAACCAGGATAGGCAAGTGGTGCCTCTGGTCCTCTGTAATTCTGTGTATTACAGATCACACCTAATAGTCAAGCATTATTTCCCCATAATTTCCTCCAAAGCAGTAGTTCAGATACTGGAATTAGGTATGTATAAGATTTTTTTTTAATGACACTGAACATTAAGAGTAGTTATAGCCTTGGTCCTAAACAGAAGGGTAGGACACAAGGAAGACTCATATATCCCTGGATTTTGCACAACTGTCACAGGACATTGGAGCCACTCTTAAGATGCATATCTGACTTGTTGCTCATCAAAGGTCCAGCAGAGCATCAGGGATTAAGAGAATACTACTGGAGTTGTTGCAGGGGACATACAGACCCAGCTGCACACTATAACTGCATGTCTTTGCATATTGCAGTTCCTTGCTTCTGGGAAGGAATGCCTTGCTCTATTCGTATTTCAGACTGACACAATTTGAATTAAATTACATAGAAGAATTTCTGTCTGCTCCAATTCCATCACCTAGCTTTTCTGTAAGGAGGAGAAACTTGGCTACTTGTTCTCCTAAATGGAGAGAGAAGTTTCTCACTTAAATAAGTTGTCTGTTTCATACCACTCTCCAAAAACTTGTTCAAGGAACTGCTAGCAACATTCCTATCCCTACAACTGCATGTCCTGAGTCACACTTGAGTTCTTACTCATTTTTAAATTCAGTTGACTTCCCTCACTGCAAGTGGTTCAGAATGCTATAACACACATATAGAGGACAAGCATCATCATTGTGTTAATGCATAGGTTAATATCCTTTAAATTAAACTAATTTTTAAGTACAAAATACTGGGTTTATTTTCAGTTTCAAAGGCAATTTTTTAGTTAAAATGGTGGTTAAGCTTCATTCTTTTTCTCTAACTTTTTTTCTTGCAACTCTTCCATTCCAATATCAGAGATGACAAGTTGTCCCAAAGGAGTTTTCTTAACAGGACTGTATCCCAAATACTAATACTATTAGTATTGTCCAAGCTGGATAATTGGCAATCCCTGAAGAACTGGTAGCATCTGTTGCCTATATATTACTAGCTCAGGGCTATGTAATGGCCAGCACTAATTGATTTTCTTTCTTTTCAGTCATATGAGTATAAATCACAGTTAATAATTATCTCAAGTCATTTCTAAGATAGTGTCTATAGTAAGCATGCTGCCACCACAAGTAATACCTTGGATATGCTTTCCTCCTAGGAGAGACAGAAGAACACCATTCTTCATCCTGTCATGAAACACAGACTGGAGATTTAAACTTGTTAAGCCAAAGCTCAAGCTACAGTGGTACATGATGAATACTAGAAGGGACTGCAAATATGTGAGTTCCACAAAAAAAAAAAAAAGCAGACTGTATTAAAATGTAATGATCAAAATGCAGCCTCCTTGGCTCCCACTGCATTCAACTACACTTAAAAAGTCATAGAGTGCAGTAATAGCTACCCTCACAAATCTTTGTATAGGAAGTATGGCATAAGTGCATTTTGGAGTTCCAGGACTGTTAAAGCTGGTTAATTGGACCTTTAAAATGTACTAAATGTCTGTTGAAAGGCAGTCTGTAACAGCCCCCAAAGGAGAAGGGGCTTAATAGCTTCATATATTTATGCATATATGGGTATTAAATATATAATAGAAACATTGCTTTTTAAACACATTAAATAAGCAAAGGATGAGGAACACTTTTACAGAAACATAAATGAGTACGTGGATGCAAAAGCAATAGGAATAAGCACAAGTTATAAACATACAGCAGATTATTTTGCGCAAAGACTTTAAAAAAAAAGTCACAGCTTTTTGTTTAAAGACACTCTGCAACATCCCCAAATAGGATATAAACAACATAGCAGTCACAATGTTCTATCTCCTCAAACAAACAAATGATGTTAGATAGCAATTGTAGGAGACTGATAGAAACTGAAATAATGTCCCAGATCTTCTAGACTGGTTGAGCTGTGCTGGGTGCATATCACAGTATGAGAAGCAAGCAAATCTGGCAGTAACCCAGTTGCCTTCTTTTAGAATTGGCTGGTAGTAGCCAGAGTGGTTCTGACATTATCCCGCACCATGCAGAATGCTCACTGCCCTTGTGGACCAGAGCTGTAATGAGAAACCATCTAAAAAACCCTGTTTCTCTTCACCAGATGCTAATACAGGACTCTTTGGCTGCTATAGCCAGGATCAGGTCTATTTGAACCAATAAAGCCAATGCATCTCACACCATCCAGATGGGTGTGACCATTACTCTGCATATAAACAATAGGTGTCTTTATACGAACCTCCTGTATTTAAATGGAAGTGTTTAGGGCAATTGAGGCAGGCAGACCAAAGCCTGAATAAATCTAGAATACAGAGCCTCAGAGGAAACTAAGTCCTGTGAAGCTGTTACTTGTTTAACTAGAGCTACCTTACATTCCACAACTTTTTTTTCCTTTCCCATTTCTTTACTCAGGCAAACCTAGTGGAAGTTTCTCCTGGGACAAGAACTGAGCTGAGTGCTAAGTAATTAAACATATCTTTGTTCCAAGTGGTGCTCATTTTAAGAGACATGTTATATCAAATGTATATTAATAATGTACTACACTGTACACACATATGTATGCAAAAATTGCAAGTCATTTTGTCACAGTTCATCTTTCATAAAAACAAACTAATAATCACAAAAAGTATGACAGTGGGAATTTTGAGGTAGTCAGCCCTGGTTTGCCTCAAATCGGTGGAATCACAGGATAATGCTGAAAATTGCCTCTTATTCAGGTCAATCATCCCGAGATGGTTGCTAAATTGCATCATGCTTCCAAAAGAGGAATGAAATTTCTAGAATGGGTCCTGCTTCAGAGGGGTAACATCTCTGCCCATTAATTTCACAAGGAGTCTGATCAAGACCTAAGTCAAATGAGGAGAAAAGTGGTCTTGCGTGTTTTTGAAGTTCCTTTTTCTTTCAGACAGATCCTTTGGCTTTCCGATGGGTAAATAGGTGGACCATAAACAATGATCTCTGCTTCCATATTTACTTAGGAATGCTGTACTTGGCAGTACATGTTTCCAGTGGCGGAAAGCTTGCTTCCTGATGCAAATATAATATTTGGCAGCAATTAAAATATACTGCCTGAAGAAAAGCCTGCCACGGTTTGCACCCAATGTCAAGGGTCTTCAATGTTCAGAAACACTGTCTAAGCTCTTATTTTTTTTGACAAATCCTACACCAAAAAGTTCAATACAGAAGAGAGAAGGCTTAGGCACACAACCCAAGCAGACTGCATGTTACTGTTGTCCTGAAAACACTGATAGCAACTATTGGAATATTTTCGTTGCATATGAATGAATCAGAATAATTAAAAAACAAATGAAGTACAAGCTTGTGTCTACATTATCTAAAGCTCCAGGATTCCAGGAACCATTGTCTTGTACAGCATCACATGTGCACAGCATCATTAGAAATGTCAAGGCTATATTTTACTCTACTTCATTCATATACATAAGAGAAGAAGGATTTGGTCACAAAAACATCTGCTTAATATAACCCAAAAAGTATGCCATATCCTTGGGAGAAATAATGAATTCTAATTTGGTTTTCAAGGAAGTAATATTTTTTCTTGGCAGATCTGATAAAAACAACCGCCTATGATTACCTAATCTGAAGGTCATGTCACATTCAAACAACTAACCCATCTGCACAGTGGATGGAAACTCTGCTGTCACCACCCATCATGATAACTGTCAGCAAAGTAAAAGCAAGGCAGCAACACCATTGACTGCCTTCCTGGTACATCCCAAATTGTCTGGATGATAAAAATAATTCATAAGAACAAACAAACAAAAATCTATAATATCTAGATATGCCAGTAAAGTTTCAAAAAAATGCACCAGCATCCAGGCAGGAACACAGCAGGGCCCCTCAGCAGGCAGCAGGACCTGCGCCCCGAGCCTTTCTGCTGAAGTGAATGAAGCATAAAAACCCCCTATAACACATTCTTTGCCAATACCTGAAAAACATCTCTGGTTTTTATGCTACATGTTGCCTTCTCCCTTGCAATGTGCAGTGAGCCAAAGCCAGCAGCTAGTTTTGGGGACCAAACTCTGATTTCAGGCTTCATTTTCTGTGAATGTTCCTTTGATTGATCAGTTCCCTCTTGCTTTAACAAGTCATCCTTACATTGTCAGTTTGATGCAGAAGGAAGGGGAAGACTTGATTCACTCAAACCTTTTCAGAGCAAAAGCAAGCAGTGTAATTGTTAATTAAATCACTTAGGCTACTTAAACTATTTGGAAAAATTAAAGAAATTGAAAGCAAATGAGAAAGAAAAAGCTCCTCACTTTGTGTTGCTCTGCTGAAGTATACACATGGATTCATGGATGTGTCTTCCTCCTCTGAGTTTTTGCAGGATTAAAAACAGTGTGTTCTCCAAATCTTGTGTCTTTGCACTTGAAAACCTGGCAAGGAAATGGCAAATGAGAAATAAAAACACCTCATGGTTAATGCTTATGTAAACAGCAAGTGTTTGCCACACAGCTGCAGCAGCAGGGGATTTGTGCAAGGCCCAATCTGTGCCACGTCCAGAGCTGAACTTGGAAGTGTGCTGGAAAGCCAACTTGCTTTCTATTACAGAAAAGAGAGGAACAGAGGTGGAAAATTCAATTAAAAAACTACTCGGTCCTCCCTGAGGTCTTTTTACCAGGCTGCTCACAGATTTGAGGAACCTGAGCCTGGTCCCTTGAGCAGGGTCCTGGGGAGGAAAGAAGAGATGTTTTCCCTCAGTGAGGATCCAAGTGGCTTCATCTCCATTGAAAGTTGTTGGTGCTCCCCAGATCCCGTTGTTGATCAAACCTTGTGCACTTCCTATCAAAGAGCAGTGGTTTACATTTAAGCAGTATCTTTACACACAAAGGGCTCCACATGTCTTTAACACTCTTTGTATCTAAATTACATCACCTCCTGCTGAAATTCAAACAGATATATTTGATATGCAAAACAGCTCTAGTCTAATTAAAAGCACTGCATCTAGATTGCTCTGCATGCCACACTTGTATCCAAACATGATTTTATCCTGTATATTTCATGAGTTGAACAGCATTTGTATGGAAGGAAAACCACATCATCAGGACACAAAAAGAAAGATCAAAATAGCATAATAATTAGAAGGATAAGGAGAAATACAGTCTAATAATAATAAGCATTGCAACGTTCATGAATTTGTAATTAATTGTAATGTCCCTTTTGGAATAAGACCACAACAGTGCTATCACAATCATGTCCCCCTAAGAATTCAAGATACTCTGCTAAGGTTCTGGATATTTTTCCTTACTAGTCAAAGAAATTCTGGAACTACATTTCACATCCCATTCTGTTTACCTAGTTAAATTTTCATCCTTCTCTTGGAGGGTATTCATTCTGGTCCTGCTGTTAGAAATTATTTTTATGCTAAATAAAGATTATGAAATTGCAGTTAATGAGAAATTCAGAATGCAGAAGAGGAAACAATAAAGTAACTTTTTTAGTGACTTAACACAACGAGTATTTCTTTCAAAAGGAACTTTAAGAATTTCATAGTGTGTGCTTCAAAAAACAAGGCAGACTGTTTTCATACATGCTAAAGTTCATGCTTATAAATTGACTGAAGTAACTGTAATGAAGAATTAAGAACTAATTACTTCCCCATAAATAAAGTTTTCTTTGAAAAAGACTCATATCATAGCTAAGCAGAAACACCAGAAAGGATTTTTCTTTCAGAGTAATTAACTCCAACTGTTGGGTTAGGGAAAACAAAGTTACCTTAATAGAGATATGTTTTTCCCAAAAACATTTTTGTGGGACATTGCAATGCTTTTCAAGTGCTCAGTATCATTTGTACAAGGACTATCATGCAATATGTACATGCTCTTACTTGAAACAGGAAATGATCTGATATATAGGCATTTACAGATAACCATATACTATGGTTTATGTTTCCAGAGTTTTCCCATCTTATACAATTTAAGGAATTTTTTCTTATGTCTGCATACCTGAACAAATCACAGAAAATGTCTTAATACCAACTCTATGAGAGCAGAGTGGAAACCTGAAGTCAGTTCCAACCATTTCTGTAAAGAGCCCTATAAACTGGTTTCAGTGAACAGAGGTATCTGAAATGCAATTTGAATAATTAACACTTATAGGTGAACTGAGGAGGGAAGGAAATAGAAGAGAAAATATAGTCAAAGGTACATTTAATAAAGTAGATGTTGGAAGAGCAGTGTTAGGAATGTAGAAGAAACTAAAGCAGTCAAAATCACTCTGTAGTGAGCTTTGAGATGCTCAGTGCAGCAGCCCACTGCTATCACAGGCCATCTGTTCTTCACAAAGTCAGGAGCTGCTTAAGGCAGATGAATATTATACTCAAGTACTGAAAGGTATATAGTTCGGATGGATAAGAAAAGAATTGTGGTTGGTCCTTGTAAGGGCAGTATCACAGAAGATGTGGAATTTTACACATTGGTAGGATTTTCTCCTATTTGCAGCTTCTGTGAAAAGGTTAATTTGCCAATGTGTGAGCTAACTAAATATGTGGGCAATGGCAGTCCCCATCCTACAGGGAGCATGCCAGAAAATGTTTGTTCAAAAAACACTCAGTGGAACAAAAAGTTTATTTAACTCACAGTTAGGGGGCCAGAGAGTTCAGTCACATGTGATCAACTTAGTGAATCCTGATTTAAGCCTGCTGAAAACAATTTGATGTAGTTCGGTAAATACCTGACAAATGACAGTGATGCAAAGTCACTACTATATGTTAGCATGTTTCAGAAAAATTCTTTGGTAAGCAAAAATTTTCCATAGTGAATGCACCCTGGTCACCAACATTTTCACACTTGTAGCCACTGCTCCTGATGCTCTAAACTCTATATAAACTAATAGAGACTTGAGTGCTTTGAAAATCCATGTTCAGCTTTTGTCTGACACTCAAAAGTGGTGGAGAGTGCTGCCCTTCATAACACTGGGAGCACTCTGAAGCTGAGCAGTGGTGTGTGTTTGGCTTTTGGGAGCAGCTGCAAGTTGCCTTTCTACGACAGGCAGTAAAAAATGGGAGCTTTACAATGACCTCTGTATTGATGTTTCCAAAAAGAAGTCACCAGTTTCACAAAGATTGCAGAGAACAGTGTGTCTAGCAGAGAGTGACTCCGGTGCTCAACCTAAAGAGGGAATAGTCTGAAGAAAACTTTACTTTGATTTTTAGCCATCCCCATAAATGACCCTTGGATATGAACTACACTGAGCTGGATAAAGAATATAAGCACTTGGCATAAATGTAAAAGAAGGGAAAACTCTCTCTTCTCTGGTTTTTCTTTCTTATTCTTTTAATATCTTTATGTTACTATTTCACTATGTCCTGGTAAGTCTGTGCCTGTGCCATGGCCCTCTTCTACTATGAAACTTGTTGGCCCTCCTCAGAACTCCTGGTTTTTACAATTGGCCTTCAGATATACTCAATAAATTCCCTCTCCTCGCAAGATCTCCTTTGCTATCTTTTCTCCATCTTTTCCCATCAGATTGTTTCCCAAACGTCCCACTCCAGGTTGCTGGGTGTAATGTGCAAATGACAGAGTGTAATATACTGGCTGTGGTGCTACACTTTATTTGCATTATGTCATCCCATTGCAGGTGGCCCCTGGCCCAGAGAAGACAGTCCTACATAGCAGGGAACAGAGTTTTATTTTAGCTCCCACAGAGGCTGCCAGAGCTCCCAGTTCTGTTCTATTACCCACTCTCTAGCTGTATCTCTGCATATAATCGAGAGGTGCCTCCTACACCGTGCTCAAGGCTCAGTGGACAGGTCCATGGGAGCAGATCCATACTCTGGAGAGCTGCAAGTTGTGGGAAACCCTCAGGACACATCTGGCAGGAGCAAATCCTTAAGCAATGCAGTCATGTGAACCATGTCTCTGTTGAGTAAAAGTGTACTCTGCTTGTGCTTTAAGGGTGTAATGTTAGGTGGTGGTTGTCTTTTTTTTTGTTGTTTTTTGGCTAAATGTGCTTGGTTTGCCATATGTTCAGCAAACAGCTTTATGACCTAACAGCTACCACCATGCCAAATCTCAAAGCAAAGAAATTGCAGCAATCTCTTAATATAGAATAAAATATTACTCCACCTCCCCACCCCACCCCCAGCTTGGCTTTGATCTGGAAAAAAACCCCATCAATTTTTTTTTTTAATTTATATTTCACGAATGCAGGTCTGTGCCATCCCAGTATGGTCAGTCTCATCCTAAATGGTTAATGCTTGGTTAAACTGCAAGCATCTAAAAACAGGATATGACAGCAGAAATCCGGATAAGTGCAGTAACAGTAGGAGCTGCAAGGCCCCTCCCCGTTGTCCCTTCTCCCCCACCCATCAAAACAGGTAGAGATAACATCTCAATGCACTCTTTGTCTAGTTAAAACCCTCTGCAAGTGTATAGACAAATTAAATGCAGATTTCTGACTTCTGGCAACTTTTGCTTGTGATTACAAGTGCTGCAGAAGTTCACACAGACATCCAGAACTGTGGTGGAAAGAGTGCTTCTCAAAGGCATTCACATCAACACCACAAAACTAGCATTTGCCTCTCTCCCCTCAAAACAGGGAATGGCTGTGAGCAATCAAGTGACTCCAGGCTTAATGTGTCACATCTTTCCTCACCTTCATATTTCTGCCCAACTGGTGGGCTCACCTTCACTGTGCCCTGCAAGGCAGAAGGTAAATCTGCATCCCAAGAGGGGACCAGTCAAGGAGTAAGATGATAAGAAGTGACAATTTCTGCCTTAATTCTCTTCCATGTCATTCATTTGTGAACAGAGGAGGGGACCACATCTGCCACTGCTCTGTGCAGATGGCTCACCTGAGTGAGCAGATTCACACACAAGATAAAACCAGAACAATATTTGCACAGTTGTGGAATAAGGGACACAGTAGCTTTAACTAAATAAAAGCTCAAATTGTTTCCTCTGTGCTATGATGCATGTAGGAAAATGAAGGGGACTGTGTTTTCTCCTAACTCCTTTCCTATCCTGAAAGGTAAGAGGCAATCTCATTTTCAGCCTTCCCATTTTCTGGATGTAAGCTGTTACATGTGTTTAGGGCCAGAGACTCCTGTGGTGGCACAGGAACTGTTGGGATGGCAGTGGATGAGTGAATATAATTGCCTCACCAGAACGGAACTTATTCTTCAGCAAATATTTTTTTATTTTATATGACTTAAGCCATGTTGGCTTTTCCTATTCAAACCTCTTTGTTCTGTGTTCACTATGTCACCACTAGAAAGGGAGAAAACTTGTCTTCTCTAGAAATTTAATCTTTCCATGAGAAGGATTCCTGAAGTTCCTCTCTTTATTAGATTTCCATTTAACTTTGTCTTTTGTTTTGTTTTAATGTCCATGTGCTTAGAGCTATAAAGCAAGAGGCTGATCTGCTTTTCCATTGCATTTGGCTGCTTCTATGCCAAATCTCAACATGTCCCGAGTCATGCACACTTCTCTGCTTTAAAAGAAGAAATCCATGCTTCCCAGAAGAGTCATGAAAAAACAGGGAAACCACTATAATAAACCACATTTCTTCCTGAAAGAAAGAACTAGCAGAGAAGGGAAGAGGGAAAAAGGCTGTTGTAGGATGTGTTCATCCTATTAACCTAGCAACAAAACACACTGGAAGGCAACAGTGCTTTTGGCATTAAACACACTGAAAGTCCTTATGTCAACAAAACACAACAAAACCACATTTGTGATAGGGAAATTTCACCTTCACTTGATACATGCAATTTTGCCAACGCCACCACTAGGGAAATAAATCCTGTAATATCCATTTTATGTGAGGCTCTATTTACCATAACAAGATAGATCTGTTCTGGAAAATTTTTGTCAATATATCCTTTGTTAGGCATTACCTTCATCTCCTAGCAACGGTGTGGGGAAATCCATCAGAGACATGGAATTTAACTGCAAAATAGGATGGTTTACTGTAGCTTGCACACTTTTGGAAACCTGCACTGACATGCAGATACTTTCATGAACTTACAGTGTTTATGTCCACTGACGGACTGATAAATTGAACTGGAGGATAGAAACTGGAAAAAAAAAGAAAAAAAAAACAAATCCAAAAGAACGCTCTCCTTCTCATTAAAAATAAATTGACCAAGGCACATGAAATACTGAAATAACTGCTCTACCTCTTGCTCTTGAGAAGATTCTTTCACACCTGTACACATTGCCCACACCTTGTGGGACACTGGATATGTACACAACACATTTAAAATTTTTGTGATGACATTCAAAATGTTTAAAGTCATCAAAACACAGTTTTCCAGCCTCAGAGATTTGTAGTGTAATTTTTCTAGAAGTACAACAGCAATAATAAACCTGCTGTAAGCAACATGGTCACTGAGCAGACAGGAGACAATACTCCTCAGGTGCCTGTGTTTTTCAAGGCATGTACCCATCTCTGCTTTTATTTTTCTTTCAGAGGGAACCTGTGCTCCATTTTTAAGAAGTTAACAGTGAGCTAAAATGCTTTAAAAGTCTCTAAGGGATCTCTTGCAGTTGAGCTCTGCAATACCTCTTTGATCTGCATGACATCCTGCTGGCTGTTTTTCAAGGTTGAATTTGTCCCTCAGGCTGGTCCCAGGAGGTGGCATGCCTGGGGTGAAACTGCCAGTGCTGCAGCTCAGCCTCTGCAAGCACAGAAAAGAAAAGGGATGGTGCTGCAACTGCAGCTTGTCTGTGGGAGAAGGAAATAGAAATTCCCTGTCTGCCCCATCCTGGCCACATCTGGAGCCATGCAGCTGACAAAGCTGGGCTTTGTCTGGGGACACTCCTTGAGGGTATGGATGTCCTGTCTTCATTGGCTACCTGGCTCCAGAAACACACAGGCTGCAAGAACAGGTCTGAGATGTGGAAATAGGCCTTGCAGAGGGGACACTGCCAGATACTCTGGGGGAATGAGTTAGAAGATCTCCCCTGCTCCCTGTGCACATTACAACACACAGAAGCCTCCATATACATTAAGGGTTATTCGCCCCAGGGGTCTCTATGGGACAGCACTGTCTGAACCAGTCTGTCACCTACAGTGGGTTCTTATGGACACAATTCAATGCCCAGTAAAGACTCCTGATGTCTTTGTGGATTCATACCCATACCCCATGAGAAACTTGATTTTAAGAGTAACTTCTACAGTTAATCTCCCACACTAGCATAAAAGCAATTTGTTATTTGCCAGCCAGGTAAGAGCATTATTTCTATGTCCCTTTACCACATGCTCACAGAAGGGACACTAAAGCAAGAGAAACTGCCTTTGCATGTTTTGGAAATCTTCCAACATACATTGTAGAGGGGTTTTTATACCCAAACAAGATGTGGCCCAGAGGCCCCATCAGGAAACCCTGAGAGATTAGGGTAATGTTGTGTGGTTCTCAGAGATCCTTATTGCTTCAGCTGTGGGGACAGGAGGCAGCTAAGGGGACACCTCCACACCTCTGAGCCAGCCTGAGACTGAGGCTGTTCCTAGAAGGACATTACCAGCACCACCAGATCAAAAGGACTTTGGTTTTAATTATGTCATAAAAATGTGCAAGGGCTGTAGGGGAGGGTTAATTGGCAACAAGGTAAATAAATAGCTCCCAATACAAACCCAGCTATTCAGATCTCTGCTGAACTCTGAAAAGGTAGCTGGGTAGACATGTAGGGGAGAAAACCCATTTTGGCAAAAGTCAGTGCTTCCAAGGGAAAAACAGCATCCTATTATTGGATATTGCTGCTGTATGGGGGAAATCTGAGAGTGACCCAAAGCCACTTCTGCCCATCTCTGGAATGAAAAGTCTTTTCCTGCAAGGAAATACCAAGACTCGTTCACACTGCCTGACCCTCAAACATTAGCAGAGGACACAAGAACCATCCCAAGTAAGACTTCTCCTTTAAAAAGGCGTTTAAATGGTTGTTTCTGACTTCAACCTAATGATTTCAGTCACTGTGAATTTATTTCCATCTAAACTGTGTTTGCTCTTGAACTTTTTGCTATTGACTCGCACACATGTTCAGTATACAGAGCAAACACTTTGGTGTGAAACAACATCATACACAATGAGTCATCTGTGCTCTGGTCCACAGCCATCCCACAGAGAGCTTGTGCTGTCAGTAACTCTGTCATTTGCAAACATAGCTACAAACACTCAAAACCAGACAGTTTTCTTGTATAACACCTTATGGAGAATCTGCTTTAAGCAAGCAGGAACTGTTAATATATTTTTGGAAGAGCTAGAATAGAATGATAGATTATTTGGAAAGGAATAAGGTTTTAGACAAGTCCTGTCTAAACTGATGCACCTGAGTGAGATGATTTTAAAAATAATGGTAGCTTAACCTTTGACTTACAGAAAAACCTGTCCTGGTTTCTATGGTGATGTGCAGATATCACCAAGTGTTAACTTCAAGTGTATAAAAAAAAATGCACTTATTAATCCTGGGAAAAGCGCTAAATAATTTAGCAGTGCTAACTCCAGGTTAGCCACAGGCAGCTGAAAAGGGGAAGAAAGAGGTGAAGAGGGGCAGAGAAAGGCAGAGAACAGCAGAGAAGATAGGCAGAAAAGAAGGGAAAGAAAGTGGAATGTTGGGCCTATGGTTAGTTTCATAACACAGGGGGGAGCAGGGCAGAGGGAGTGAAGAAGGACAGAGAAGGGCAGAAAAGGGGTGAGACTGGGCAGGGACCATGGGAACAAAAGGGGCAGAAAGGGGACAATGAAGGGCATGGAAGCTCAAAGAATGTAAAATAAAAGGGCAGAGCAGGGGCAAGTATGGCAGAAAAGAGTAAAGAAGGGCAAAATATGGGTAAAGAAGAGTGAAAAAGAAAGCAAGCAAAGAATGGCAGAAAAGAAAGGCGAAGAAGTGTGGAGATGGGCAGAGAAAAGAATGGAAGGGCAGAGAAGGTCAGAGAGAGCTGGGTGGACAGGACAGCATCAGAGAAGACTGGCGAAGGTGAATGAGGAAGAAGGGCAAAGGAGCAGGGAAAAAGAGAAGGTCAGAGAAGACAGGGGTGGGCAGACACAGATGGGCAGTGAGAAGGGTAGATAAGGGCAGAGAACAGTGGAGAAGATGGGCGGAGAAGAAAAGTAAAAAAAGAAGGGTGAAGCAGAAGAGCAAAGGAGAAGGTCAGAAATGGCTAAAGAAGGGCAGGGATGGGCAGACAGAGAAGGTGGGATGGAAAAGAAGATGGGAGGACAAGAAAGCTAAATGAGACAGGAGGAGCCAGGCAGAGAAGGAGGAAGAAGAAAAGCAAGTGAGAAAGGGAGAGAATAAGAGCAGAGGAGAAGGAAGGGCAAAGGAGAGAGGCAGAGGTGGGCAGAGACAGAGGGGCAGAGAGGGGTGGAAAGTGGACAGAGAAAGGCAGAGAAGGGCAAAGGAGAGGAGTGAAGAACAATTCAAAATTAAGAGCATGGGAAGATTATAAATTCACTTCTCTAATATTGGCAGTAAGGGTGTACTAAGGAAATTCATCCTGTGATCGATTAGAGTTGCTTAAAGATCCATGACCACCACAGTGAACCTCACTTTTCTCCATAGTACACACATACATAACATATATATGTATTTTTCAGTCTGAATGGGAAACATTGGAGTTTGGCTCTCCTTTTTCCCTACCCCACTCCTTTTTGATCTGGGAGCAGAGAATCCAAATTCTGCTCAGCCCTGTCACTGCAATTTCCAAACCATCTGCTATCTAATAAAACAATTCATCTAGACAAAACCCAAGCCAGGCAACAAATCTGATACAGTACTTGAAGACATCATAAGTATTAACAACCTGCCATTGCTAACCTGTCAAGCTTCTTCATGGGGAAAAGGACTCATATTTACAGTCTCAGGCACAGGGACTGAAAATGGGAAAGATTTTTTTCCATCGTTAGAACCAGAAAAGCTGCTTAGAAGATGGGACAGGATCCTGTTGGCCCAGTTAAAGCACCATTTCCACCTACGTAGGCAGTGCCTAAGAAAGCAGTGAGCAGCAGAGAGAGCTGGGTGCTTTTTAAGGGACCAATCTGCTCATGCTGGAGCTCCTGAAGCAGGTTCAGCATTACTTAGTCAGGTAGCTGAGGTCCCATCAGCCTTGCCTAATCTGGTAAAATGGACAGACCAGTATATTCAGGACTTGCTGGCAATCTGCTTTTGATTACCTCTGAGACAGCAGAAAGGGATCCCAGGTTTACTGAGCTCAGACCCACTTGTGAGAAATACATTAAAAATATTGTCCATGTCCAACAACCTCAAAAATAAGATCTGTGTTGTGTGAGCTGAGAGCTTTTCCTTTCCTCTTGTTTGGTTTTTTCCCCCTCTGAGCTGATTTGAAAAGAAAGCTGTCCTCTTTCCTTGATGATAGAGCTCTTAAGCACTCAGAAGCACCGACAAAACATTGCTCCAGTGTCTGAGCATTTCACTGTGCAATTCAGAGCCAAAGTCAGAGGGCAGCAATCTTTCCATGGAAGGGCCACAGGGGCAAGAAATAAGTTAAGTTTCAGCTGTTTCAGAGAAGAGGTTTTGAAGCTCCTTTTTGTGTTAGGAAACCTGGGAAACCAAGTTATGGAAATATGTAGACTGTTGAAAGGCTTTTCTGAATCTTATTCCATTCAAAAAGAATCAGGGGATAAAAAAGATAAGTAAACAATAAGCATAGTGCTATAATAGTTAGATGTGGGTTACTTATCTAGAATCTCTTATTCCCTAATCTTTAGCAGTTTGGTCCAATGGAGCAACACCCAAAGGGAAAATATCTCTGGTAGAGTCTGACCCAACATCTGCTTTAAAGCTTCTATCACTATGGAGCTGAGCAGTTACAGAAATTAACAGGAATTAGGCATCTATTTGCAGTGAGAGTTTTTGCCAAGCCTTCAAAGTGCTGGTCTACATCAGGATGCCATATTACATCTGAACCGAAGTTTTGCTCAAGAACACAACTCCAAAACTCCCTCTCAAGTGATGGTTGTGAAGGCAACAGGGAGGTTCAATGAGAGGGAGAGAAGTTGGTCATATCTCTTTGGGGGCACATTTGAGCTGAGCTATAGCCAAGTGCCATGGTATGCCCAGAAAGTGCCTGGTAGTTTAGATGAGAGACCTGTCCAAAAAGTCCTGATACTGCGGGTGGATTTTCTTCCCACAGAAGGGAAAGAGGAATGTATTGAGTAGGGTCAGGTGCCCTGTGGTTCGGGAGCAGTGTGGACCTGAGGCATGCTCAAAAACACACTTAGGTCCTCAGCTGAAACAGAGCCAAAAACACTGATAAAAAATGATTATTCAAGGTGCAGAGAATCACCTTCACCACTCCGAGAAATCTGTGGTCTTTATTCTAAGTGCTGAGCTGAGTTTGAGCTGAAGCTCTTCCCAATGAAATTGAGCTTGATTTTGAGAAAAATGATGGTGAACTGGTAGACACAAATCTGGAACAGAGAAGCATATTTGGACATTGTAGTGAAGAGCTGTTATCATCCTGAGTTAGCACTCAAATGGGATGATAAGATGGGATGTTAAGAGAAAGTTTATGATCCTCAGGGGTCAAAGGAAGATGCCTCCCCCCAGCTCTACACACCAGCATCATCTCCCCTGTGATAGGCATGCATGTGTTATGATGATGGAGAGAGTCATTACATGTTTTGAGATTTGCTTTCATGATATAGCATCACTGCTCATTAAACCAAGCCTAGGTGAAGAAAAGGCAGGAGGAGATGGAAAAAACCCCCAGCTTGCAATTAAATCTTGCTGGGTTTGGTAACTGGAATTAGAATGAAACAATTGACTGTTCGGAAATGGGTTCTGCGGTAGCTGGATGACATTACAGGACAGCCATGTCACCTATAGCAGCACAGGCAAGACTTAAAAACCTATTTAAATTCTAAAAACCATACCTATATTGATTAGGAATTACAGTCAATGTAGTGGTTTCCTTGTAGTAAAGTAGACTTAAGCTGATAATCTAAACTGGGGCGTTATAAACACAACCCATTTTGATATAACTTACCAATGCAAACATATAAACATATAATTATAATTAAATTAAAGCAGTAGCAAGAACTGTGGTGCAAAGTGATCTCAGTGATACTAAGATAATAGAAGTTAAAAAAGTATTGATTTTATGTGACTAATAGGCTGCTTAATAAAGGGAGAAAGACTTACACAGTGAAGAACTGAAGATTAAAATAAACTAATAGCAAACCTGAAGTGCTGCTTCAGTGCACACTTGAAATATCACAAGATGTTGGAAAAGCTCATTTACAAATTAATATTCCTTTCATATTTATGAATTATGAGAATATAGGGTACTATATCTGGTATTGGTACATAAAACATTGAAATTATATCAATTAGACATAACTATATCAGGAGGGTTATACACTTACATCTGAACATAAAATAAGAACGTAATTCTGTTTAGAGAGGGCGCAAAATTAGTTTTTTCTTTCCTTCTTCACTTATCACCATGAATCATGTGTTTATGTCCCCCCATTTTTCCATTTGTAAGCTGGAGCTAATATTGCTGTGACATTTAAAAGGACTGTTCTGAGAAAAGAGTCATAAAGATAACAGGGAATTCAGCTATTGGAGCACTGATTACCATCTTAATTATGTATTTCTTCTCATTACATCTGATAGGATGGAAACACTTGCTGTTTATTTTCCATCTGTGAAAGCTATGCCCTGTTCAAATTCAGATTTCTGCCCTGAGGATAACTCTGGGACAAATGCTTCCAGCCTCCACATCCAGCAAGGGAGAGGTGAGGGGACCCTTACCCACTTGTAAATACCAATAAATGCTGTTCTAGGATTCACAATGCCTAATATGACCCAGCCGCAAGTCACTGAGCCACAGCAAGACAATAACTGTGCTCAGAGGAAGCCATCAAAGACTTGCAAAAGAAACGTACTCTGAGATGAAAGAGAAAATTATTACGGTCATCAACTTTGCTAAGAGAAAAGGAAAGCTGTTTCTCTTTGGGAAAATTTCTAGTGTGGAAGAAAGCAGGGAGAAGACAAGGAGCGAACATGATAAGGTCTCACACGTTCAACTGATTGTTCACATCTAACGAAAATAGCCCCAGGCTGTTCCCATTGTCCTGCAGCTGCCGTGGCTTCATCACACACATTGTGTATTTCCTTGCAGCGGAGCAGAGAGGCTGCCCAGTTTCCTCTCCTTCATTTCCTAACAAGATCCGCAATGAGCTGTAGGAAAAGCCAGCAACCCTTCAAAACAATGCCTTTCAAGTTTCCCTTGGTCCATCCATAAACCCTGGATAGTATCTTAGAACAAAGGAAAGCGATGCCAGGCAAGCCTGAGTGCAGGTACCTGGATCCTGTCCTGAATCAAGATCTTTTCACTTGCATATTTTTACTTTTTATTTAATTCCCTGGGCACATTTGCATTTATGTGGACTTCAAGCTTGCTCCTGAGGTGACAGGAGAAGCTTCCTGCACTGAAGGCCAAAAGATCTTTATCTTGGGAAAAGAATGTGCACAAAGATGTGAATACTGTATTTAAAAGGTCTCCCTTCCCTCTATGTATTTAACAGCAAGTGTTATTTTTCCAAGGAGTCATTCATGTATATGAAATCAGGTTTCAGATGAAGAGCAAGATGTAAAGGGTGTTCCTCCTCATACCTCTATTAGTCTTGGGGTCTTTTAAGCTGAAATATCAAGCTGACTTGATGTGGCTGGATTGGTCATATGACAAACCTGCTCAGCCCCTATTGAAATAAGCTATAGAAATCAAATTATCATTCCCAAGAAAGGTATTTTTTGCATACAGAAATTAAATATCAGAGCATAATAACTAAACACCATAAGATGGTTGAAAACATTCCTACAAGAATTTTGGAGTCTAATAAATCCTCTCTAGCTGAATTTCTCTCTGTCTTCCATTCCATTCCCAGGAAATTAAAGAATTCAAAGAGGCCAATATTTTGCATCTATGCCCTGCTTCCAGCATGGATGACAAATGCAAGCTCCTTCTCACACCATGCAACATTTCTTTTTTTTAAGAAATGTTTTCTTCAAGAAACGTTTTCTTCCTTGAGAGCTCCACTTATGCAGAAATAACATCAGATGTTTCAAATAAAACCAGCTGAGGGAAAGATTTCCTCTTTCATAGAACCATAGAATGGTTTGAGTTGGAAGGGACTTTAAAGACCATCTGGTTCCAATTCCCCTGTCATGGGCAGGGATGCCTTCCACTAGATAAGGTTGCTGAAGGCCCATCCAACCCGTCTTTGAACACTTCCATGGATGGGACACCCACAACTGTTCTAGGCAACTTGTGCCAGTGCCTCACCACCCTTGACAAAAGAATTTTTTCCCAATATCTAAACTAAGTCCACCCTCTCAGTTTGAAGCCATTCCCCCTTGTCCTATCACTACACGCTCTTGTAAGAAGTCCCTCTCCAGCTCTCCTGTAGGCCCTGTTTCGTTCCTGAAAGGCCACAATAAGGTTACCCCAGAGCCTTCTCTTTTCCAGGCTTTCAAATAGTGTTTTGTTCTTATTTATTTACTGTTTGTCAATACCTTAAATGTTCTGGATGGAATCATCTTGAACAAAATCCAGTGGGTGAAACAAAACTAACTTCTTGTGAGAAGTGCTGGATAAAAAGTCCAGACAGATACAGACCAATCTCAAGGCTATTGAGAAGCTCCCTGCTCTGATATTTCCTTAAAAAAATGGCCCTTCAAGAGGAAATTTCTGGCACACAGACACAGGTGAGCCTTGCACACAGCTGAAGGAAAAAAGCTGCTTGGGGGTAATCATCAAAAGGCAGGAGCACCTGTGAAAGTGTCCTCAGTGAAACAATATTCTGTCAGCCCCACTCCTCCCTCAGGATTCAATCTGCTTCCTGGACAAGGGACTTGTTAGCCCTGGAAATCCAGCCAAACAGATCAGCTACACTTCGCTTCACCTTATTTGCTGCCAGACCTTCAGTCTCAAAAACACTCAGTGCTCAACAATTCTTCATCCATGTGTCAGCGTTCTCCTCTTTCCTTGGCTCAAGTATTTTGCACAGCTTGGAGTAAGGAAAACGTTTGCAGGTGTTTTAGGAGCAGTTCACAGCCCTTTCTGCAGACCCTTCCTGCTCACACTCAACCCTTGAAACCTTTATTTGGACTTTTAAACAGGGACTGAATGCCACATCAAGCATATAGGAAAAAAATGAGAGAGTGAATAAATGCTTTTCTGTTTTCAAATTGAAAAAAAAAAGTTTAATATAATGACCAGTCTGTGAATTATCCATGACTGCAGGCAACACTGCACACAAAGCTCATTCAAGTAGCTGAAACTCATAAACTAATCAGGGTCTTAAAATTGCTCATAGGCTCTGTTCAGAGCCTCTTTTCATTGTAGCTCGACCTAAATCCTGTAATAGTCACTAAAAAATCCTCATTTGACCAGAGAGAACATAAAATAACCTCACTTCAAATGTTGCTACTAATGCTCTGGCATAGATTTTAGCAGTTTTTCTAATATTTTTGTTCAACATCATAGTAAAGGAATCGTTCTCCCTGTACCAAGTATTCCAAAGGTGGAAAGCTGAAATTAGAAAAAAATCCCCCCACATTAATTATATAACAACAGAAAAAAACCAAAGAGCAAAGTAATTATCATATCTACCTCATCAGCTATACGGTTGTTTCCAACATGCAATACTCCATTAAGCTGAACTAAGAACACCAGAGATCAATTAACATTGATTAAATGTGAGGGGAAAAAGGATGACATTAAATAAATGGCAGGTTGATTCCTACAGCATAAAAAGTGAACTGTGCTGACTGTTAGGCAAGACACTTTCCTCTGAGTTTGTCAAAGCCTAGTTAAAGAAGGAAGCAAATTTGTTCAATAAACAATCCCTATTGATCTTGGGAGATGCAGATACAAGAGCAGAGAACGGGTGTGCAAATGAATAGGGCCTGTAGTTATGTCCTCATGTGCACAGAGAAATACCATCCAGAGAAGTAATTCAGTATGATGTCCTAATCACTTCCTTCTTGGGTATTCCTTGGACTGAATTTTGCATTTGTTGTCCCTAAAAACCTAAATCCTCACAGCTGTTTTTCATTTACTATGGTAACTGTTTTGAGAGGAGCTGGTGATACAATCAGAGACAACCACCACTAGACAAACTAAATCAGCCATTGTTTTTTATTAGTTTTTTGGCTTCTTCATATCACATATAGAGCTAAAATAGGAAAACTGAGAGTCTGCTTGCTTCCCAGCCTGAGGAAGTTTGCACCTCAAGTTGGATAGGCTGTATCTCATGACAGGGACTGGCCTTTATACCCCACCAGATCAGCCACATTACCTGTCTAAAAATATTGAGACCTCCAACAGCCCCCAATTTATTTTGGTTTTTTGCTGCTTCTCACTCGTCAGGCATGCCAGGGTAAGCCTAAAGAGGGCTGTGCTTGAGAGGCCCAGCTAACTCTGCCTGAGCTGAGCCAAAAACTGGAAGCAGGTTTTGTGCAAGGAGAGAGATCCACCTCTGGGCATGTGCACAGCTGCTGTATTCAACACCTTGTGCTTATGCCTCCAACAGGCTTAGGAAACTAGATAGGCAAGCTCTAGAATGAGCTTTGAGGAAGACATCCCTTTTTCATGCTTACAGCTTTGCAATTACAAAACTATTTGGAAATCACAAACATGGTTCTAAAATTTCTTAGGCTGACAGGAGGTTTGAATGACACACTTCTAGTATATCCAAAATGCCTTCAAGCAAGAGTTACCACAAGCCCCTTTCACGTTTTTCAAGACAAGACTGTATCCTCTCTCTGCTCTCTGAAAGACCAGGGGGAAAAAGCCCCATCTTCAGGAGAGGCAGGCAGCTGCTGTCCTTCCTCACAGCCCTGAGAGGACATCCTGGAAGCATGAGTGGTACCAGGTATTAAAATCAAGCAAACAAACAAACAAACATTTGATTTTCCCAAGAACTACTCTGTGCAGTGTTACTGTAATATTTTCCATCAGAACCAAAACTCAGGCAGGCTGACATCTGACTGTACACTTGTTATTTTAATTCTCCAATTCTGCTCCTTTCCTTGCTTGTAGACATGAGATTTTTAAAGTAATTTTGCAATTTTTAAGCAGGATACCTTCTGATATCTTACAGAATACCACCATCCATAGACCAAAGTCTAAGAAACACCTTGAATAGGATTCCCTACTCTGATATCTGTCCATTCACCCCAAGATGCAAAGGCATCTAGGAGTCTTGCATTGCAGTGCCTCAAGGCTTTTAAGCTGTTTCTTTACTCTACTTCTACAACCATCACAAAAGAGTTTTCAGTCCAAAAACCATGCTGATATTACTTCTACCTCCTCCAGGAGCACCAGAATTTTCTCAGGCATATTTTGGGTGAATTAAGTATGTCTAACTGGAAAACAGTTTGATGATGTTCTGAAAAAGTATAAATGTATTAGGGAATCACACTACTGATACTCTCCTTGCTAGCAGCTGCTAGCATTTTTACACATCCTATGATAATCCAGAAGACTCCTGCACTGCTGTCTTGAGACTGAGTTGAGAATTTTGGCTAGAGACAGGCTGTCTCCCATTCTTCTGCAGGCAGCAAAATAAAGGCAAAACAGAGATGCAGACCCTTTTGAAGATTTTCCACAACTGTAGTCATATTTCATATCAACTGAGAGGTTTTACCAGCCAGTTTTTTATTCAGGTCTGCTGCAGATCCCTGCAATTATCAGTGCCACCTCCTGGTACAGAAACATACTGAGATCCAGCCACTCTGGAACCGTAGGATGAAGAAATGCAAAACATCCCCAATCCTCACTTCCTGATCTGTTTTTGTTGTTCTCTACAGCCTTTTATAAACAGCTATGTATTTTACAGATAATCAAAACATTAAATATTTTTGTAGCTGTATGTATTACATGAAAGGGCAGAGGAGCTGTCAAAGGCAAGAGATTACTATGGATTTTCCTTTCCAGGATATCCATAACAAAGCTAAACCCAAAACAGATAAACACTCGTCAAACCAGCTGCTGCTGAACACGAGAAATCTTGGGAGTTTTGCTCAGAAATGTCCGCATTAATTTCAGGACTGAGGAAATAATTCTTGCAGCATTTATGAACCTTGGATGCAAAGCTTGAGATTTTGACTGAAGATTTGAAAGGTGTGTGTGTGTGTGCTCTCTGTGTCCCCACAGCTTAGGTATACAATTTCCATCAATTCGTCCAGGCAAATGAAAGTGAGAGAGGCCAGACTACAGGTTAGGACATAGCTTCTGGCAGGAGGCAGCACAACAGCACTCTGCTCAGGGATTTGCCAATTTGCTTTCTAAAAATGACCAAAGATGTGCCATTTCTTACTATAGCAAGTCAGATGTTTTTCTTAGCTCCTGTCTACTTCAGTATCCTAATCCTCAAGCAAAACACCTTCAGCAGTTATTCCTGAGTCCCACCATGGGCACTGCTTGCCACCTGGAATGGTCACACTTTTACCAGCCTGTTTACAAGAAAGCAACTCCCCAAAATATAAGTGAGAGGGAAACATATCCAATGAAAGCAAGCAATTTCAGAAACTGAAGCACTGGATCTGTTTTTTTCAAGGATCGTTTCCAGCTCTTCTTCATCTGTCTCCCACAGAGTCTCACAGCAAAAGAAATCACAGCCTCAGGTCTGAAATAGCAGCAGTCCTCTCCCTGTATCCCCAATTCTAAATCCATTTTTGTTGGTGATGGGGTACTAAAAAGGTCTAAAAGACAGCAGAGCAGGCAGGCTATCGCTCCAGGAGAGGGCAGTGAAACACGACTTAACTTGGCCAGGAAAGGGCAAATGCACCTTGACCTGCACAGCAACGCCTGCTTAGTCAGGCCAAACACAGACCTCGACAGCAAAAACACAGACAGATTCAACAGGAGGAGCCGTGAGTGGGGTTTCACATGTCACAAGCTCCGTAAATTGATTTGGGTCACTATTTCCTAGGAAAAAAATTATGCAACCACTCGTCCACTTTCAGTCCACAGAGAGGAAAAATGTCATTAGGAGGCGGTGTTTGCTTGCACTTAGGTTAATAGGTCTCATTTGTTCTGCCTGTGTGGAAGGAGGCAGAACCAATGGAAGAACTTGTAATTCTCCTTTCTAATTAAGATAATGTGCCACACCGGCCCTCAATCATAATTTTGGATGCTGCAGTGTCCATGACACATGTCCAAGAGACCACAGCTGTGATTAAACATTTTTGATAACCCATAAATATAACATTAGTTGCCTCAGTTAGGTTTCTGATAACATCATTCATTTCAGATCATTCAATTAGTGTAGACAAAAGGACTCTTTCCAGGAGACATAATGTCATTGTCTCTGGTAAGGAACATACTTCCCAATCACTGTTTATCACTCTGTAATTACAGTGCTGTAGCAGCCATGCTCTATATTTCAAGGAGTCCTTTCTGAGCCCAAGGATCCAGCAGTTCTTTGTTTTAATTTATTTTCTTCTTAAATACCTCCCGCTATTTAAGCAATAATTCCCTGTAAATCAATTGTTAGCAGCAGTTAATGACTGGTTGGTTAATTAATAGCTGAAAGCAAAGCTAAGGGTGTTCACCACTCTAACAAATCAGCAGACGGTAACTGTGGGGTTATTGCCAACATACCCGGTAATCAAGGACTTCTCACAGTGATGGGGTAGCCCATGTATCATTTAAAGAAGGGACTGCCTGGATTGCAACAGGTGGTGGCCTTGGGAAAAATAGCCACTGACCTGGGTGTTGAGCCACATGCCCCTGAGCAGGCAGCAGGTAAGTGTTCATGCAATATGGCTCAGTGTAGGCTCTGGGGCCTCAAGTCTCCACTGATTCCAGGGAGATGCCCAAGCAACCTTCTCATACACTGGTGCAGCTTTGCCCACAGCCTGAGGTGACCTGGTTGGGTGGTGGGTGGGAGCACCCGCTGGGTGCTAGGGGTGAGGTTTGCACAGCCTGTACATTCCTCACGGCAAAGAGAGCGCTTGTGTGGGACAGGCTGTGCGGGTGCCATGGAACTGCGGGGGATGGCTCTGGGAGACGCGGGGCTGTCCCAGCGCTCCCACAGATGCCTCTGCTGGATCACTTTTGGCTCAGTCCCACAGACCCCTCAGACTCCTATGGGGGTCAGCACACCCCAACTGTGCCAGTCAGGAGCTGCACCCTTGCTAGCAACACAACAAAAAAGCCTTGGGTTTTTGCCTGTGTCCGAATCTGATTATTCAGAGTATTTAGGGGTGTCTGTTCTGCTGGAGAGCTGCATTAAGATGTTTTTAATGCAGCAATCTGCTCTGCTGCTCTCTCCAAGAGACACATTCTCAGATAATCTCTTTTCACAACATTCTCAATTAATATTTATATAAGCCTGTTTTGTCTCTTATCTTCCACGAAATAAGGTTTGGAGTGATGCTGCCATGGAGAAGGAAGGAGAGTCTAAAGCAGGCAGTAATTGATGTTCACAAAGAGAGTATGTGTAATGGACCAGCTGGCTTATTATGAACTAAAATACTGCAGTATCTTCAATACAGAGGATGGTAATGAGGAATAAATGTTGACATTTTCATGGTGAGCAATGCAAGACCATCAAATCAAACAATTTCTGGCATATAGTCAAAGCAACATTTAAATGGAAACTTGAGAGATAAGAACATTTTTACATATTTTTTTTTCTCTGACTAGAAATGTGCGGCTGCAGGAGAAACCTCATAGCATGAGTTCACCACACTGACACAAAGCCAGGACTTCCCAACAGGCACTGTCTGACTTGTCCTAAGCAAAAGAAAAAAAACAGCAAGGAGCATCCTTGCATGACTGCACCAGCTCTTCTCACCCTGACATTAAGTGGTAAATCAAGATAATTTCTGCTTTTATCCTCTCCACAAGCAAAGAGAACAATTACTCACTGTCTCCTTCACAGCCCCCACCTCTACACTGGACATCTGCCGCTAGGTTACTGTCAGCCTTTGCTTTTCTAAAGTGAACAAACTCAATTCCCTTTGCATTTCCTCACAGTTTGTGCTTCCCAGTGCTCTGTGTTCTGTCTGCTTTCCCTGGATTTTTGCCACCTTCTCCTCACCTGCAGAAAAAGACAACACCTGCAACTGGTTGCAGTACCACGGGGGAAGCCAAGAAAAGAAAATAAATATGGGATGTATCTCGAAGATGATGCTTCTGTTCCTGTAACCCAGAACACTTAATTTATGATTCCCTGCAATCTTCAAGGCTTCTACAAACATGCTGCTGCCTGGTTATTTCCACGCACTCCCTCCCCCCACTGCCAAAGTATCTCCATCTCTCTTTCCCAGGCACAGCACACCACCTTGGACTCCTCCTGACTGAATGTCATTTAAATATTTGGGAGTAGTTTTTCCAACCTGTGAAGGTAATTTCAAATTCAGATCCTGACCTCCTAGGATTTCTAACATCTCCTGATTTTGTCATCCACAGATTCACTCTGTTTGCTTGTTGCTCAGTTGTCAATAAAAAACCTATTTGATAGATCTGGGTATAAAGAAACTGCTAAATGACCTTCTTAAAATATCCTCCCTGACAGTGATCCAGCACTAGCTGTTGCTGTGGAGCTATTTTTCAACAGGCTATGCACCTACCCTATTGTAATTTTATCTATACCATATTCTTTAGTCTGTCACATATGTCAAAAAGCATTACTAAAAATCAAGTGCTAGTGCATTTGCTGCTTCCTCTTTGTTCACTAGACATGCTATTGTGACAAAGATGGAAATCAGATTGATTTGACACCAAATGTTCTTGACAAGCCTATTTTCCTTTTTTTTTTTTTTAATTTGGTTCCATCACCATATCAGCTGGCTACTTGCAAATTGATTGTTTAATGATTTCTTCCTGAATCTTTTAAGGACTTAAGTTGGATTGACAGGTCTGTAATTCCCTGGGTCCTCCTTTTCCCCTCTTTAAAATATAATACACTATGTTTGCCCTTCTCTTGTCTTCAGGGACCTCCTCTCTCCTCTGTGAGTTCTTAAAGATAATCAGTAATGGCTCAGCGATTGCTTCAGACAGCGCCTTAAGTACTCGGGGGTGAATTCCATCAGGCCCTGCTGACTGGAATACATTCATCTTATCTAAATATTCTTTAATCTCTTCTCCTCCTCTTCCAGTCTGTACTTCTGCCTCCTCGTAAAAAGTAAGTTTAAACAACTGGTTGTATACCCTGGTGACTGATACACTTCATAATTCAAAGTAATTAAACATTCTTCAGTATATCCCTTAATATTTACCAAGCTTTATATTTCCATTTTCCACGTTACAAATTCTAAAAAAACCAAACTCATCAATCTCTACTCACTGGCAGCTAAACTGAACACATCTCCTAAGGACAGATTCATTGCTGAGAATGGAGCAGAAAAAGGATATGTGACTAAACCCCTGTTTTGTCATGCGGAATTTCAGCATCCACTGACAGACTTATGCTGATTGAAACAACAGGTTCGCATTTCTCCCAGGCTGTTACTAAAATACAACTAGCACCTTCATATGACAAGTGTTTAGGATACCAGTTGGGATAGGGTACAGGGTTGCTACATCCTTGCCTTCTCTGTGTCTAGGGGAATACAGGTGATTTGTCCTCAAGCACTTCTACTTTTCAGTTACATGTATGTGGTTAAGGCTTTAAACTCAAGGTTCAGCTATGCCAAAAAAATGCATGTTTCCAAAACAAGACAGCCCCAAAAATTCAGGATAAAGCTTGTGATGGCTCAGAATAAGCATTTTCATTAGGAGTGATCTATCTCTGGAAATGCTTATTTGGAGGAAATAAAACAAAAGCTTAATACCACTTACAAAAAGCTTTTCCTCTACAGAAAGAATGATGTTGACGTTTGAAATAAGAGCTGGTTTGAAAATTTTCTGACTACTTTTTCATTAAAAAAAAGTGTGACAAGTCAAAACTGACCCTTTTTGCAGTAATGTATTGGTTTTGATGAAACTCTCACTGGCAGCACTGCGGAAATCAGGAACAGAAATTATAGGAAATTCAAGAAGGGGAGAGGAAAACCACAGAGCTGGCAATCGCCAGCTGGAAGGGCACTCACCCAAAACGCAATATATTCCCATTTAAACTTATAATTATCCACATCCTATATGAATACTCTTCTCATATTCTTTCATCAGACCTACCTTCCAACAGATGGAAGATTTTCAAAACCCTCACAATAGACTGCTCCTGGCCTCTTAAATCAAAATAGATTTGAAATTCTCATGTCTGAGATATTGCCTATGGAAAACAACTTTTGAGCCATATTTGAAAGAATTAACTAGCAGATACAACTTTGCCTCAGACTTCCTTTCTCATTTCCATTTTGGTCTGGAACCAGCACTGTTGGGCTCCTCAGCTGGGACAGTTGGCTGGCGTCTGTTCTCCGCTCCTTGCACGGAGCAAGGACTTTGTTCATCTCTATTTTCTGAATCTGAAAAAACCATATAAAAGGAGTAATTTCCTTCACATGAATCGTCTATACCTTATCTGATATAAAATCATAAATGCTGTTAAATGTCCCTTTTCTGTGAGCTTTACTGCCACGCTCCTTCCTTAACCCATCCTTGTTCTTTCCATTAATTTTTCAGAAATTTTATTTTGAAGAATTCTTAGCAGTCTAAAAATGTATATTTTTTCGATTGAAAAATCTGTCCAACCTACACTCAGGTTATTATCTCTGAATTTTGCATTTTTATAATCTATTTGCATTTTTTTACCTAATTTTAAACTCCTACTTGTAATTTTGACTTCTGTTATAAAAACCTCTGCATAACTCCTGAAGTGAGCAGATGATAAACAACACAGTCTCTGTTGCCATCTTCCTCCAAGTTCAGTAACTCAGCAGGCCAGCTTCAGGTTCCGAATTTTCCAGTTCTTGAAGCACTGGAGGAGCCAAGACTATATATCAGTTTAAGAAGCACTTGATAATAACCTATCAGACTGACAGGTTGGCCTTAACCAAATCTTGAGTCAGTTTAGAAGCATTCATAATTTTTTCCCCTATTTAGAATGGCACTAAACTTTTAAATCAAGGTTTTCACAATAAGTATCAGTAACAAAACAAAGTAAATCTCAACAAAATGAGAAACATCCCACTGTTTATTAATATCTTTAGAGAGCAACATTATTTCTGGGAAAAGAGTTGTCCATGGAGCTTTGCTCCCCACTGAAGACTCCCTAGGCAGACCCCTTATCTTCTCTGCTTGAATTTGCTCATCAGCAAGAGAGGGTAAAACTTGACTATACTCATTGTCTTGAGTAAACAGCATTGTTTTAGTGATTCTTAATGTTACATTTGCTGTCCTTAGGAATGGTAAATTTTCTGCTAGAATAAACTCCCCACTACTGCATGAAGGATTGAGAGCTTCCCACTGAGCAGCTCAATAACAGATTTAAAAAAAAAAAGAAAAAAAAAGGAGTCACTGTTATCTTTATTGGGAGGAAGAAAGTACAGCCCTTGGATCAAGCAGCTATCCATGACATCCAATTATTTGTTTTCATTGCACAAAAGAAAGAAAAAAAATAATAATAAAAAAAGAATAAAAAGAAAATTAGCTACATTGATTGCTGGCTGGGGTTTCATTTTGGGTTGCCCCTGGGACTGCAGCATCAGCAGGAGTGGTTACTTAGTCATGAATGTGATGCACAGCCAGGAACCAGATTGCTCCATGGAGGTGCATGGCTTTTTTCTGGTCTCTCAGTTGTGCAAGGAGGAAATCTAACTCCCCTTAATCACAGCCTGCCACTGCAGAGGGCACATAACTCAGCACTACAGCATATGAGCTCCTACAGGCTTCATTGCCTGGTTCCCCAAAATGAAAAGAGCTGTAGATCTGTGGGATATCAGAAATTATTATTATCCAAAATAAAATTCTAGCAGATCACCTTAACATTGCTTTTAAGCTTCTCTGAAACCAGGACATTTTTAACTGTATCTTGATAAAAAAACCACCTACATATAATGGATTCCTGATTACAAAAACCTTATTATACTATGATCATATATTAAAGCTGCAATCATGCTTAGCTTCCCCTTGTGCCAGAAGCCCTATAATAGAGGGATAGTGCCCTTTCTCAAGTAGTAATTACACAAAAACATAATTAAAAACACAGTGCAATAAGTCATTGGGAGGAAAGGAACAATTCCAAATCAATCCAGAAGAAAACATTAGAGCAGGTCAGAAGGCCCCAGTTAACTTGTACCCTGGTCACTGTTTTCAGCCGGAAAATAGCACTAAACAACCTCTCCTCATTTAAAAGTTTTGTCCCCAAAACTGAGTTTGCTACTGTTTGTAAAACATACCTTACTTAGCCACTGATACAGAAAAACAGCAATTGTCAGAATGTAGTGACTCAAATTAATCAGCAATGATGACAGTGCAGCTGAGCAAAAATCTGAATGCTCATGCAAAAGGGAATTTTGCAGTTAATTGATTAAATTGCAATTAATTTATTAGATGACTTTGAAATGCAAATTTTTGACTGAAACAAAAATTATTCAGTTGTGTATGTTGAGGCAAATCAAAATATGCTGCTTTGGCTCTGACAATTCCAGGAATGGCACATCCATGTACTCTCCCACAGTGAAGATTCCCATGCAAAATATATTTCCTATGGTCCAGCTTACACCTCAGATAAAGAAATCTGTGGTAGGCTGGTTATCACCAGGAGGCTGCCCAGTCTCTCAAAAACTGAAGGCACTGGTGAGACTGCAGGATGCAGCTAAACCAGCCTGCTACATGCACTACTTTCTTTCAAGCTGAACAGGGACAGCACAGTCTGGGGAGTTGCAGTAGGGGGAGGACTGGGAACACAACATGTATCACCCAGAAAGCATATTCAGGGTGGTCCAGATCAATGCTGAACTCACTCAAAACACAGTATTTTGTTTCTATGCCACAAACATGAAGATCCCAGTTAGTGTTAACCCTACAACAAATCAAAGATTTCATTTGCATTTTCCTGCCTGGAAAACCAGAACTCTTCCTTTGTAAAAGTTAGATTATGGAAGAACTACAGCTCAACATGAAATTCCTAATGAACAGTATTTACAAGCAAATGACAGGACTGCAATGAGCCTAACAGCTGTTACTCAGCTCTTAAAATATCCAGTAACAGATTAACAATTTTTCATCCCTGGAACAGTAATATCAAGTACAAGAGGGCTAAATAGATGGCAAACAGCAGAGCAGGGTGGCACTGGCTCATAGTCCCTTACACGGCCCCTTCAATAAAGATTTCATTTTCTTTGCCTTCAAGTGAACTTCATTCCCTTGAAATATTCATACTTCTTCAGTCCCTCCTTGATAATCCCCGGTGACATCCCACTCCCCAGTTGCTCTAACAAAAGACGTCACAGTTGGCATGCTGAGGCTAAATAACACCATCATCTTCTCTAAGGTAGCCTCCACCCTGCAGTCTGAGATAGTAATTTTCCACTTCACGAGCTGCATGCAGTGCCTTGCCTACAGCAGCTTGTTTGAACACCCATCCCTTGGAAGGAGGTGCTCAGAGGGGTATCTCCTTGTGCCACCCCACCAGTTCCTCCTCCTCCTCTCTTGGCTGAGCGGAGCCAAGGGACCACCACAGCAAAGCAGGGGGCCTGCGGTACAGGCATAGCACCACATTATCCTCCAAAGTGAAAGCAAAATAAACACAAGTAGCACAGCATATCTTAATTTTCCCCACTGGTAGTGACAGTTTTACTCAATTTTAGTCAGCTATTGAGTAATCAGAACGAATTAAGCAGCAGAAGGAAGGACTGTGCCGAGATCCAATAAAGCAGTGGGCACTGGAGTGCTTTGGGGAGTCACTGCACATCTCTGTTTCATTGTTATCCCCCTGAGTTCCCCACCACTGCCATCAGACAGCATCCCTGAATAGCTCCAGTATACCAGGAAAACAGCACCTCCTGCCATGCCTATCACCAGGTCTCAGAAACAGCTGTCAGTCCAGCTTGTCTCCACAGTATGGTTATGCACACATGCCTGCTGTCTTAACTGCTTTGGAGAGTCTAGTAAGAAGGCTTAAAGTTGTTATTAACTCCCATCAAGTCCCTCTCACACCTTTAATTGAAAGCAATGCTTCCACTTGGTCAGCACTCATGATCTCTCCTGTGTTCCACCAGCTCAGATGGACATGGTGGGTTGAAAGGTTTCTTTGGAAGGCCAAAGCAATTTCTCCTTTATATATCCCCAGGAAAAGAGCATCCTCAGAGACACTTCACTCCATGGTTGCACGTCTCAAAATATTACTATCTGCTTTCAAAGGCTTTGGCCTCAAAGGTCATCTCAGTTGCAGCCTTCCTCTCTGTAGGGATTGGGTATTGTTGGTTGTAATAAGGAGGGGGGTTTTATTACCTCCCTGTGGTCAGAGAATGACTTCAGTTCCCAGTTCTGTGTTTTGCACATTGTGCAAACTGTGAGGGTATTCACAAATACAAACTTCCAAGCATGTCTTTAGGGCATGAATTAGGACAACTCTGGTGTAATGTCTGACTTCAGCTGTGTTTTCTACTGCCATTAAACTGTCACACATGGGCTGTAATCTGCTGTAATTCCATCAAAATGCACATACAAGGTGAACAGTTATTGGCTCCTTCCTAAATCCTGATGGTCGAGCAACCAGCAACAACCTCTGTCAAACACAAACCTTCTCTTTACACCACAAGTAACTCTTACCCCTGGGAACAGGACTAAAGGCACACAGTGGGAAAGGTTCATGGCAGGCTTGAAAAGAACATCTAAAGGAAAGTGAGTTTTGGTGCAAGGTGGTTACTCCTCATGGCTGTGGTAATTCCCTGATGGAGGGCAACCCTGCCCACATTAACTCTGGTTAGAAAATAGATTTAGCCAGATCATGGTCAGATTTATTCTGAAAGGGATGGAAACCCCTTCTTCAGTTGCTCGAAGAACATGCAAACAGCCTTTAATTATGGATCTTACAAAACTACTTTGATCCAAGACCCTAATTATTTTTTCTTCTCCAACAGTTATTTGCCTCCTCCTACCTGAAACACTCCCACCCCTCGCCAACTCCTTCTTGAAGCTCTTTGCAACATCTCGAGAAATTCAAATGCCTGTTCTTGGAGGAAAATAGTTTCTAATTAAACATAGTGTGTGGGTGTGAATGAAACTGGGCCCACTCCTTGCCTTGCTGAAGTCAACAGAAAAATGATTTTCTTTTTTCCCAGGAGCATCAGCAGGCAGGGGCGATGGGGCGTTGCTCCTGGCACAGTCTTGAGGGAACAGAGGATCACTGGTTCTGACAACTAACATGGCTTTTCTTTGGGTTCAGCAAAAGAGCCTGAAGTTTCCTTCATTTTAGACTTGGGGTCCAGGCTTGCCTGGGAGGGTGTGCACTAGAGACCAGAGCATGCCCGACAGGCAACAGCTAGCCAGGAAGCTGGATTGTTCATATAAACATGAGCTACTTATGAGCATCAGAGAATATAATCTTAAAAACCTTCCTCTGCACCACATCAGAGCACGATTTTGTGAGTTTTGAATCAAATTTAAGTATTCAGGGAATGTTACTCATCTTTTTCATGGCAAAATAAGGTACTTCGCAGACTGAAAAATCTACCAGCATCGTTTTCAAACATATTCTTTCATTGATCTGAAGACTAAGTTTAAAAGAAAATACTGTATTTCCTCATTTTTCTCTTTCTATTACAATTCTTCCACAGAAACATGTGAAAAGTAAAAGAAAGTGTTGGAAGTGCAGAGAAACAGACAAAAATCTCACCAACATCACAAAAGAGTTCAGAAAGGCAAAGACAGAACATGTTTTCTTTTCACCTTGGTGGCAATTCCATCAGGCCAGAGTAGCTGTCGATGGTGTTAAAGCTTCTGAGGATTTGACCTCCACCTCCCCCACTTCCCCCACTTCCCCCACATCATAACCCAGCTCTCTGGGCCACTTGAGCATCTCAATAGCATTTTGACTAGTGTGGGTGTAGGTTACATTGGGCACTAACTAGTCAGAAAATACCCATTTGGAAAACTAGAGGAGAAAAAATAACAAGCTGAAAGTTTTGCCTGACACCAGTAGGACCCTCGTCATTTGTTTGAGATAATTTAGTTTACAACAGCACAAGGGATCCTGCAGTGTTAGAAGAGAGGTTCTGCCTCTACTCCAGTTAAGCCTCCTGCACTGCATGCCAGAAAAGCTGAGTTTGCTGATGGATTATAGCACCTCATATTCCATTTAAATTCTCAGTTATGAACACTCTAGTTATTTTGCAACAGTAGCTGGTAAAGTTAGGGCCTGTGTGAAATAGGAAGAAATGAGAAATTGATTTTATTTCAGTAACACGAAATTACATTTTCCTTGTAGAGATACTCTCAGAAAAAAAAAATCAGTAGCTGATCTCCAGAGGTCCATCTAGCCCTATATTCTCATCCAAGTTCATATTCCTGCAGCTAACAAGATATTTTCCTTCAGAACTCAGCTTGTCTGGAGATGGGAAGAAGAGATCTGTTTTTTCATTTTGATGAGGCTAGCACTTTTCAAAGTTCACCTATGCATAATGTTGGCAGGGAGATGTGCATCTAGCTGATTCAGAAGACACATTTGTGTCAAAATCTATCTCTTCTGATTTTCACTGAAGTGCTTCGATATGCTGTGGTACTTCACAAGATTGAAATAAATGCATTTCATAGCTCTAACCTCCCCCAACACCCACCTTCCCTATAACTACATTTTCATCCTTTTTTTGCAGAAATACCTGAGGCTGCTTTTGTTTTTCTTAACACTAGTCTCAAACTCAGGGTGATTTGAAGACTTCTCTCTTGGACTTGTCTCCCCACAAGTTACAGCTCATCAGCACGGCAGCATCTCCTCTGCACAAAAGTGGCTCCAGGGCCTTTCAGGTGCTGAGTTTCCCAGCAGAAGAGATGGGTGCCAAGACAATCTTTTCTTACATTAATTATGGGATTTTCCCCCACACTAAAATGTAGACATGGCACATTGGTTGCTCTGATTTAAGGCTCAGCTGGGCTTTTGGAAAAAAAGTGTTTTCCCTTGTCTGCAATGGACACCACAGCAAAGTTTTTGAATTATCACAGGATATACTTAGGCACTTTAAAAATTACTGCAAAAGACTAATCACCTTCAGGAATACCACTGAAATTGTGGCTCCAGCTGTTTTAACTTCCTGCTCAGTGTCTTGAAGAGTGATTAAAGCTGAAGCCTGAACGATTTAGATGTAAGGCTTAGAGTTATTCCCTCCCCCAGCTGCAATCCCAGTAAACATTGTTTTTCTTGCAGGAAAAGCAGCAGACCAAGCTGCATGACTATCCTTTAGCCTACCTGGTTCACAATCTTAATGTGATACAAAGCAGTGATCAGTGGTTTTATGCTGTATTGTCAGTATCTGAAATGTAGGGATGTTTTTCCCCCCTACCTGTGGGAGAGGAGCAGAGCAGGGCCAGAGAAACAGAAGGTAGTAAAGGGAAATCTGCCACAGGTTCTGGTAAAACTTAGGTGGAAAGCATGAGCCCCAAACTGCAGGTTCTCATTAAACTAAACAGGGAAATCCCTCTCTTTTCTAGTTCCTGTGTGACATGAGGGGACCTCCAGAGGAGTCCTTGGCAGCCACCAACATGGTTGTCAGTGTGCTGGACCCAATTACCTACACTTAAGTGGCATTTTGTACTGACTGCTTACATGCCACAGTATATAATGTTCATGACTTTCATACTTCTTATTAGAGTAAGTTGAAGGATACAAGTGGAATAAAATAAATTTTTTACTAGAAGAATATTTTTTCCATGTGTAAGGGTGAGCCCTGCACACAGTACAGAAATGCTATAATGATGTACAGGAAAGGGACCAAGGTATTGATGGCAAAGGACAAAACTTTTTATGTTAACTGAACAGCATTATTCCTCAGACTTTATGTAAAACTGAACCAGTTCCATCTGGCCTAAAGAATCCTCCAGCACTGCTTCTGTATCACGACAGGAAAGATCTGCTGTGCCCATGGGATAGTAGCTGGACTCCCACAGATCTCATACAAGAAAGTAGAATAATGAGCATAATGGGACAAAAAAGAGAGAGAAAAAGAACAGAGGCATTCTCCAATTCTTGCTATTTTTTTAACTAAATTTGAATTTTACTTATGTAAGTGTGTAACGGATCTTGTTCCATCTTGGCTTGCTGTGACCTCGTCACAGCAGAATGACTGGCTTTGTTTGCTGTGTTTGGTCAGTACATACATAACGAGTACTAGAAATCCCATGCATGAACTTTGAGGCCTGGAGGTTGAAATACCAGATGAATCTTTCCAGTTCAAGCATTTCAAATAATCACTAGAGTTGCTGAATTTTTATCCAGCTTAAACTTCAAGGGGATGACAACTGGCTTGCCATGCTAACACCAACGTTGTAGGGTTACAGGTGCACTGCATGGAAAACAGGTCCTCATCCCATTCCCCATATGTCTGAGCTGCTCCCAACCCGAGATACAATCTGTCATGCTGATCCAAGAGGAGAAATTTGCCCTGAGCACAGAAGATATTACTTTGTCTCTTCAGTTAAAGAGAATTTTTTTCTTTCTGAAGACAGTTGCATTTCCTCAAAAAATGTGGAGATCTGGGGTAGGGATATTTCAGAGCTCGAGTAATATAGATCTCCTGTGCAATAGCATCCAGGCCCCTTGGGAGGTTTTGAAGAGTGCAGGCTTTCCATCAGGCTTTGCCCATAAACAACCACACAACGTATTTCTGAAGAACATGAGTTTTCTTTGATCCTGCAGTGAATTTAAAGTGGAAGAAAAGAAAAAAATGACAAAATGGGGAGGCCTGTCAGTTGGGAGAGCTCTACCTGGGGAATGCCTGAGTGACCCTCAGGTAATCCTGGTTTTCTGAAAGCAAAGAAGAAGGGCATGGAGACAGAGAGGCTGTAAGCACAACCATCAGCTAGTCCCTGGCTGTGTTTCAATATCCCAAGAAAACACAAGGACATCTTTCACCAGGAGTCAATACCATGAATACCATGACTCATTATTAGCTCATTTCAGCAAAAGTTTTGCCATATAAGTAAAATGATTTGTGATATACAACACTCATAATTTTGGTCCAATAAAATAGCCAAAATATTACAGTGGTGATTTGATCTAAAGTAGCATAAAACACAGACAACCCACTCATGAGTCCACTCATTTTTTCTTTACACATAGCATCTTTTCTCACTGCCCTTGTTTCCAAGGGCATCTCAGAGGATGCAGCACACACATGCATATGTCCTTCTCATTGTACGCCTCGTGCTAGGTGTCAGCTTTATAAGATGATAGAAAGGAATGAAATTCCACTCTGGCATAGGTTCTGTTTCATCATTAGTCCTTCACAGTTGGTAGCTTCGTGCTCTTGTTTCATCCCTCTCTAGGGGGGAAAAATAGCCCGAACAATTTACACAGAAGTTCAGCTGTTGAGTAAAATTTCACAGCTTGCTATGGGTTTCACAGAATGACTCAAAGATCCTATTAATTTGCTTTTCAGATTTTGTAGGTTTAAAAAGGAAATGTCTAGCAAGTCCTAAAATCCTTCTACAGAGCCTGGCTGGTTATGTTCCTCTCAGAGGCAAGTCTTTCTGTTCCTCTCCTCAGATAGAAACCCACCACCTCCACCAGCTTAATTTAGATTTTACTTCCAATAGAGCAACATGAGGTGCACCACAGCTTCCTCGAGGGACTGCAGGCTTGTCCCCATGAGAAGTAGCAGAGAGTGAAATCCCTAGCACCTAGGGAGAGTGCAGGATGAACTCTACGCAGCGTCAGATGGAGATGTGCTCTCTCCCTTGCACAGCCACTGTAGGCCTCTCCATTTCTTTTGTTTAAGCTCAGGACTAGAACATTATTTTAACTCAGGCTCCCCAGTCAAAACTAGACTAAGAAAACACAGAAGGTTCATCCTGTTATGAAATTAACTTAATTTTACTTCAGTGAGAGAAGGGTGGGGGTGTGCAAGGGTGGGAGTGGGGGGGGAGGCTGGACACGACCAGTCTGTGAGTCTCTGAAAAACGCTGATTAAATGTAACTTGGAAACAAATCATCATGGGGCATTTCTGGACAAAGATAATCTGCTGCTTGCAACTTCCACTGAATTTCATTCCTATTGTAGCTGAACTTGGAGGAAGTGACAGGGGAAGGATATTAATATATCTTGGGGCTGAGAGAGAGCTGTTTTTCAAGTGAGACAGAAGCAATGAGTGTTTTGAACACCTTATACTTCAGTGAAATCCAATTTTCTGTCATAAGTTTTGTACTGAAGAAAGAATATGCTTGGATGACAGAGCCTGGGATGCATCTATAAACTTCATGGGAGATGAATACTTTATGTGCCTGTGCTGCCTGCAAATGCACCCCTCGATCTGCAGCAGGAGCAAACATTACCCACGGGTGCAAGGATTTATACTCAGAGGGCTTTGCAGAGAATCCACGTTGGAGCTTAAAATTCCCTGCAAAAGCTGAAGAAAATGGCTGTGAATTCCCATGCTCGGGAGCGATGTGTGCCTTCAAACATTTCAGAAGGGTAGGGCAGCTCTGCAGAGCCAACAGCTCAGGAAAGCAGGCTCAGCCTTCAGGTGATACGAGCTCTGACCAGCAAACTGCTGTGTTTAACCCTTGGAGAGTTCCACCACAGCACGTCTGCTTGCAAGCTCCAGTTGGCCCTGAGTGAGTCCCAAAGGGTCAATGGAGAGAGCCCATGCTGATGGGTTACAGACTTGAATAGTTTGGGATGGGACAGCAACCTGTAATCTTCTGACCAAATGTTTCCTGGCAAAGAACATGATGATAATAACATCCCTCTTCAAAAGATCAAGGCAGATCCCAGTACTGAGGTTCGTGGCATCTCTGAATTCCTTGCAGCTTAACCACAGCAAAGAGGTCAACCACGAGGGTAGTTCCTAAGGGGTATGTGACAAATGTGCTGACCTTGAACTACAGCAAACCTACAGCTATTTATTATTTCCTGGCTGTTCTGGGAGCAAGAGACCATGGTGGCAGCAGCAAGATATTGCCTACTCTGCTTCTCAAATCCAACATCCTGAAAGCATTAGTGGAAAGACTCCCATTGCCCTCCCAGTGAGGAAAGTTCCTTAAGGCAGAGGCCTCTGCTTCCTGGACTGAAATATTTCACCAGTTTTGTCTGAATTAGATACAGCTAAGCCCTGAGATTGTGTCCAGAAGTAATATGCACTTTACCTCCTGCCCAACTCAACAGTATAAACAAATTAGAGACACACTTTAAGCATGCCATAAAGCACTCCTGGCTTAAATTTATGCAGTCTTAATAGCACTGCATTTAGAATAAACTCCCAAGTGAGATAAACACTGTTAGAAAATAAGACTATTTCTCTCCTGGAAACACAATATATTCTTTTATCACTACTAAATAATGAGAACATTAGTACAAAGCATCAGGAAACATTTGATAGGACAAAACATAGGATTTAGTAAAGAAAGATTATGTAATGGCAATTTTTTCTGTCCAGGGAAGAACCATCTGGGAGAAGCCATGCCATGCCATGCCATGCCGAGACCAGCATGTGGCCCTGGGTTGTCACTTCTGCCTCCCCATCCTGGAAATGGGAACCATGCACAAGCACAAAAGCCTGTTTCTTAAAATAGGGTCAGTGACCTGAATGCAGGAGCTGCTGGGGCTTGAAGCTTTGTTTTATTAATCAGTTTTCATGCATTTACTTGAGGATTAGCATAGGCTGCCAGCTTTATCAGCATTAATTTAGAGTACCTTGAGGTATCGAGGACAGAGCTGTCTGCTGCTGGTACAGTGTCAACTCACCTCCCCTACTCCCTGCCTGCGAAAGATTAAGAAACCATTAGGCCAAAGTGAACACTTCAGATACACATTGATTGTTTTGGCTTTGCACTGTGACACAGCAGAGGGGAAAGGGAAACACACCAAAGGCAGCACTTGCAAGTTATTTTGCAGCTAGAGGATGGCAGGGGCTGTGGGACCAGCAAGTCCTGTATGCTGCTGTAGTCCTGTCCCCCCAAAGCAAAACTGTTGCCTCCACAAGAGAGCAAAACCTCCAAACAGCATGGAGGCCCGCAAAGCTCAGTACTTGAAGTGTCACATCTTTAAGCCACAATACTGAAAAATAACTGAGAAGGATAAGAGATGTGTCCTTTGAGCTGTGTACAGAGGCTCAGCAGGCACCCACGTAGCTTGCTCCACTGCAGCTCACCTCCCTTCTGGCCAAACCACCTCTTGCCAAAGCAAATCCAGCAAACCTGTAAGGGCATTCACTTCCCTTCTATCCTAACTGTACTTTTGGTGGATCTTCTACCATGTCTATAGGTGCAGTAGCAATCCACATGGATACTAGGAACCATCTTGAGAGCAGAAGGTACCATGGGACTGTTTGCTTACAGCCTCAGATAATCAGCTGTAGCTGTATCAGCATAGCAATTAATACCAGCTGTGCAATTAATGGTTCTCTCCTTCACCTGGGCATAGATCTGCTAGAAGGGCTGAACATTTCCACTCGTCATCTAAATCCAAGGAGGCCTGAATCAACAACCACCACTCACACTGGCAAACAACTTATCCTAGCTAAATCCAGTCAGAAGGTCTTATGTTAGCAAAAAGTCTGCTGGAAACCTCTGACAGTAGTTGAGCAGCTCATATACCTGTGTAGTGTAACTACCTAGTCTTCATGTAAAGCACCTGTCTCTTCTTGGGCTTGTTGCCTGGGCCAGAAATATAGTCAAGAGTGTTCAGGCAAAAGGGCTGGGAACTGTGATTGGATCAGCAAGACAGCTGGGGCTGTGGGGGTGACTGAGCACCCACAGATGCCTCTTCCTGACAGAGCACATGGCAGATCTGGAAGGGTGACTATACTCCTGTTTGTCCACAGTATACTTGAAATCTCATCTGGGGTGCAATTATGAGATGAGAACAAATTCAATTCAGAGGTAGGTGCACCAACTCCACAGTAACATTGACATTCTGCCATAAAATAAAAGACACACATTTCTGGAAAGTCAGGATGAGAAGGACATAATGAAATAGTAGCTATGGTTTGTCAAAACCAAGTTTCTCTAGACCCAAGACCCTCTTGATTCAAGAGGTTTTTCTGCCAACACTGAAGCAAAGTATGAAGAGCTATCTTGTGTGAGGTGCATTTCTTGGCTTAAACTCATAGTCCCACAAACACCAGAATTTTATCTAATGCATCCACATAGTTTGGGATCTCCCACAACAGCTGTTCGCATCCACTAATCTCTGCCAGATCCTACAGTCCTCCTGGAGCAGCAGCCTCTCACCATGTGTTGGTTACAAACAGCTGCATCCCTCTTCTCAGTTCCTTTTGACAGAAAGAGGTTTGAGAGGACCTACCTGATCCCCCGCACTGGCAGGTCAGGGGTGGCAGTCCCAGCATGTGAGGAACAGCAGCTTCAGCCAGCACTGCAGCAGCTGGAAAAACACCATGAGATAGTTATGAACCAGGAGATATTTCCCCACCCTGATGTACCTTCGTGGCTGGCCATGCCCAGGGCGAGCACTCCTGGGCTGCCTACTTCTTAGGCGCTTTGTATGAGATGGTGTCATGCGTTGGTACTACTTCCAGATTTTGGCTTGTCTTAGAGAAATGGCTTCTAGAGTCTTTATTGTTACTTTGTGCTCATATTAAAAGTGAAGAAAGGTATCTATTGATTTACTGTTTAGGTCTAAGGCAAAAGCTCCCTTGACAAAATTATTTGTGACTTATGGGAAGAGCATGTTATGCAGTCAGTATTGGTTAGACTGGTCCCTAGCAGGAGGAGGCTGCTACCAACAGGAATGAACCAGCAGGTACTTAATGTGTTTATCAGTGTTTTGTACAGGCAGGTGGGATTACAGGTATCTGCCTTCAGCAGTGCCTGAACAACAGAGGATGAGTTGCAGAAAAGACACTGAAGTTCTCCAGGCACAACCATTGCCGAGGTATACAAAGCACTAAAGCACAAACCCTCAGAACATGTAAGGAAGCTACTTGAGGTCCTGAAAAACAGCTGGCCAACAAACCAGTTACTGTATAGGGCTGGGACACAAGTTATTACAGTTTCTGAATTGCAGCTGGCTCCACTCCATCTGGCTCAGGACACAGGCAGTGTCCTGTGTGTCCACACCTAACCACGTCCTCGTGCCCTGGGACAGGCACCATCAACTACAGCAGTGACAATGGCTGGTGCTCAGCAGCAGACTAAGCTCTCTCGGGGATAAGATTCCCATTAATTGTTTCTTTGAAGTCCCATCTTGGGAGCCTGGCATGAAATCCAGCAAAAGAGTAAGATGATTGCTCCCATGCCACGTTGTGTGACTCACAGAGAGAAAGGAACACAGTGGTACAGAGAAGACAATTACTTTTTTGTGAGTGTGTGCCTGGTTTCAGCAGGCTTAAGTGTTGTTTAAGTGTCTAGTTCTTGGCCATTGTATTCAATCATATTTTTATTAGGGTCTTAAAACTTGTACAGCATGGAGAAGTTTGTACCTCAGTGGGAGCATTCATAATATACAGTGAAATACAACCATAAACGGCAGAAGCACAGGTTACTTCCTGGCATTTACCTGTAGTGCTCTTCTCTTGCTTCATTAATTTTAGAAGCATTCGGGTTTGCTAGAAATCAGTGTACTTCATACCAGATCAGTACAGCAAGCAAGATGAAAAGCAACCATGCTGAAGCCACTCCTCCACAACGCACGTTGCCGCAGACAGAAAACTGGTTGCTTGAGGGAGGGACAACTGGCAAGGCCATCAAAGCTGTGCTGTTTCACTGACAAACATCTCACTGGATATGTACCAGGGGCAGCTGTGGGCAGGGATACAAAAGCTAAACAGGGGTTGCAGTGTCACACAGGGGTGCTGTGGGCAGGAGCACCACCACCCAAATGAGATGTACACTGACTCGTGGATCCAGGTGTGCCATATCCTGTCTCTGGTAAATTTTCTTCTTTTTTGTAGGTTTTTTTCCCCCCAATTGTTCAAGTGGTTCAAATCTGGGGAAAGGAAAAGACCAGCCTGCTTGGCTTTGCTATATTCCTATGGGATGCTGCTCCTTCAAGAGCACAGCTGCATTGCTGTGAGGCAAACAAGCCCGTCTGCCAGGGTTCAAGTTTGTTCTAGATGGGTGGCCAGATTATATTCTCGAGAAAACCACCCAAAATCCCCCTAACATCACAAATAAATTTCCAATAGGCATGTAAGCACTTCCACATTCTTTACTTGCTTGTACTGCATAAACGCCAGAATTTTATTTTTCTTTCTTCCATATGCATTTTTAACCAGCTGTGTATCATTTCTGCTTAGAAAACATCACTTGGAAAATAAAGAGGGGGCAAAAAGACTTTGCTTTGTATTCATAGAGAAATACACTATCGATCCACCAAGGACATTCCAAATCTTTGCAGATTTGTTTTCGTATTTCCTTTGACCAAGTAGGTCACTGAAGTTGATACATATTGATGAAGTTCATGCAGCCCACTATGCACCATTCCCCCAGGAAGGACAGTAATGAATGTTAGGGAAGGACATAAGGGAAATAAAGACAATACTTATAAGAAATCCTACCTGTTCAGCTTCCTCATGTGTGGGTTGCTGTTCATGGTGCTGTGTTTGCTTCCAAAGGGCAGTCAACGCAGTATCAATTCTAAACAGGACAAGTAGATTTTGGAAGGAAAAGTGTCCAGCATTATTGAACACACCCATCCCTTCCCCCCCTCACCCCCCACTTTACAGCTCAGCTATCAGTGTCTTTAGCTTTCTTAGCTAGAGGGCACAGGTGAGCTCCACAGGTCAGAAGTGCTGGATGGGGCTGAGAGGACCTGCAGACACCACATCAGGACATCTCAAGTCAGTTGACTCTCTATTACTCTCTGAGAATACCTAATTTCTCCATTTCTAAAAGCAGGAAGGGATAACAATGCCATAATTACCTTGGAAGGATGTCAAAAAGCTTAATGCAATATTATTTGTCAAGGTCTGGAGGATCCTTGAGTATTGTGAGTGCTTTTGTTGCTTTATTTGTCCAGTGATGGTTGTTCACAAAATTACTGAAAAGAAGAGCTGAATTTGAAAGTGGTTATTTCCACAGACCTCAGCAACCCTCAGACCTCCTTGTTTGAGCCTTCTCTGTGGTAGTTAATATTTGCTAGGTGTTGAAATGCTCAGGCACATTTCTCCCCAAGGTATTTAGAACTGCAATCTGTGGAGGCAAATGAAAGGGACGTACTAGGAAACACATTAGAGCTCTTCTGTGATCTTGTGATTCTTTCCCTTAACATTTTTCACAGTTTCAAACCAATGATTAACTTTCCATTAGCAAAATAAGGGCTATAAATGACCAAGGGAACTTGCTAGACGTGCTCCTGAACTAATGTTTTGGGCTGAGCTGGATTCTGTGCCGCTCTGGTGCTGGTGCATAGTGAGAGTGTAGAGGCTATAAAATGGATCCTATTACTGCAGGTAAAACCCAGGAGAAACTTTGGCTCAAGAGAGCCTGAAGACTGAGGGGTTTTTACCTCCACAGTAACTGATCAACTAGATTAGGCAAGGCTGGAGTCAGCTGCCTGTGCAGTGGCTGGTTGCCCACAGGACATGAGCCGGCAGCCTGGCAGCAGTCTGCCTTCCTGAGGTGCAAGTTACACTTAGCTCACATTCTGCAGGGTCCCTTCAAGACAAGCAAGAACAAAGATCCTCAGGTGGGAGAGGAAGGAGTTTTATAAAACATTCTGTCCAACCCAACAAACAAAACACCCAAAATAGAACAACAACAACAAAAAATCATCCAGGAAGATAAGACCTACTGAGGGTACTGAGATGGTGGTGGCTGTGGCAGATCACCATGGATGGGAGTGGGGGGAAGCCCTTAGAGGTAGCAGGGCATTGAGCCAATGGTGGGAAGGGGTGGCACGAGTCAATAGCACAGAAAGCAACTGCATGGTTTTTACCCTCTGTTGGTGCTGACCATGGTGGTCTTGCAGCCTCCAGGATGGTGAGCAACAGGGAGGGGTGAGAGAGACAGCATGTTGCCAACGCGCCACGGTTTGGTCAGCAACCGCTCTCAGCTTTCAGCAGTTGCTAAAATATGGGCAGCAGCAGTAGGTACAGTAAAGCTCAGTGTTTTTCCACTTGTGTTCAGCCACACGGGAGCTCAACTTCTCTGTCAGGGCCCTGCATACAACGGGTGGCACTCAAATACAATTGTTCACAGGGGAAAATGCTACTAGGTGAGAGGAAGAGTGGCAGAATGAGGTTCTTAACAATCTTGATAGGGACTGTAAGCAGCCTAAAGAGAAGCCTAATTCAGATGCCTCTGTATGCAGCCTTTTTGATTACACCCACAAACCACCCACAACCTCCAAATTGCTATTCTTTAGAAACACCCTGCAGCATTTTCTGTTTTCCAATATACAGCAGTGCTGTAGGCTTAGCTGCTGGATTTGTGCATGCACATGCAAAAATAACTAATGGAGAGCTTGATCAGACAGCAGGATCTTCTCTCAAATGACACATTTTAGTAATAAAGGAAATGTATTCTGTTATCCTGCTAGCATGGAATAATGAAACCGTAGCTTTTCCCTCCCAGCTTTTTTCCCTTCCTCTCCTTTGAGTCTTGCAAAGCAGAAGCAATCCCTGGCTTGTAGGCTGCAGCAGCCCACAGGAGCTTTAAGAATAGTGTCAGAAACTCACAAAGCCATGCTGTTAATTGGGGACTGGATCATTGGTGACACTTTGGAGAGCCATGCTGTCATTTCAAAGCAGTGAGGTACCCTGCAGGTGCCAAAGCCTGACATTTCATAGCAGAGGAAGGAGGGTCGTGTACTGCTGAGACACATTAGTTTGGCAGCTTTGTCAAGCAGTCCGTGGTCTGGGAGATCAAATCCCTCTTCCTGCTGGTCCATGCTCATAATCTCTATCTCTCCACACCTTCAAGGAGAGGTGTAGCCATCACAAGGACCAGTGAACATGTTGCTTCCATGTTTCCCTTTTAAGACATGTGTGCTGTTAATCAAATCCCCATCTTGGCACTGCTGCCTGTATTGCCCAGTTGCTGTACTCTCAAAGCAGAAGACTAAAGGAAAATAAGATGAGGCTGGCATTTAGGCTGCCCCGTGAATTTCTGTTTTGTTTCTTGGGCAATTGGGCTTTTACTTTAATTACAACCTCAATTTAAGGCACAGTAGGGAAGGAGATTGAGGGGAAAACCAAAACCAAACAAACAAATACTCAAAAACCCCAACTAATTTTCTTCCCTTTCTTCATATCAGGTGTGGTTTAAGAACAAAATCTTCCCAGAGAAGTTCTGTAATCATAAATAAATCTAAAATGAAAAAGAAAACAGAAGTCCTGCTCCTTCTAACACTCCTGGCTTTTAAAGACACTGTACAAATAATTCAGTGTTCTTCTGATCTTCCTATTCGCTTCAGACCTCCATATTACCTGTTGTAACCACCATCCACACACAAACCCATAATGCCTTTTTCTCCACAATCTGCAAAGCATTAAAGCCTCCAGAGATATCAGAGGCAGAGAAGTATTGCTGGTCCTTTTTCCAGGCAGAGGAATTCCTCCCATCAGCCTTGCTGCTGGCACTGCCTTCTTCAACATTTTGTATTTGCAGGAAACCACATTCTCCCCTGTATTGTCTCTGTCCAGAGTTGACATTGCAAGACATCAACACTGGCCCACAATCCATCTGTAAGGCCACACGCCAGAGCACTGCCTCCTTGGTGTGATGCACACCCACTCCCAGTATATGAATCATCCCACAGAGCCTGCCTGCCACTACTTTCTGCTGGGTGTGTGCCCCAAGGAGTGCCTGACATTGCACCTCAGATAGCAAGCACTCCTTTTCTGCAATGCCCTGGTGCTGGACAGCACAGGATAGCAGCTGCCCCACAGCTTTGCTGCTGTCTGTGCTCTGGGTATACCAGATTATTCTGTGGGCAAATGTGCCATTCAGTGCTGGGGAATTGGTTTATGCTCTCATGCTAGAAACAACTTTAGAGGTATAATTGCACATTTATTAGCCTTTTCATCAAAGGAATCTGATAGCATAAAATGCAACTTGTACTCTATAATACAAACTCATCAAAACAAGAGCACAAGAAGCTCATCAGCTTAAGTTACCTTTCAAATAAAGCTCCCTCCAAGGCTGCCCCCCAGGCTGCTGGCTCCTCGGTTCGCAGTTCTTCTCCAAAAAGAGCCTTCCCTGCAAACCCCACGGCAGGAGAAAATCTTAGCCATCCTCTCGCAGTTTTCCCAGTGTAACTCATGCCTACATGTATAATTTGGTTTCTTGCCTTGCTAATGATTCTATAAGCTATCTCAGAGGCCAGCTGCCAGAAGCTGATGTCTCTGCAGAGTGAGAATTGTTTGGAGCATGCAGAAAGGTACTGTGTTCTCCTAGCAACCAAAGTTGTAAAATAATGTAATCATATCCAAGATAATGTGATAAACGATTATATGATGCTTGTATCGGGTTGTTATGGCAACTGAAATAAGCTTAAGTGCATGTATTCATAATTTGAAAGAAATAACGTAATTGTCTGCAAAGCTACATTTCTAATTAATCCAACTTGGTTTACCATCATCTCCATTCATACATGCCTACTACAGGGCTGTTGTTAAACCTTATTTTCACAGAAATGTATAATCATAGAATGATTTGGGTTGGCAGGGACCCTTAAAGATGATCTAGTTCCAATTACCCTGCCATAGGCAGGAACACCTTCCAGTAGTCCAGGTTATTTAGTGCCCCATACAACCTGACCTTGAACACTTCCAGGGATGGGGCATCCAGAACTTCTTTAGGCAACCTGTTCCAGTGCCTCACCACCTTCACAGTAAGGAATTTCTTCCTAATATCTGATCTAAATCTACTCTCTTTTGGTTTGAATCCATTTCCCCTTGATCTGTCACTATATGCTCTTGTAAAAAGTCCCTCTCCATCTTTCTTGTGGGCATGTCCAGCCTCTCATCCACCAGCACCCTCAAATCCTTCTCAGCAGGGCTGTTCTCGGTCTGTTCATTCCCCAGCCTGTACTGATACTGGGGGTTGCCCCAACCCAGGTGCAGCACCTTGCGCTTGGTCATATTAAACCTCATGAGATTCCCATGGGCCCACTTCTCAAGCTTGTCCAAATCCCTCTGGATGGCATCCTGTCCTCCAAGAGTGTCAACAGCACCACTCAGCTTGGTGTCATCTGCAGCTTTGATGGTGGGGCATTTGATCCCTTCATCTATATCATTAATGAAGATACTAAATAACACTGGTCCCCATACGGACCACTGAGGGTCACCACTTGTCACTGATGTCCATTGGGACTCTGAGCCATTGACCATTACCCTTTGAGCGCCACTGTCCCACTAAGTTCTTACCCATCTCACGGTCCACTCATAAAATCCATCTCTCTCCAATTTAGAGAGAAGGATGTTGTGGGGTACCATGTCAAAGGCTTTATGGAAGTCCAGGTAAATAATATCTGCGGCCCTTCCCTTGTCCACTGGTGTAGTCACCTCATCATAGAAGATCACAAGCTTGGTCAGGCAGGACTTGCCCTTGGTGAAACTGTGCTGGCTGTTGCAAACCACCTCCCTCTCCTCCATGTGCCTTAGCACAGCTTTTAGGAGGATCTTTCCATGATCTTCCCAGGCACAGAGATGAAGCTAGCAGGTCAGTAGTTCCCAGGCTCCTCCTTTCTACCTTCTTTAAAGCTGGGTACAATGCTTCCCCTTTTTCAGCCACCTGGGACTTCACCTGACTGCTGTAACTTTTCAAATATCATGGAAAGTGGCTTGGCAACTACATCACCACTTCCCTCAGGACTCCAGGATGTACCTCATCAGGTCCCATAGACTTATGTGCACTCAGGTCTCTCAGATGGGTCATAAACCTGATCTTCTCTTACAGTGGGAGGGATTTTGCTCCCCCAGTCCCCATCCTGCTGTCCATTCACTTGAAAGGTATTAGAAGAGAGGTTGCTATTGAAGACTGAAGCAAAAAAGTTATTGAATACCTCAGCCTTCTCCTGATCTGTTGTTACCATTTTTCCAGCATTGTTTATTTGGAGGGTACACCTTCTTTGACCATTTTCATGGCCTTTATTCTGCTTCTGCCCAATCTTTTCTTCTCAACCTTTTTTTGACCCTGCTGATGTGAATTTTTTTTATTTCATCCCTGCACGTTTGAGTCAACAGCTATTTGCATTTCAATGCATCATCTGTAACATGGTCTTATTTCATTTTCCTTTCTAAACAACTTTGTTGCTTAGAGAAATGTTGCCCTAAGATGGTAGGATTTACTTAACTCTTCCCCCTCTGCATATCTTGATGAATAACAAAACCAGAACTTCCAAAAGATGAAAGTATCTGTCCAAAGCCTGAGTGAAGATGACCTGTCAGCTCAGCCATGCTGACAGCAGCCAGGGAAAGGAACACAAACCAGGGAGGACACACTGCAGCCTCATCCATGCTGTCCAAATCTGGCACCCTCTGCTTGATTTCAGCTTACTCTCACCAAAATAGTGACCAATTTCTCATGAAAAATCAATTGCCTTGCTCCAAAGTTTCCAGTTGTTATCACAAGATGCACTTTTAAAAAAAATTCCCACATCTTTAGATTCCTTCCTTTTGAGACTGAATAAAACTCTAATTTCCATAGAGTGCTATCCTGAAATCAGCCCATCTCATGTAATAGTCCCAGTGAGCTTATGTGGGGAACTAATTGTTTTCTGGATCAGGATTTTATTTTATGGTTCATTCCTGAGCTGTGATTTTTGAAGTGATTAAAAAAGATGCAATATTTAAACTGATACTTCTGTTAAAATGTAGAGATTTTTGAGTTTTCTAAATTTCCTCTTTCCTGCTTCCCTATCCTAGCTGTACATGAGGACAGTGATGATTGATGTGGGCTGGGTCTAGCACTGTGCCACAGCTGCAGGTAGGAGGGTATAAACTTCCTGCAAACCCACCTGAGCTGTGTCCTCCACAGGCAGCTCCTGCTGAAGATGCCAAAGAAGCTTGGCTGGAGACAGCTGTGCAGGCAAAGGAGGAGCAGCCCTTTCCTTCGCTCAAAGTCTGATGGTTGGAAGGCGGTTAATGATCTTTTCTCTCCATTCTTCCATTACCTGCCTTTGTGCTGAGAGCACAACCTGCATTCCAGGTGCCTCCCCTGCACTTAGTTTTTTTTTAGCCTGCTAACTGCTCTCCTGAAGCAGCACTAATGTATCAGTGAAAGCTTTGCCACTTTCAATACCTCAAAGGGAAAAAAAAGCCACAACAAAACAAAAGAGCAGCCAAGAGGGTGGAAAGAAGGAAATGGGATTGATGAATAACCTCAGCTGCCACTGGAGCAGAGGAACAGAGAGGCACTGCCTGCCTGGCCACCGCTCCCTGCAGGACGCCTCTGGCAGCGCCCATTTTCCCCATCTGGTGGAATATTTGGGGCAAACACTGCACTTCATGGGCCAGCTCCAGGCTCTTCTCCATATGATTGTAATACTAACCCAAAACAAAGATCACCGAGCCCAGCAGGTGCTGTGTGGAAAACCAGCCATAGCAATGGGCTAAGCCTAAAAGCGTCAGAGCCATTTGCCATGTAAGTCTCACACACTGTTTGGTTTTAGCCCTGCTGGTATGTTTATATCTAGACTGCAGAAAATTCTGCAGAGGGCATATGCAAAATGAGGGAAACAAACGTTAGGAAAATACAATTTATCCACCTTTTTTTCTTCTTTTTTTTTTTTTTGCACAATGATGAAAAGAAGACAGGTAATGTCCTTCTTGAAAAGGTATCAGTAGCTCTTTGGATGTGCTTAAAAGCTTTTGTGAAAATTAGTAACATAAGAGCTTGTAAAACAGTATGCTCTCTAACCAAGTTACAGTATCATAATGTGTAATATTCCTAAAATTTACCCATAACCTTCCAGTTTCCAGTTGTTCTTGAGAATGGGAACTAGAAAAAGTGGTTTAATTTCTTTTTGGTACTGCACTAAGACCCAGGGATACTCCACACTGAGTGACATTGTGTACATTGTAAGTTCCACAGCAACTGCACCATCCTTCTGCACTTGCAATTAACCCTGGGCTGTAATACCTTTCCTCCACCTGAGTGTGATCCAGAGATTCAACAGGAGCAGCCAAAACATGATGGGAACACAGAAAGACATAAAATACATTGCAAAGTAGGCATTGCACCAAACAGGTACTTGTCTTGAAAGCACAAACCAGGAGCTCTAATTCCCTGAACACATGCTGAAGGACAGCTACACTATGTGCAGCAGATGACATTTGCTCATTTTATAACTTGCTCAAGTTCCTCCAAACAATTAGGCCTAGGGTTCACATTTATTAGGAATTTAACTAAAAAGGGATATTGGCACATGAATTCAATCTTTTCATAGGTCAGTTTTGCAGACAAGAAAACATCAAAATCAGCCTATAATTTTATTTGCTCATGTATAAGCACTAAAGAGAAAAAAGGAAAGAAGAGCTGTTCTCTTTGCCTCCTTAGAGCTCACAAACTTCATTTGGAAGTCCATTATCTCTGAGCACTTGTTAATAATCCTAGTGGTGATACATAAAGGGTTGGCGAAGTTTCATACAAAACAATCTTGCTGTAGCTACTTCTCTCTTCCAGGCTCTTTGCATGGCTTCATCAGAATGAGTTATGTCAGCAACACAAGAGTGGATCATTTATAAAGCTCATATAAATGATGTATTCAGAAAGTGTTTTGTCTTCTCATTGATAAGCATTAATTGTATGCAAAATGGCATACAGCGACTAATCATACCTCTTTCCTGCAAGGTAGTTATGGCCATTCAGATAGGAAGACCAGTTATTTGGATATTTCTAAGCTAGTCTTACAAGCATTTTAAGCTTTTTCTTTAAGAAATCAGCAAGGTGCAATTTGTCCAATTGTTATAAATTAATAAAAGATGCAAATCTAGTCATCTGCATGAAGAAAATGGGAATCTAGGAAAGGCTGTTTCTAATCCAAATCCCCACGCTGACTCCCTCTGCAGCAGCACGGAAATTATTTCCTCTGTTCTCAGCCCTAGTTTTCCCCCTCAAGCACTAATGCTAATTATACCTGCTTCACTGAGGTTTTGTAACAAACAGCCTGCGTGTGAAAACTACTTTGATGCAAGCAAGCGCCAAGTTTTAGTAATAAACATATGGTGAATGACATTTTGCCTGGATTTATGCAGTGGAAGAGTTTATTTAAATCAGATTTGGAATCTGATAGCGAGTCGGAGAAACACTGCACTGTTTCTCAATCAATCAATAAATACTTGCTTCTATCCCTTGCTCTAAATACATGAAAGCCTGGCTCCATGGCAGGCATTAGATAGATGGTATGCTTGGATTTTTTCCCCCTTATCTTTGGTTTTTTGAGCTCATTGTCCTCCCTTCCATGCCTGGGTTTAAGGGGAGAGGGACAGGAAAGAGGTGGGACCATCCAGGGCAGTGTTCCAGCACCCACAAGCCAGTGCAACACCCTTACACAGGGAGAATTTTAGAGTCAAAGAGCACACAGAGAGGAAGATGGGCCAAATCTAGATCCAGCCATTCCCAAAACTAGGCAGAAATGGAAATATGGTTATTTAAAGTTTCTCCAGTAACAAGGCTACTCTGGCCAGAAATACCCCAAAATAAAACCACACCTGGTATCTGTAGTCCTGAACGTCAAACTACCATAGAGATTACATCAGTACATTAAAGACTCTTTATCTTAAGGTGCAGTCACTGACTTGGATAACTTACCAACTTAAATTATTTAAAATTGCCTCTTTGTCAAGGCATGAGGTGGGGGGTGGGGGGGAAGGAGACTCAATCCTGACACAGACATGGCACTGCAGTGACCCCATGCAAAATGACAGGCACACAGATGGTTTCAGCAGTGCAAAGAGCTCAGTTCCAAAACGTTTTGTTTTAATTGCAAACCTCCCAAGAGGTGAAACAGTTTTCTTTCCTTCCTTGCTCTGGAAATTGACCTTTCAATTTCAAATTATCTGAGCCAGGATGACTTTGTGCCTGAGATCTCAGCCCTGCCAGGGTCCAGTTGCCTTCAGCGAGGCTGGGAGCCCCCTGTCCTAGACACACATCCTCCCACAACAGCAAACTCTTGGGAGTGCTTTCCTGAGGGCTTCATGGGGACACCATGAATATTCATCAAAAATTGCTGTTGTTCTTTTGTTACTCTTTAATGTAACATTTTCATCGAGAAGGAGAAAGACCTTTAGATTCAGAGGCAAAACTGAAACTAATTTCATATTAGGGCTCTCAATTACTTCTTCCCAAATAAGTGCTTCCATATGGACAGTTGTATGAGAAGTGGGATAGAGCAGTTTCAGCTTCCTTCAGGTGCAGCTGCTGACAATTTTCATAACATAGGATGGATTCCTTCACTTAAGCCCAAATTAACTTTCCAAGACATGTGCACCTTCTCCCCACCCCCTATCTTAAATTACCAATACCACAATTCCACTGGAGAACTGGGAAAATGAGGGTATAAAAATGTTTAATTTTTCCAATAGTTTTAATTACTATGTATTTTTAAAACCCTGTGATTTCTCACATCACTGTGGGATAGCTGTTCTAATTTGAGTGGTGACAATGTACGTGGGTATGGAATTAAATTTAAATCTTTCATGGTTACTAACAGCTATCATTAAGCTCTTCTAGCAAAGTAAAGGGCCCTGTATGATCTCCAGTGGGAGATCTGCTCCTCCACTTCTTCTATGCTAATTTCCTTCCCCAGCACCACACAAGAGGTTGTTGGCTATGTTTAAGGCTTCGAATAGCAAATTGAATAATCTGTTTTCCCTTCTGTCAGGGACGTCAGTCTCCTAGAGGAGCTGAGGCAGATCCCAGCAGTGGACTGACTTCCCTCTGGACACAGTGAAGGCAAGACACAATACTACTTTTCACTGAAATAATTTTACTTTTTTATTCCCTCCACAAGTCTTGGCAATTCAGTAGGACGGTTTGTTTGCCAGCAGTGACAGCTGAACAGGCCTGTCCTCAGGATCCTCTGATGGCTGCCTTCCTCAATATGTAGAGTCTGGCTTTTCCTTCTTTTTTTTCTAGTAAAACCATAAAAAGTGACAGCAATACTCTGAATATTTTCAGTAACACAAAAAACCACTGGGGTTTATCTGTGTGGAGAAGATCACTGAAATTTCTGTTTCCACTTCAGGTTCCTGACTGGTATGTTGGGCAAACATGCCCATCTTTAGCATCTATGCTTGGACACCAGTTTACAACCCCAAACGATTTTCTTATATGTGAATTTTGTGATCAGATCTGCGTTAAATGGCCAGAAACTGTACTTACCTTTTAGAAAGTTATCTGAGGGCAGAGATGCCTCAAGATCTTGTAATCTCATAGCTTTGCTAGATAAACCATTGCTCATCAGAAATCCACAGGAGCTTCCATGTCTTTTTGATGTTTTTACTTCTACACTTACTTCTTCAGCCCTGTTACCTGTGGTTAGAGACAAGCAAACATGAGAGATGGGTTTATGGAGTTATTCAGGATGGGGTGTGCCCTGGGGGACACTTCACCTACCAGGCAGAGAAGGGGAAAAACCCCACCACCAGCCTCAGGCAAGAGGAGGGGGTTGAGGGAAGTTTCATGCTGCCCAATGCATCAAAATTTGAAAGCCCCAGTGATTGCAGAAGGGACCTGAGAGTACTGAAGGTCTGGCTGGTAGAAGTATTTCCCTTAAGAAAAGCCATTACTAAATAAACAACAAGCATGCCACGTCCTTGTAGCTTAAACAAAGCGTAACATTGACGATGTTAAGACGGTTGCCAAATGCACCCAGGGACAAAAGACTTAGTCCTAACCTTACTGTTAATTTTTGCCAGATTTATTCATGCAGGTATCCACAGCCCAGTGCAAATGCACTGCCATCTTAGGTGAGACAGAACAGCCAAACAGCCCTGCTCCTCACAGCCTAGAAAGAGTTAGAGGAATGAGAAACTCAAACAGCTTTCTTTCAGTGAACACAATGATCACACTGCTGTGCCTCCTTTGTTGGTCTGAACAATTATAAATGCACCCCAGCCTACGGGAGCAAGGGGGATCATCCCAAAACACAGACCAAGGAGTCCCACCCATGGCATGCACGAGTGTCCTGGCTTTTGGGCAGGCAGCTGAATACCCTTTCTATGCATTGAAGACTAATGTGGGAAAATAAAAGCCAAACAACAACAAGAAAGGCAGCAAAATAACAGAGTAAATTACTGTGTGACATGAACATATCCATAAATTACAAGGATAATGACTTTTAAATTATCACTTCATAGCTGATGTATTTCTGCATTAGAGGCAGTATTTTATAATCTATATAAATTTTACTGCTTTACAGATGTTACCTTTTCTAATTCCCCACTGAAAAACTAAAATGCTGATCCAGATGACACAGCTGGTTAACATAAGTATTGTATTCGCAGATTTCCAAGAAAACTGTCAGGATGACTTAAAAAAAATGTTTGGTTTATTATTTATAAGAAACGCTAGCTTTCCAATGCCAGCTAATTCACTTAAGATGCTATACCAATGTGCTAGGTTCAGCTGAGCAAGGGATTTCCAGCTTCGCACAATTATGGCTCTGGCAGTTAATACTGCTTGCAGCAGGGCTTTTTTCCCTTGGTTTTTTCTTTTTTTTTTTCTTCTTTTCCATGCAACTTAACTAAATCCCTGAGTTTCTTCATATGCCCTAGAATATAAATCTGCAGGTTTCAGGACAAATTTGTTCTTTTAAATCATGTGAATTTGTTTTGAAGGTAAATCCAGGGTTATTTAACTGCTTGGAAATTCCGAGATCGCAGTTCTGGATGTGCCTGTATGGTCTGTCCTGAGTTTTTGAGACCTGTGTAACCAGATGATCAGTGATAGGAGAATGAGGAAGAGAGCAGGAGAAGAGATGTTGGGCTTGCAGTCAATGTGAGTGCATGGAAACTTTCAGACCAGATCCTGTAGTAGCACAGCTAAGATGAGGACATCTTGCCCATGCTCCTGGGCCATAGGAAAAAGCATGGCCTGCAAAGCAAGAAGTGACATTTTCTTGAATCAAACACTGCAGAAGGGTGAACATTTTAATACCTAATGGAAGACAAGTAATTAGTAACAATATCAGTGAACACAAATATCGGTAGCCTCAGCCCTCCAAGATTTTCTGATGTGGAAAGAATAACTGCACATGTCAGGTTGGAGGGATTTGGGCTCTTTGCTCTTCAATTTCCAGTTGAAAAACCCAAGCACTGACTTCCATTTCTCTTCTTTACACTTTTCGCTGAAAAGACAAAGGCTGATGGAGGAGCAATGATCTAATACCTCCCAATACTCTGTCTTCTGAAGATAAAAAAAACTAAGTATCTCCATTTTCAAAAGAAGGATGAGGGCTTTTTTCTGTTCATATTTTATTCACTGCATGGCAGTCAAAAACACTTCTGGCATCACCTCGGGCTGTCAAGGCAGCACCAGTCCCACCGTCAGGTCTCTTGCAGCAGCTCCCCAGGCACAGCGCCGGTGGCTGCAGGGTAGAGAGGCCAACACAAGGAGAGATCAGAGGTGGAGATATTGCTGTTGTGAAACAAACTGGTGAACTGAAAGCAACAAGTTTCCGTTCCCATGCAGATGGATGGGAAGGACACCTTAGGGCTATGGGCTGGCAGTCATCACATCTCCTCTATGTTCCTACAGAGAAATACACTCAGGGAAAATTTAGTTACAGTTAATTGGAAGAGTCAGCTCCATGCACCAGTGTGCCTGGTGATCACTAAAACAAGAGCAGGTATTTACATGAACTGTGGTCAAAATTTGTGGGATTAAATTAACCCCTGTGCAGACCAGTTTATACAGCCATTAGGAGCCATGAAGTCTCAGAGGGCATCAGAAGCACTGGGTGCTGCCAGGTACCAGCTCCCAGGCTGCCTCTGGAGCTGGCATGGAGGCAGAAAAGGAAATGGGCACCACCTAAGGTTCACTGGCTTCTCAGGCTACTGTGTGACCTTGTGCACAAGGGCTGCAAAGCAGTCGCCAGGGCTCCAGCTCAGTGGAGGTTGGATTCAATTTATTAATCTCCACATGTTTCTCTAGTTACTATGTTAGGCCACCACCACCCAAAGGGTGGAGCCAGGAGAAGCAATCAGGGCATGATGGGAGCTGAGGGGCGAAGGAATCCCCCTAAATTTTTGCAGCAATTAACTCTGTTTGGGAAAAGCTGCAGCAGTGTGGCTGTGGGTGTGTGACAAAGCACTGCTTTCTTGCTAATAATTCACAGATTTCACCAGTGTGAGGCACAACAGCTAAATGAAACCTGGCTGTCCCAGACAGAGAGGGCACAGGGGGCACCAGAGCTGCACAGGGGCTGGAAGCAGAACCCCAGTGGGTCTGACAGACTGACAGCTAGTCTACCTAGCAGGGGTTCCTGAGGAAAAACAGGGGAGCTTACAGGAGGAGCATGTCAAGGATGGATGCCTTCCCTGCCTCTAGGGACCTTTTCCTAATTTGTCCCTCAAGAGGCTGCCCTGCCACTGCAGGGTTTGCTGGGCCGTCTGCTTCTGCTTGAAGTGCCACACTGCAAAGCTTTGCTTTCATTTGAAACCATCTCTTGCTCTTTACGCTATCAAAAATCCAAATCAACCAAAAGCCCCCCAAGCTCCCACACAGCCTAAAACAAAGCAAAAAAATTCCACCTCAGGAGGAAAAATCCTGCCAGCAGCTGGCCACTGCACTACTGCTCTGAACCATGCCAAGGTGATGGGCTCAAGGAGATGATGCAAAGCTCAGCCAAATTTGCAAGGCAGGGCATTGAGCAGAGCACTAGTGACCCCCATTTTGAGAACAGTTTGCCTAATTTTTCATTAGGCTGAGGCAGCCTGCTGAGGGACCTTCAGCCAAAAAGAAATATGAATAAGAACTGTCATGGATGACTTGCTGCAGGGAGCCTAAACTGACTGAAATAGTGGACCTGCTAGGGTGCCAGAAAGCTTTATTAATTAATGGACTGGCAGTGGGAACCAAGCAGGCAGAACCAGTCCCTTCCTGTATCCACTGACAGCTTCCTCTTCCCAGTCCTACAAGCCAAGATGCCAGGGGAGCATGAGGAGGAAGCAACAGGAACATCCCGGTGATGCATGTGTCCACCACTGTTCCCTCCCTCCCTCCTCACGCTCCTGTTATCAAGGCTTGCATCCTCACCCAGAGGCAACCCAGGTGCCTTCACATTAGTTTTTAATGAAGGATACAACTGTGCAGCCCAACAGGATGTGAATGCAAAGACAGCCTGGAAGTTTACACATGAGCTCTTAAGGTACAGTGGTCATGAAACATCCCTCCCTGCCAGTACACGCAAATCACTGCACTGTGCTGCCCTGGGCATCACAGCAGCACCCACCTGTCCTGTCCTGCAACCAGTGCCAGCCCCTAAAACCATCTTCTGTCCTCCCAGGGCTGGGGCAGACACACCACCTTGGCCATGCAGATGTCCCCAACAAAGCACAGCAGTAAGACCCCTGGTGTCGACACATTTTAGCTCATCTCAGCAATACAAATGGCAGAGACCAAATGTTGCCACCAGTCAAACCAGGAGTCAGCCAGACTTCAAAAATTTGCTACAATTAACTTGCAATCTCCCTGGAAACACATTGGTTGGCTTTGCAAAGAGCAGGACCCCTATTTGCAGGTGACAATAGGACGTTTCAATTCTTTATTTATTTCTCTTCACCTCCCTCCCCAGTTCTATGTCCTAACACCCTCGGGTTGTAATTAGCAGTGTGCTGCTTTCCCACTGCTTACAAAAGTGCAGAGAAAAACCAGAACACGGTGGGCAGGGAAACACAAGCGGGATTAAATACCAACATAAATCATTCTGAGGGTGTAGGACCAGGAACGATTTTATTTTTCACATTTCACTCAGTATTTAAAAAGTACAACCACCTCCAAGCTCCAAAAGACACCTCCTCGCCTCCATTGTGAAATGGAAACGAGGGTGATGTGTGATTCCCATCCTCCAGGCTCCCTCCCTGGTTCTCACCAAACTCTTCGCTGCCCCATGGATGCCACCAGCTACGGCTCAGCCCCATGTACCCTATGCTTAGCCAAGTGCCTTGGACCAACCTAGAGACCAGATTCAGCACACAAGCCGTCGATCCTGCACAGGGGCAGCCTGCCACGGGAGGGTGGCCCCAATGGCCTTAGACCACCTGAGTAATTCCTGTCACTGGCCTCTCTCTATGTATACATGCTTTTTCATCTGAAAACTTGTGTGTCCTTTCCCCCTTTCCATTCCTGCTTTTATAGAAAGTAGCTGTCCATTGCAGAGCTGCCCCACACTCTTCCTCCCTTCCTCTCTGCTTCTAGGATTGTTACATATTAGCTGCAATGGCTTCTGGAAGTTTTGTAGCATATTTCTCACTCCTTGCCCTTTTTTCTCTCCACGCCTCGTACCTCAAATACGAGCTATTTGTAATTTTTCAAGAAATCCATATTAGGAAGGGTTTGGCTGCTCCAAGAGGCTGTGAAATTCTGGGAGACAGCTCAAGTAGGAGCTGTGACCTCTCCTGTATTTCCTTCTCCTCCTGCTATGAGGCCAGGGGGAACCCTCACCTTGCATCCCCTCCATATATGCTCCATCTCAATCTCATCCCACAGCTTGCAAAGATGAGTGTGTGGCTTCTGCTGAGCTGCCTTGCTGACTCAAACATCTGAGGGGAGCTTTCTGTCAGTGGAAGCTGGCCCCTCCTATCCTGCTGCACACTGCGGGGAGCCGTGCACTGAAATCAGCTGAGGAGTGAGCCCAGACACTGCCCACACTGAGGAGAGGGGTCTCACCAACTAGTTCAGAGCAATGTTTTTCTATATTTTAATATTTTTTCCCCTATGATTTGCAGCACTAGAAACAAAAGGTTCTAGTTATTTTCCTAATTCTCATTGTCCTTTTGGGAGTGCTGGAGCAGAGCGATGGGGCAGAGTGAGTGCCTGGTCCTCACAAGGCTCTCCCTGGCATGGCACAGCAAGGGCCAGAGCAGGAAACACCCAGGCTGCTGTAGAGAGCTGGGGCCCCTGTGGACTCAAGTCTTACTGCTCCAACAAGCCCTAGCTCAGCGTGAAAGCTGTGCAGGTGGGCAGACAGCACAGAAAAGCTCTCACCTCCCATAAGCAAATGCTGTCCCCATGACTGGGAGAGACAAGCATCACTGGGATGCAAGCATGTGGACCTCCTGCTCTCCTTAGAGGGATGCTGCCTTGCAGAGGCTGATGGACACATGCACAGTCAGCCCTTCAGCTTCACATACTTTACTGCATTTCACACCACAGTTCTCGCTGAGAGGGGCAGGAAAATGTCTGTCAAACACAGCCTGTAATACTCCCAATGCCTGACTGACTGGATTTGTACTGCAAACCCAAGAGGGTGTCTGGGGCTGTTGCATGTAATTACAAGACTGATAATTGTATCAGGTGTAATCTCGCCCTCCCTCCCAGCAGCCCTGCACAGATAAGCATACGAATTGCTGTGTTGCTTTAAGCAAGGAACCCTGCTACGTCAACGAGTGAAAACGCTGCAATTCCCTCCCTGAGCTTGTAAAATAAATCCACTCCAGTCTCTTATCAGTCGCAGCACAGAGTCCCAGAGGCAGCCTGCACATCCTGGAGAGCACATGGGGCGCTGCGGAAGATAAAAATCAGCAACTCGTAATTACCACCACCAGCAGCAGTTCAGGGGGTTCAAATGCCTTCTCCCCCGGTAAGCCCCATCAGCAGGTTTCTAGTGTTGGCAGGCACCCTGCACACACCTCAGCAGTTACCACCCACGCGATTTTGGGCATCACAGGCTGTATTTAGAGAGCCCCGCTGTCACCATGGCAACGGGTTTCACTTAAACCTAGGGATGCACAGGCCCTTATGCTCCAAACCTTGCATGGCAGAGGGAGAGGACACCACGAGCTCCTTGCTGGGGGCTGTGCTGCTGCTCACCATGGAGCAGGGCTAAGGGCTGGGATCAGCCCTAGCCTTGGGATATTTTTGGCCTTTCTGGATATTTTTGCTGGACATTCAAATGAATTGTCTGGCATGAAAAAAGGAAGAGGAGAAAGGAATTACTGTTTCTTCTTTCTCCCCAGATATTCATTTCAGGGAGGGTGTCCAGAAGGATGTACCTTGCAAGTGTTTGTTGCAAAACTGCAAAAGGATGTACCTCGCAAACCTTTGTTGCAAAATGTACCTTGCAAGCCTTTGTTGCAAAACTGCAGCTTTGCAGGGAGGAAAGGGAAGAGGGCTGTGGGAGACATGAGGCAGCTGCACAGCCACCAACCATGCCACACATCACTAAGGGGTGGTGGCAGCTTTTGAGGAGGACAAGGTCCTCACTTAAGGCCTGGAAGTCTGGGGGACCAGCAGAAATCACTGAAGTTGGAAAAGACCTCTAAGATCATTGAGCCCAACTGCTAACCCAGCACCACCGAGTTCACCACTAAGCCATGTCCCTAAGTGCCACATCCACATGGCTTTTGAACTCTTCCAGGGATGGTGATTTTCAAGCCATCGAATCCCCTGGTTCCCAGAAGCTGTTACGGAAGTATTCACTATGATCCACTGATTGCACCAGGCAAGTCCATCCTGCAACAGCCATCCTGAAGAGTTTAGTACCCAAGCCAATTACAACCCCGCAGGGTTTTATTCCAATGATGTACAAATGCTCACACAAGCATAACTTAATTTAATTTTCAGTGCTCAGCAGAATGCATTTTTTGTTGCACCTCAGCTGTGTCGCTGAGATAAATGATGTGTTTAGTCTTTTGACAATTTTGCTAAAGCTTCATTCCCAGCTGATCTCTTTCAAATGATCCACATTTCAGGGGGTTTTATCCTTAATTAATCTTTTTGATAATAAAAAAAGGCATTTTGGAAAAAATGCATTTTCTGCTGTTAAAATGATACTTTCTCTCATTCCTCTCTAATTTCCTTCCATTCCCTGAGCCTTGGCCTTTCAATGCCCTTGCACAAAGGCAGTCTCTGAGACCTCTCCAGTACATGTGATACTGCAGGAGACTGGAAATATTTCAGAGCCAGGAAATAATGACAGTTATTCCATTAGATACAAAGATTTTCCTCGAGAAGCTTCACTAAAAAAGCATTACACAGTTAATAATATTACCTAAAACTCCCTTCCAGCTCTAAGTAGCCCAGATATCCTTTTGTCCTGCTGGTTCATGCCATATCACTTTCTTCTTTGCTCTGGCAAAGTTTGCTGAACTGTATAGAGTATTTTCACCCTAACAGGTGCTCTCATCATCCTGATGCGCTCTCATCAGTCCTGATGTGATGCTGACTGAGCAGCCCTGTTGAACTCCCACAGGTTCGGGTTGTCTGCAAATATGTGCGGTGTGCTCCGAGCACGGCTGCCATGCCAGGAACAGTAAGAAAAATAATGTTACCTAGATATACACTTTTCAGCTTAAAAGTGCTGCTTTCTGGGTTGTGCTCTGATTCTTGAGAAATTTTGGCTTAGTGAGCTGCAGTTATCCATCTCAGTCCCCTTGGATCTGGCGCTGTGGGGTCTGCACCCACTGGTGCCAGCAGCAGGGAGGGGCTGCAAGTGCTCTTGGTGATGGTGCCATTGCACACAGGCTGAGAGACTTTAAGCCATCACTGGGTCACCTCTGTGCTTCAGCTTTGCCAGGGAGTGGGTAGAAAGTCCCTCAGTCTTTCTAGATAAGGGCAGTGAAGCAACCCAGATGAAGGGCCAGATTAGACATGCGGATACAAGGGGAGGGGCGGGAAAGGCAGACATGGCAATGCCCCACTTTTATATCCTGCCTCTCGATGCCTGTGTGATAATGAGGCAATCAAATGCTGAAAAAAGATCACATTCTCTCCCCAAAACACCTGTGCTAGTTAACATACATATATATGTATCTATTTCTATCCATATATCTCCTTGAAGGCAGAGCCTGTGCTGATGCTACATTCACACTCCTGATGATGCCATAAGGAGCTAAGAGTAGTTTTGATGCACTAAATACAAAGGTTAAGTTGGGTCAACTGTGTTTAAAAACAACAGTAAAAGCACAATCTGTAAGAAGGAGGAAAAAGTCAAGTAGTTCCATAGTTTTACTTAAATCTTCATGCTCCTAGGACTAGCATAGGAGCAAAGATGCCAAAGACCAAACCAGCAAGAGATTCCAGGCAGTGCAGAATAACTGTGTGCTCTGTAGCTAATGCACAGAGACCTTTATCTTATTGGCTACTTACAGCTTAATAGAATAATTCACTGTAGATCATAGAAGCATAGGGACCTCAAAGATTGTCTAGTTCCAACCCCACTGCTGTGGGCAGGGACACCTTCCACTAGATGTCATAGAACATATTTTCACTCATTATAGAGGACCACCCCAGAGGTACTCATTCACAAGGATGAACCCTTTGAGTTTCAGACAAGCCACATGATGGCTTCCATGGTTTAGCAGAAGACACATGATTTAGGAGCTGCCAGCCTAGCCACAGGTGGGAGCTGTGGCTGGGAAGCTGGGTGAATCAGGACCACAAGTACTGGCATCATTCTCCCTACTCCCTTTCAGGAAGCTGAGACACACATCCCCAGGGAGCCTGGGCCAGGGCATGCCTGCTTTTATACCCCTTTGGGTGTAAAACTCTTGGCTCCCACAGACGCAATTTGCTCTGACTTGGTGGGCTGGATGGCATCTCCTGGAGTGGGCTCTGACAGGAGATGCTTCCCTGGCAGCTGAGCCCTCCCTGAGTCCCCTGACAGAAGCAGCAGCAGCAGCAGGGCTTTCTGGGGATGGGAATCCCTGCACCCCCTCTGAAGCTTGCATGAGTCATAGAGCTCTTAGAGATGGGAGGTTATTTCTGGATTTAACTTTCTGGACTGAGGGAAACACTGCCATGTCAGCACCCAGCTGTGCTTTTAGGAGGTGCGTTGTTTGGCAAGTCTTGCAAATCTATTTCCATATGCAAGCACATGCATGAATCACTCTTTATAAGAAAAAGCTGTAGGGGTGAAAGGGCCAAGAGAAACTTTGCTGGAAGACAGTGAAGGCAAAACTAACAAATATTTCTTTCTCCACTGCCCCCACCGAGGCAGAAAAGATCTGAAGCTCCCCTTCTCTATCTAGAGCCAATCCCTCTGCTTGTTTTCCCCACCAGCTCCTCAGCAAGGTTCAGTACTATCGCCTATTGATGACAACCTACTTCTGCAGCATCAATGCTTTTCACTATGTATGTAAAAGCTTCTGTTAGCAATATTATTTCCTTATCTCCTAAGAGAACAAAAATTATTGCCTTACTCTCCTGCCAAGTCACCCTTTCCCCAGAAATATCAGTGTTTTCCTAACACTGCCAAGGAACACTCCCGAGTCTGTTAATAGGAATGAAAATCTTGAGCCAGCAGTCAGCTGGTGATGCTCCTGCACTCAAGGCCAGTCTCCATGGAATTCATTAGGTTTTATTCTGTGTTTTCTGAGTAGCAGCTGCCTGGACATGTGGCCATCTAGATCCAGTCAATGCATCCAGCAGCTGCATGGGGAACTGAGGCAAGGACTCTCCTGAGGTCATAAGGAGCTGTGACGGTGGTGCAGCCAGGCTGCTTTGGGGACTGCTGCTCCGTGTCTTCTCCATGCATGCAGATGGGTGCTGCAAACCAGGGCTGGCTGATGCTTCCCTGCCCAGCAGGCAGCTGGCAGAGCCCTAGGGCATCTGGGAAAAGGAGCCAGCAACAAAACACTGGCTGTGAACAAGGGAGAGAAAAGGACCAGGGACAAGAGAGGAAGAAAATAAAGAACAGGAAAAGAAACATGGACAGTGATCTCTCCAGCAGCAATCCCCCCTAGTAATCATGATCCCTCCCAGTAATCCTAGTTTCCCACGGAAAGTTGGTGAAGGTGGACAGAAACAGATGCAAAAGAGAAGTGTGAAACAACTTACTATTCCACAAACATTTCTTGCTTTGCTAAATTTCTATCTGCTACATTTGAGGAACCTTTTCACCATCCAGAACTTCCTCTCCCAACACTGACAGCTGTGATCTTCCCTTTATCTGGCTCCATTGCACTTTATCTTTCATGTACACGTTCCCACCATTTGTAACTTATTTCTGTTTGTCACAGCTGTAGCAAACAGCCCCTGTCATGCACATTTTGGTCAGTAGTTCCTTGAAGATTTAAAGCTTTGCATATGATTATGCTCAGAACAATGGCCCCATGGTTACTCCTTATTTATATATACTTCTGTACTTACATATTCTCCAAGTATATTTTCAAAATATACCCCTCATTCAGAGAGCTATTAAAGAATATTGCTATTTGACAAGTAAGCAAATGTGGTATTTTCTATTGTGACTTGGAAAGAAACCATTGCATTTTCCTGGAATAAGTGCTTCAAACTCTTAATTTGCTTCTGTCTCGACTCCTGTAGTTCTTTTTTCCATACCCTAAATCTCATTCTTGGCTTTTCTTCCACAGTCCTTCAGCCAACACTTTAAACCTCTCCCTTATCCTCACTGCATCATTTCCCACTTATTTAACCTTGCTTTTCCTATTCAAGTGTCTGGAAAAGTTTTCTGCTGCTTTTTGACAGTGATGAGCAAAGATAACTTAGCTGGATTCATGCTGGTTTTCACTGTATTCCTAGACTCCACTGGCCATCCTCAACTTACTTGGTCAACAGGTCATTTTTCCATTCCTTGTGAGCTTTTTATTTCTCTCTGTCTGAGATATCCATTGCCTAGCTAGCTGTAAGCTCTACCTTGCAAGGCTAGTTGAGATTTAAGGTCCTCATAATTCCTGCTCTCTTATCCTGCTGAGAGCCCAGGCTTTGGCCAGTCATCCCAGCTGACTTCATGGCAACTCCCTTGTGTCAGGTCCAAACCCCTCAGTAACAGGTATCCTTGCATTTAAGCTGAACTGACTCAACTCTTCAGCACTCAATCCTGCAATCTGAACTCCTTACTCTGTCAGGGCTGCGAATCCCAGCCCGTTCCTTGTCCCAGGTCTGTCCTCCAAAACTTTATTGCCCATGCCATTGTCCGCTCTCCTTTTATGCATGACTGCCTTCAGCTCACAGCCTGAACTCTACCATAATTTTTAATCACACATCCAGTCTAAGGTGAATTTTATCAGTCTACTTTCTGTCATGGTGTCCCAAAGACTTGGAGCTTGGTACGGCTTCTGGACCACATCATCTCAGACTTGCAGTGTAGCACTGCTACCACCATCTCTTCTCCTGTCTGCCTTGAGAAAGGAATCAAATAAATACCCCAATCTCTCCTGCCAGCTCCAGTCCTCTTTCCTTTCCCTTCTCTGGCACCCTGGCCCATGGCTGCAGGGCTTCCTCAGCCCACCAGCTCTGCAGCCTTGTTAAGTCAGCCACAGTGTCAGCCCCAGATTCCTCTCAGTGTGTGCTTTCTTCTCATTTTAGAAAAATGCAGTCTGAGTGCAAAGATTATTTAATATGTACTGAAACCAATAAACCACCAAGTGACAGATAAACAAATTACCTTCTCCTCAGGCAATCTCCTCCTCAGGTTACTTCTCCCTCCCCAGGGAGGCACAAGATCTCTCATTTATGTGAAATCCTGATAATGTGCAGATCTGCACTACAATAATGACTTTATATAAATCATATGCTTTGGGGTTTCAGCCACTTACCTGCTGAATGCAGGAAGGGACTATTTCCCTCTGTATAAAACTGGTCAGTTTTTGTGAGTTCTTCACCTTCTGAAGGTGAAGCAGTAGGTGGGACACAGTACAGAACTGAGTGAGGTGGGTCCTAGCTCTTGTAACTTACCTGAATTATTTGGCAGTCAAATTTACTACCACATTTGGCAGCAAATATTATTCCAATCTTTCACTGTCCTCTCAGTCTGGTGATGCATTAATTTTCTCTTACCTTTTTGGATCTGTATCTCAGCTCTGCACTTGCAACATACTTCTGCTTCTTCCATTTACTTATATATTCCTCCCATCTCTTTGCCTTACAATGCCAGAAATGTCTTAACTGGTCTTATATTATTGGCATCAGTATAGTAGTAGAAATTTAATGGCACATACAGGAAACCAGGGCAAGCAATTTAACTTTTCCCTCCCTCTACTCAGCACTGGTGAGACACACCTGGAGAGCAGTGTCCAGGTCTGGGCTCCCCAGGACAAGACAGACATGGACTTAGAGTGAGCTCAGCAAAGGACCAGGAAGGTGATTAAGGAACTGGAATATCTGACCTATGAGGAGAGATGGAGAGTTGGGACTGTTCAGCTTGGAGAAAAGGCACATAAATACTTGAGGAGGGGTGCAAAAAGGAAGAAGCCAGCTCTTCTTGGTGAGGCCTGGCAGCAGGACGAGAGGCATTAGGCACAAAGTGAAATACAGCACATTTTGAAAAGCAGGAAAAAATCTTTTTTACTGTAAGAGCTGTCAAGCACTGGTACAGGTTTCCCAAAGAGCTTACTAAGTCTTCATCCTTGCAGATACTCCAAACCTGACTTCACATGGCCCCAAGCAACCTGCTCCAGCTGATCCTGCAGGAACTGCTGGGGTGGAGGAGCCGATCTCAGTGGTGCCTGCTGGCCTCAGTGAGTCTCGATTCTGTAACATAACAGGCTTCTCTGGCATAAAATACTGGGAAATTAGTCCAGGTCAGTGTTCAACTGCTCATTTAAAGCAAAAGATATTATTTAACACCCAATTGTTGAAAGAAATAGGCTTGCTCAATCATACCATGGCTGTCTACATCAACTGCCTCAGGAATGTAATAGCTAAAATATAAAACAATCACCTCTTCCTCAAGTCTTGCTGCTGTAAGAATTGACTAACTGGGTGTCCAGATCCAACCTCCAGCAAGTGACCACACCAGGCTCTGGCCAAAAGGGAGAGGGAGCCTTGGGGAACCCCAGAGCAACTTGTGATGGCTACTAGTGGGACTCCACAAAGGAGCAGACGCCGTCACGTCTGTCACCGTGCCTGCAGGCTTCCCACTAGCAGCAAAATCAGTCCTTTAGCACGTTCTTTGCCAAGTTACTTTACCAAAAACAAGCTTTTGACAGGAATGACAGAGCCAAGGCAGCCCCTTCCCTTTGCAATCATGTGCTGTGGCAGAATACAGCCCAGAGCACACAGCTATCTGTCAGCTTGATGAAACCTGGTGTCACATGTAAAACTGAAACTGCTCTCAAGTTATTTAAAAAACCCCAAAGCCTCATAAAACATGTATTTTATAATGCTTACCAGGCTTGACACTACAAAGTTAGTTCAGCAAGACTCAAAACCCAGCCCCTAGCTCCAACAACTTTTTGTAACTCCCATGAAGGTGGCTACAACTATGAAAATTTACATAGGAAAACATGTGAATGTAGATGTATTTTTTTCCTAAATCATGGAAGAACAAGAAAGTTCATCCTTTGGCATGCCCAAAATGGCCATTTTGAGGGGGATCGAACATCATTCCAAAAGCAACTAAGAAAGCAAACTATTTTCCAAATGGTTGTTTTGGTGCTTGTGGTTTTTTAACATTTGGAGTAGCTGATTCTCACATCCCTCTCTTTGTGAAAGAAGTGGGAAGATTCATGGATCTGACTAATCTGAGCAGCAGTATCTTGGAAAAAAAAGAAGGGAAACCAACTTCTAAGGACTAAAATTGTAAATTCAGTTTGAACCTAGAAAGTACCCCTGACTTTTAATTTTTTTTACACTCTGAATGCCACTTCACAAAAAACTAATGCTAGAGGGGACGGAGAGATCAGGACTGTACTTACAAGCAGCACTTTTTGGTGCCTGTTTTTAGCCCCGTTTTCTGTTTCAATTTTGCTGGCCACATTCTCAGGAGAAAATCCAAATTATACCCATACTCCTCTAGAAGCTCCAGAAGATCCTCCTCTGGCAATAAAAAGGGTTGTGAGATTTGCTCAGTTGGTTGAAACTTGGTTGTAATAATGCCAAGGGCATGGGTTCAATCCCCTATGTGGGCCACTGACTTAAGAGTTGGGACTGGATGATCCTTATAGGTCCCCTCCAACTCAGAATAGTCTGTGATTCCGTGATTCTAAGAAAATGCTTGAAGAATTTATATCCATGTCCGACAGCTGACAATACTGGCACAAGCTTAAGCAGGGTTAAACATAATGGAATTCTGGGGGACACCTGGACAAAATTTGAATACTGTCTTCTTCATAAAATGTACACTAAGAGGTAATACACTTTATACTTAATAGCTGTTGAAAAGAAAAATTATGAGTGCATAACATATAATATATATGTATCCAACATACTATCTCACACAGTGGAATTAAAGTGGTTTAAAAAATACAGTAAATCTTGATGTGGGCATCAATGATACATTTGGCATTAAGGCAGCATATCTGGTAAGAAGGAAGAAACCTGTACTGGGAGATACAGTCCAGTGTGTGACACATCACTGACTGAGGCCATGAAATCCAAAACTCAGCCTTCAGTGGCACCAGGGTTTTCTTCAAATTCATCTACAGCTCCTTCTGCACCAGGAAGAAGGAAGGACACTTGGAAGAGACTGGATACCCTGAAAAGAGACAACCCTTGGCATCAGGAGCTGCCCCACGGTAGGACAGCGGGGTGTGCTCCAAAGGAGAGCCAGGCCATCTTACCTGGACACCCAGTTCACACTCCTACTTTGCATGTTTAGAGTATTTTTCATTCTTCTGAGCTATAAGTAGTTCAAAAATCTCCTTTGTGACTAGACACTTTGTACATTCCCTAATGGATTACTCATGGCCTACCTTGCTTATCATAAGCTCCTCGGCAATTACAGCAGGCACTTATAAAACCCACCCCTGATTTGTAGCATGGATATTTTGGGTTCAATCTACCAACTGAGATTCCAATGCCACACTGTCACTGCTGAGTGGAAAAACCCCTTTCTTACTGTCAGATTGGTTTGTGCAACTGCCAGGGCCCAACTCAAATGAAAGCAGACAGCACACGCTGCTGCACTGCCCAGAGTGCTGCTCTGTGGTGCACAGGGCGCCTGCCGAGCGCTGGCTCAGATGTCTCCACAGGAAAACTTACCTGAGGTAACCTACGGCTATTTAGGAGCACGTACACAGGACTGAACAGGCAAGGAAAGCAGGCACGCAAACTCCCACCCTTCCTTTCCACAGAGACCATGCCTATAAATCAGATGAACAGCTTCACTGACCAGATGAACAGTTAAGAGTCTACGTGTCTCTCCCCTGTGCTATATCTCTACAGAATCTGAAAGGAAAAATTAAATCTGAAATTGATCCAGCTTCCTAGTCCCAGATGTTATAAATACTCTTTATTTTTGCCACCTGTCATATTTTGCCAAAATTAGCAAGAGCTAAAATGGGAAAAACTTATATTTAATAACGATACCCGAAAGAAGGACTAAAGCAATCCCTACATCATCGCACCATTGGGCATCGTCCATCAGTTCTTCACAGGATGATGGACTGTGGAAGGATGCTGAGCACAGTTAATGAGAAAACGAGAAAGCAGAGCTTTGAAAGTTCACCTCTGACTGAAAGGGAAAGCACTTGAAATCCAAAATGGTTGGGTTTCTTTTTTCCTTAAAGGTACATCACAAATTACACTAATTGACCTTTTCAAACACTCCAGATTAGGGGAAAGCATAGAGGGCACATGTTTTCTTTACACTCTACTTGTGGGTTACATGCTGTTTGTTTTAGTGAAAATCCAACTTCCTAACCAGAACTTGGGGGAAGTCTGCAGACAGTAAGTAGACTAGACAGCTGGGTAATAAGTGAACTTCTTTCTTAGTAAAGAACTGACCTTGAGATGTGAAACAAGTCATCCTTCTCTTACACTGATGGTCTTCTCCTGTCCAAAGCAAAAGAGAACAAGAAGCACACACTGGCGTGGTGCCTACACGCTTCTGTGACTAAGACAGCAAGAAAGGGAAGAATGCTTAAGTTCATGCACATTTTTATTGAGTAGTAATATAAAATGCTTCTTTCATTGTTACAAGTGCATGCTTTGATTGCCAACATTTCGAAGTCAAATTACAAAGGCAAGGCTGTAGGCTGTAGTGAATTACTTGGGCACTTATACAATTGTTAAAAAATATCAATGGACTGTTTTGTTTTGTTTTGTTTCCTTTTCTTTTTGAGAATGAACCAGTTGAAACCCGTAACTGATATACAAAGGGAAAAAAGTGAAAAAATTACACATTTTGTGGCACATGACAAAACAGAACAAAATGACTAAACCATTATGACATTAACAGTTATCATGCATTTAGAATTTCACATGTAACTACGAACTTATTTAAATTTCACAAGGTTTGCTAAACATGCTACCCATCTATATGTGCACTGACAAGCTTATGTTAAAAACTTTAAGAATACTCTCCCCCTTAGATTTTTCAAAGCTTTTTTTTTGATTACAAAATTTCAAAGGCATTAAGCATTTTTTTTAGAGAATATAAAGTACGCCAGTATACATACATTTCCAGTATAAGTCAGACCACTAAGCGCATTACAGTCCCATACAGGCCTATACAGCCATTTTTTCTTAAAAAACATGCATAGGCAGATTTTTACAGAATATAGATGCTTTTCACTGCACTTAATATGGTGTCTTGTTCACTATACTTAAAAATGCACCACTCATAAATATTTAAATTCAGCAAGCCACAACCAAGACTTGATTTACCAAAAAAAAAAACCCCAGAAAACCTCCCAAACCAAACCCCCCTAAATATAAACAGCAAAAAAAGATAAATGTTATTATTCCAGTTTTTTTTTTAAACAAAGAAAAGGATAATTGCTGCCAAATTAGTAAGATAAGTGTTATATTTAAAGAAGGGCATTGAAGCACACTAAAGAAACCTGAGGTAAGCATAATCTGTACAAAATTAAACTGTCGCTCTCGCTCTCTCTCTCACTCTCTCTTTTTTTTTTTGGCATTTTAAACAAATTTCCAACATTCTTTTTTTTTCTTTTTTTCTCTATATTTTTAAAGACTGCCTAATTTATTTCATAGCCATTGTCTGACAAGAGTAGCAAAACATTATCAATAAATAGTCCTTATTTAGTTTGTACATTTTGTTAAAAATGTTTCGATGTTGTTGATGTTGAGTGCTGCAACTGTAAACGTACAATAGTTAGTAAGAAATTAAACAAAGTTTTCATGTCCAGTAACAGAATAAAAGGCCTTTCAGTAACATATCTAGACTCTCCCAATGCAGTAGGAAAACATGTTCATTCCCCTAACTTTGCAATATATACCAGCATGAGCTTTCATTTTTCTACAAGCATTTAAAGGCATATCCAAAGGAGGTGTCTCTCCCCCACCCCCCTCCCACCAAATTAAAGTTGACGATCTCTTCGTAGATGATTTTTGTAAACTGAATCCAACACCTGGCCCCCAGAGCAAGTAAGCTATTATCAGAGGCAAGAACATCCCACTGCTGATGTGCAGCAACCCCATCGCGCCCTGCAGCTCAACCCCCCTCCCGGACAGTGGTCACTGAATATTGCTGCTATTACTGCCGTTGCTGTCCGTGCCATTAGTCTCTGTGGAGATTGCCTTGTTGATGGAGTTAAGGTTGGCATCGGATGGCACGTCTCTGCGCGGAGGCATTCGCTCATTAATTCGATCTAAGCCTTTGGCCTCTTCGAAGCTAGTGATCTTATGCTGGGGTGAAAATCCTTTGATAGCTAAATAAAGGATTATTAAAAAGTAAAATTAGCAAGGTAAAACTCTTGGCAGCTTTTTCCCCCAAGTTAGCAACAAGTGTGAAAGTTCTTCTTTGCGAAGGCGGCAATGAGAAGATCTGACCACACGACCGACTCCTTACCGTGCTCAGAAAGAGCTGGGGGTTCATCACCACCGTCTCTTGAAACACAACTATTTTTTTCAACATAATCAACTTCCAGCTTCTGGGGTTCAGCTTTTAACACTAAGATGCTGACATGAAACTACAGTTTGCAATTAGGAATCATGCTTAAGGCACAGCCATGAGCTGTGAGTTAGCATTTGTTGTCATCACCTGCAGCTTTAAGGTCATTGTGCCTTGCCCTTACACCCTTTAATGCGGCAAAACTCCCACTTGACTTTCAAAAATCACGGAAGTAGTGTTGGCTACTTAGAGATGGTGATGACATGGTAAGCCCAGTCTCGGGGGTATACATTAGAGCTTTGGGAGATCTGGTGTGACTACAACAAGTTGCCTTACATTCTCAACACAGGTGAGCTCCTTGTTGAATGCTCGGGGCAGTTCCCCTTCCTGGCACATTCCTGGACTTACAGAAAGCAGGTTGGGTCAAACAGCAGTAACACTGTGCAATACGGACCCAGGATATTGTCATTTTTGTACATTCTTACAGTTTAGCTTTGGACACACACTAACAAAAGACCAAAGTTCCAACTGATCCTGAGGACTTTTAATCTGTCCTTCAGCAGTGACACTGGTGAGGCCACACAAACCTTAGAAGGAAGCTACAGGCTGGGGAATGTATTTGTAGAGTGTGATTTTTATTTAATTTTATTCTCTCTTTAATTCAAGTGTTGAAGATCTTTAGATTTAAAGTGTAAGAGGAAGAAAGCACTGCAGGCAAACAGCACATCACAGCACTGCAGATACTTTGTCATAGCCTTCTGTGTGTTTTTCTCTTGTCTGCACCAAATCATTGCACTGCAATTCCAGAACTGGCATTTCTGCTATGCCTCTATCATAACATGCCATAGAGCAGAAATGGTGTGTTAGTACCAGGAAACGGCCAAGTCTCTGGAGAGAAAATGGTATGGGGAGATTCAGAGATCAAATTTAATATTGCTTTCTCCCCTTTTATCTTCTCTTTACCCCAAAGTACTCCTGCTCTCCTTCCAATATGCTGTCCCAATTTCGGACAAGTTGGCAAATTCTGTTAAAAAATGGAAACCACACCCAAAACTCCAGAACATCCCTGGTCCGAATCTACCACTCCTTGCATTTTGGGGAGAGTGAGAAAAGCATTTTCATGCTGACAGTTTTGCCAGCCATTCCTGTGAAAATTGATAGATCCTGTTTGCCTCATGATTTAGCTCTTTAGCCAGTTTCACAAACGTTATCTTTGAACTTTGTGAAGTGTATGGGTTTTAACACTTATTATACCTCAACTCAGGAAAACAACAAAAACATAATGCTGACTAGTCAAGTGAACAGGGATGGAGGAGTGAAAACAGAACAGGCCCTAGAGTGAGTTTTCTTAAGGTTTGGGATTTGGGTTGTTTTTTTCACTGTATTTTCTCCCACAAAAACTAAGATGGCTGAGAAGCACCCAGGCCAATCCCTTATAGTTTAATGGATGGCTGCATTGAAGCTGAAACACTTTCTGTGTCCTGGAGCTTGACAGTTGGTGTTACTGGGCCCTGAATCAAACTGCAGAGGGACGACTGGTAAAGGGTGGACCTTTTTCCCCATCAGAAGCTTCATCTGTGCAGAGTAGTTGTTGCAACTATGGTGACAGTGTCTAACTAGCAAGGATGGCAAATCCTGAAAAATTAACTTGAAGGGTACATACTGCCTGGCACGAGGCACATTCAGTCAATTGTATTTCAAGTAGACGCATTATCATCTGTAATACTAAGGAAGGTGCTCTGCTGTAGTTGCTGGTCAGACAATGAGTATTAGCAGGTTACATTGAGAGTATACTAAAACACAACACATAGTCACAGAAAATCACAGAAAACAGCCAAACTTTCAACAAGAATGCACACTGCAGATTAGAGATTGCTGATAGGAATAGGTAATTCCAACATAAATAGCAGCTTACTCACTGCTATTTAGAAAGCAGTTGTATTTTCTCTTACTTGTTTGTTCTGTAATTTTATTCACTGCTTTACAAAATTCAAAAACAAATTCAACTGGCCAAAAGGGCACATCTTACCGACAGGCAGCAATCATCAGATTTATTTTTTTTTAATTAACAAAAATAAAAAATACCCACAGAAAATTTGAGAGGGGCAAGAACAAAATACAACTGAAGAATTTTGTTTTAAAGGGGAATTCTGAAAATTCTTCTTCCAAAACATTATAATGCTGAATAAGTATTGTGCATCTACTTTGCAATACATGGTTACTTAGATTTTAACTGTAGCATTAAAAATTGCTTAAGGGTTAAATTAGAAGTCTGTCAACAAAACACCATAGTTTTCAGTACTGAACATTCAGAAGTCTTCCAAGGCAGCCAGTCACTTTATATTTGTAGCTAAAACGGTGCCTGTGTTAAATGGTTGCTCTAATGTAAATATCCAGTGTGTAAACTGCCACTACCAGAGGAAGCAGACATCTTGCAGACAAATGTCTCATGTTGGTTTACTTTTAAAGAGAAACAAACATGCTGAACTGTAACAAAGGACCAATAAAATTTTTTTACTAGTTATCTAAAAGAAAGGAAACAAACTGAGGCAAAAATAAGAAAAAGGGGGAAAGAAACAAAATCAACAAAAAGAGAGAATATTTACAAAAAGCTGTGTGTTTTCCTAGACTCCAGATCACTGAGGATAGTTTGAGGCAGAGACAAGAGCCGGTCTCCAGCACACAGCTCTTGAGCTATGTGTCACAAAGCATTTATGATCTGCTGCTGAGTTATGTCCCGTGAAATCCAAGTTCCCTGATCTCTTCCTGTGGCATTATTCAGTGCTTAGTTCAACATACAGCAACTCCAACGTGATTTAACTTTCAGAAAGAAAAAAGCTTCAACAGCAGCAACACAAAGAAAAACAAACAAAAAAAAGAACATTTTCCCCTTTAAAGCAATTACATTTTGGTTAATACCGAGCCACAATTGTTAGCCCAACACCCACACAATCTGTACAAGCTACAGCAAAATGAATACACCCAGCAGAGCCCTTATCTGTTGTGGCACCAACAGAAAGGGGACTGGCCAATTTACCTTCATCAGCCTCAATAGCCTCAACAGTAGCTGAAGAGAAGAAAGGGGTAGCAAAACGAATGAGAAAAATGAGCAGAGGATTTTAACTCTAAGAACAAGTCAGTGAACAGCAAAGGAGCTACAACACTAATGTTACTGTAAGTGCTGGATTTTGGCAAAACAGACACACAGAGAAATGCTTACACAAAAACAGTAATTTGCAGACTGAATTAAGCTAGAGTTTGTTTTGAAGCAGAAGTTTCACAAACTAAAGTTTTTAAAGCCACATTTGAGCAGTCTTCTTTCGACTCAGAAGAACTGTAAAGTGTAAATGCCTTTCATATTGCACATCTGACCTGAAAAGGTCATTATATAATTATCCCAGCTCTGAATAAGAGCAGTTTGATTTGCCCTGTCAAAAGAGAACAAAAAAAATGGCATAAAGCCATCACGCAAAATTCATACCACTTACAAAACCAGCCTGAAAATTATTAGCTGCCAGTACAAGGCAAGAGTCCCATATACAGCTTCTCACAGTTACTTTTTTTCTCTCTCCTGACTAAAAGAAACCTCCCCACAGCATGGGACAGTTTGCTCATAAAGCTTTGTCTTCGCTTGCAACCTTGTCCAGTTTGCTCTGTCTGTAAGCTTTTTTTTTGTCAACCCAATTTCTGGAAACAGCATTCTTCTAATATTTTATTTAAATCAATGGATGTAGATGTAAGACTGAAAGCTGTTGGACCTCCAAAATGGCAAAGCCTGATCAGAGAGAGCAAAGTTTGTAACCAGGAGGTTGCTGCAGTGTTATGAATACCCTGTTACCACTGTTCTACCATTTATTGTTCTTAGAAACATAATTTCATTTGAATTTTACCCATCAGCTTTGGTATGATTTTTTTTTCAGTGAGAGATCTAGAAGCTGATGCAAATCATCAAATGCAATCCAATAGAGCAAATATTTCAAAAGAAATTCTGATTTTCAAGAATTTCTCTGACTTAGAGAATAGCTCAAGAAGTCAAGTTTTTAGGAATTCCTCTCTTGTTTTTTGTCTTATTTTCCCCTACATAAAATTCCATTTTTTTTGTAGTTAGGATGTTAAATATGATTGAGATAAATTCTAAAGTATCTATGCTGCTGTCTTGCTGCATGGGGCAATGAGAGGAACTAACCCGCAGGCAGCAAGGTAAGCCTATGCCTCTCAAGCTGCAGAGCGAGAAAGATGGCAAAAATCAGGAAATGAAACCAATGCAAACTTAAAAGAAAAGGAAACATGGTAACTAGGATGAGAAATTAAAATGAATAACCAGATCCAAACCAGCACTGACACATTAGAAAAAAATAACGACTAAAATGTGTACTTCCACAACAGAACATACTACTCATATTTTCTGTTAATACATATGGTAATATGTGTGCTTAACAGAAACTATGTCAGCTTTAGGGTGTTTGGTGAATGGGGTACTACGTGTTAACTAATGCAGAAGCTTGTGTATAGTAATGTTTTACTCAGCCAGAATACTGCAGTATGAGGAGATTTTCCTTTTAGCCATTCTAACAAGAACTTTTGGCAATTTTCTCAAGACCATTTCTATTCCTAAGATTTTGCCAGGGCAACAATAGCAGTTTCCTTGGACCAAATTTTCTGACAAATCTAAAGCAACTATAGGGAGAAAAGCCTAGGTAAAGACCACAGACCCATTAAGAAAGGCATCCTGTGAAATCATATTGCAGCATTTTCAAAGCAGAACGTTACTATGTCTGTAACACACAAGTCATCAACAAGAAAAAAGGGAAGGGAAAAAAGGGGAAAAGAAGGTTTACCACCAGATACCTGAATCTTCTGGGTAAAAGAGACAGTAAAGGGAAAAATATAGAGAAAGAATGCTCCACGAAGGAAACAGGAAAACAAGAGGCTGAGACTGTGTCAGGGTTATAAAGCATTTCTATTTTGTACATCTACTGCCAACAGAACCTCAATATATGAGAGACCTTTTTGTGTGTCTGCAATATACACTACAGCAGTACACACAGAAAAAAACCCAGAGAGCTTACAGGAGTAAATTAAGTATTTTGCAGTTCCTTATTCCAAAAGGAATCAAAGGCATCCCTACTATAGACTTACAAATTTCCTGTAACAAGAAGCACTTGGTATAAAACTGAAAATCTATATTGTGTTTGTGTACAAGGCAAACACAGTGCTTCTAAGAGACTCCCTTCACTTGGGCTTAAATCAGAGTGAAATTGTTCTCATGCTGTCACCTAGAATTGCTAGGAGAGAAAATCTAATTCTAGAGCTATTTTCCATTGGTGATTCTCTACGAGGAAGAACAAATCAGATAAAACAGGAGTTTGAGTGTCATTATATAAGCTGACTCTTCAGTACTCCATTTATCAAAGTTTTTTCTTTAAAAAAAATCCCCCAAAGATGCTGCAAACTGTGGAAAGAGCACACTTCACATGCAATCCTGGTCTACCCTTCTGAACAGTTGATTTTCAGGGACTCCACCCCCTGCCCCTTTCCCTGAAAATCAGTGGTACATAATAAGCTTTGAGAAGTGGCCTTACATGAACTGCTCACAAGTGCTCCAGCACAACAAACCACCTGTTTTATTCTGTTCTTTGCTTTTTTCTGAGGCAGCTGAGGTTACTTTTCTTAGGTTCTGCAGCTGAAAACCAATTGGGTTTTTTCTATACATAAGAAGACACAAAGGCAAACAGGCTTACCGCTTTGCAGTGTTTGTTTTCCTCCAGAGAGCACACCACTGGGCAGCATTCCTGTTGGAGTCAGACCTTTCAGTGTCAGCACGCTCTCACTCTCTTCTCTGTGAAAGTAAAAAGAAAAGTGAAAAAATCTCTTCTTTTTTCTTGAACACAGAACATGTTTTAGACACCTTAAGCTACACATGCCCTACAATGACTTGGTTATCTGTAGTTTCCTTACCAAGACAGATTGAATTTGGAGGTAACATCAGCACCAGTGCAGCTTCCCTCCCTGCTGTGTACAGGGTTAACCTTTGCACTGCACCTTACGCAGACTCCCATTACCGTTAACACCATAATCTGCATCTGTGAAACAACAGATGTGCAAACCACAGATCTGAGGAGAAGCAAAAGGATCACTTCTTGCCCATAATGCATTTAAGCATCTTACACTCTGTCACCCAAAATCAACTTAAATTGTTGTTTTGCTCTTGTCTGCAGCAGGAACCAGATGCATTATTTATTGATCATCACTTAAAGAAAGGCAGCTGAAAGTTCATTAAAATTAATAAGCACTTCCACTCTTGCTAGAAGTGATCTTAATAGTTTCGTATGCTAAAAAAAAATGCTGGATTCAAGAAAATGGTTTTAAGAAACCTACATATGTTTTGCTGGTCTTCAAATACATACAGTTTTTAATAAATGGCAAGAGGAATACAACAGCTATCCAGAGAAGCCTTTAAGTACAGCTTTCTACATGGACTGTAATGCTGCTTGTGATGACATACTTTCTCAGCAGCAAAACTGACCCCAATTCCTTAAGAGAAACCTATTTTAAAGTGCTTTACTTTGAAGTGTATAATGACATTAAGCTGGAGGAAGCAAACACAAAGAATTTAGTTCCACATTCACTTGAGGATAATGTAGTTTTGTCAATAAAAACTGTCTCTCAGCAATTCTACTACTTCCAATTTTCTTTAGACCTATGTGGCCTGAATTATTCAGGAATTTTAAACAACTTTTGTTTACTTACTATACATACTCTTCAAGTTCTATTTTTAGTTTGAAAATAAATCTCCTTTTACTCACTTTTATTTGTGTAATACTCAAAATCAAATTGTGACTGTTTTCCTTTCAAATTTCCCAAGGAATTTGAACTAATGCAACAGTGAAATATTTCCAGAATTAACACAGTATTTTTATCATCAAGAGTTACACAACAAAGTTTTTGCTTTCTCTTGATTATTCAGGCTATTTTATCTCTCTTTCTTTTTTATTCTAAATTAAACTGCAACGGGACTTATAGCTTAACCTTCATAGGGTAAGTTTATTCACTGTATTTTTATTATCTTTAAACTGCATATGCACAAGAAAGCTCCGTATCACAGATTTTGAGATTTCTTTAGCCTTCAGTGTTCCTTAATTTCCATTTGATGTCACAGAACCACAGAATATTCTAAGTTAGAAGGGACCCACAAGGATCATTGAGTCCCATTCTTAAGTGAATGGCCCATTTGGGATCAAACCCATGACCTTGGTGTTATTAGTACCATGTTCTAACAAACTGAGCTAATCTCAGTTCCCTCTTTATTTACATTTAAAAAAAGATAATAAAATTATTAACTATTTTATTAACTTCCCTTCTGTCTAAATCCATCAAAATAAAAGTCAAACTTGAGAAATGAGGTCAGAGAGAGGCAATGACAGGGCCTCATTAGGTCTTCCTAAGCTTAAGCCAATGTTTCTATGATGGCTGTTCTCAGCAAAGCTCATTTATAACATTTGAAACCCAATACAACACTATTTTGAGATTTAATTTTGAAACTAAAGTGGATGAAATTATTTCAGCTTTACATTCAGGTTACATTCTCAAGGAAAGAGGCCACTCCAGCCCAGAGAAGAGATGCCTGACTGAGTCCTTTGCAGGTGGTCAGGTGCTGATTATTAGGAAATGCTTTCCAAGAATTAGTGAAATACATTTCATAAACCAGCTATGACTCAAACATGAACTTTTCCGTAAGAGGTTGGTAGAGATGATAGTGCCACTGCAGTCTTCTCAGGGTTACACATACTACGAGACACTCATGTGTTACATGTGGATTGTGCAAGCAAGACAGAAAAAATAACCCAGGCTTTTCTATAGGAACCATATTTGCAAGATTAACTCGCTGTAACTTTTGCTGTCTAGAAGCCTGGCACCTGGCTGAGGAGAATCAACCTTTCTCAGAGAAAAGAGATGACCAGGTACTCCCAGGAGAGCAGTGGTGGCTGGGAGGAAATGTCACTCATCCCCCTGGAATATTGGTTAGCAAAAACCACCCACTGCAGGTTTATTTGCCGAACACACCTCTGACCCCAGTGAGGATGCACTCACAACAGATCCAGAAGCTGTGGTTGAAGGTTATGGGAGAAAGCCAGGTTTTCCAAACTTTGTTTGCTCAACTGTCATCAGAGAAAAATAATTCTGCTGTTTTATGAAGGTGGTAGGAATGTCAGCTGCAGGCTCTCTGCCAGACGTGGTACGGAGGAGCAGGTGGAAACATGTGACTGCTCCCTCATCTTGTTTAGGGAAAAGGCGTGATGCCAACTTTATTTTTATGGGCACATTTTGAAGTAGCTTGTGCATCACTAGTAATTCACATGTAACACTCTGGGAACTCCAGGTACAAAGTCTTCTGTCTCAGTATGCTGTTTAGAGCTATCCTGCTGCAATCTGCGTGTGTGGGCAAACTGCTGTGGCCCTGCAAAGCCCCACTGAGAACCTGCCCACTGCCTGCATGCTGCAGGAGAGTTTCAAACAAAGCAAGTTTCAGTTTCCTCTAAAATTAGGAGTATATTTTTCAAGTAACTATTTTATTTATTCTTATATCAGTCATACAATTGCACCAATAAATTTTTAGATCTCTCTTGATTCTCCACTAACTGTAACAGTCACAAACTGACTAGAGCAGAGCAATATACAGTTTCCTGAGGGAAAGGGAGAACTGTATTTGCTATATTTAGACTTCAGCACAGTACAGCATGTTTTCTTTTCTGCTCAGAGACATCAAATGGAGAGTTCTAAACACTGGGTAGCAATTAGTTACTCATGTTCATGTGTTCGGGGGAGTGCAGCCCAAAGTAACGAGCTGCTCTTGCCTGCACAGCCATTTCCTGGATTTCTAGTTAAATGACCCTAATGCTTTCATATTTAGTCATCTTTACTCGTGGCTGTAGCAACATCTGTGGGTGACACAGTGGGATAGTTGGCTTCTTTTTCAATGAGAGGTGATGCATAACATACCCTTTCTGCATCTTTAACTCTTGTCTCACAGTGGCTTGAAGTTAATTATTACACCTGTGAGCAATTTTTTACAAAAGGTAGTTGCAATATTTTTGCTGGTCTTTTGTTTGTCTGTTTTACATTCAGCAAAAGCCCTGAGGAAGAAGGCTATTCAGAGCCATAATAACCAGCAGTATTGTATAAATAAAACAGTCTCGAAAAGGTTGCAGCAAAACTCAGATGAGTGGTATATTAAATAGCAAATCTGCTGTTTGATTAACAGTTGCGTGTTCTAAGTAATCATTCAAAGGTGCCCTTTAACATTGAAAAAAACAGTAACAGCACAAAACCTTACCTTAACACTGAGAAAACTCTAGCCATTTTTCCTATTGCTCGTATCTTGTTTCTTATAACTTCTTTTCGAGCGGCAGCTGTTGCTCCTGTGGAAAACACATGAAAAACAGTTAAGAGGGATTTGTAAACAATTCATCACTAAATACACACTCTAAATACAAGAAACATCATATTAATGCTACAGTTTGCCAACCTAAGCCACATTTGTAGTCAAAACTGAAACCACTATTTTTTATTTACAGATTAAGACTGATAACTTTTGATCCTTTTTTATAAGTGCATGTTTATTCATCAACTTACTTTTCCATTTCAAAAACATTTTCAGGACCATACCCTTTGCAAACATGTTTCTTAGAAAAGTCAAAATGCCAAAAAGATATTCAACATGAACTGTGCCCAAACCATAAAACAAAGCTGAAAAGTTAAACAACAATGGAAATTTAAATCTATTTAATAACCTAATAATTTCAAGTAGAAAAAAAAATCATGTCTCCATTTAAAAAAAAAAAATTTGGTCAAGCTTAAGGCCAGAAAGGTCCATTTAGAGTTTTCCTATCCCTAGTTAAAAAGTATTTAAAAGACAATAAAACATAAAGGCAGAGTCCTGAAAACCAGCATGAAATGATAGGGATTGTGTTGGCTGGCAGTGGGTAAAGGAGTTTGATAAACCAACTTCCTTCCATCGCTCCTATGGCCTGCTCAAAATTACAATTACTTTGAAATTTGTGAACTCACACAATACTCTGTCCTAAAAAAAAAGAGTATGATGCAACACAGACTACAGTTCAGTTGAGTCTGCAGGTGCACTTGTTACTTGTTATCATCAAAACCTGTACATCCAAGAAAAAACCACAAGCAAGGGAAAAGCAAATAGTACTCATTCATCAGAGCAAGGCATTTATTTTAATAAAGAACCCCCTACATCCCCAAGAAAATGCCCTGTTTCACTCAGAAAACCAGTTTCATGTAATTATCAGAATCATAACCACATGTATCATGAGGATTTCTCCCAAAGGTCTCTGAAGGACAGGTACCCTTGACTTGTCCCGGTGCTGCCTGCCAACTCCTGCCTCAGAAGTGCCAGAGCACAACCCAAAAACCCCTTACACATCACAGTAACACTTCCTTCTTTGCTATTCCAGAATTCAAGGACAAAAATGAAATTTTCTATTTTCAAATACTAGCAAATTGATTCATTTTATAAAGTAGAATCCGTCACAGATGCTACATCAGTAGAAAGGGGCAAAAATGAGGGGGACAGTTATGGCAGTAGAGGGGACAGCCCCAGGGAGTTGCAGCAGGGACACAGACAGCTGCCTGAGGGCACTAGGCTTGGGAGCACTGCTGAACACAGGTGATGGATGCAAGAGGTGGAAAGCTTCTGGAGACAGAGCCACGGGGCCTTGCTGTGCAGACCCTCCTTTGCTGTATTATGAGAGCACAGTGATTTCAGCTGAAAGGGCTTGTAAGGAAATACAGGCTCTGCTGAACTCAATGGCAAAAGCCCCATCTGTGCCAGTGGCATCAGCATTTCACACACTCCTCCTCCTCCTCCTCCTTCTTCATGAGGTGCCAGCTGCTCTGGGCAGCTCTGGAGAGGTCCAACACTGCCAAGCACAAGATTTGCTGGGTGGCTTCTGGGAGATGACTGTGTGATAATTCTCAGTTTCGGTCTTCTCCACACACCTCTATGGATAGCAGCCCCATGGCCCTTCCATCAGACACTGTGACCTTTCCTACTGCAGATTTTTCAATTCCAATTAAACTTTCAGTGGTCTGAGACTACCTCTGGAAAGGAAAGCATTGCTTCATTGTAAGCACCAGGTGAGCAGGTAGCGTGGTTGATACCCTGGCACTTTAGAAGAGGTGAAAAGGTGGTACTTGCTTCTTTTTTTCCTGCGCTTGAATTTCAAAGGATCTGGGTGCACCTGGTGGGTAATGTGGGAGGATGGTTAAGTCTGGTGTGTGCCTCAAGGGGATTTGGTTTTGGGTGACAATAATAGCCAGTACATTAAATTGTATTACACTAAACTGTTACATAAGACTATGTATTACCTTTCCTATGACAGCTTTATGCCCATCACTGCACTGGGTGCTTTGCAGGGCCCATCTCTACCACTACAGATTTTTGGGGATCTGAACCCGACTCCCCTTCAATCATCACATTAGTGAAGAATAAGCTTTGATGAAACCCGACAGGTGCAGTGGTGATGGAATCAGAACAGGCTTCAGCCTGCAACAGTCCAACACCACACACCATCTTTCCTGCCCTGAAAGACTGTTATGACAGATGGAGCTCAAGGTCATGGAATTAATGAACTCAGTAGACTTTTACAGGGATAGCCCACAGACTAAGGGAATGGTATCTGTGTGCTTATCTACCAAAAACAGGAAAGGTGATGGTGTATTGGAAAATGTGGGACCTCATATGATGTAATACCAGGATACTGTCCTGGTTTTGGCTGAAAAAGAGTTAGTTTTCTCTTTATTAGATACTTAGAATGCAGGCTTTCAAATCTCCCACATATAAAGATAAAAATATAAAGAAAATATATAAAAAATATAAAAAAGGTATGAACACTTAAGCATAAATGCCTAGTTCTAGACAATAAAGAGTGGGAGAAACATCTGTAATTCAGCTGTAACTGAATTAAATATAATATAATAGACTTGTAACAGCTTAATGAAAAATTTAAATAAAACACCAATGATTCAGCTGGGTTTTTCAGGAAATAGAGGGGTGATCCCTTCCTGCCTCAATTACTATGATCTCACAGAATTTAGTCTCAAGATACACAAGACATGAGTTTCAGCTTCTCTTACCCTGAAAGCATTTAAACACAATTTATCTTTTTTTCTCCCCAAGTGTCACCATCCCTACTTGTTAATTACAATTCCACACTGTTCTAGTAGATCTTTTAAGTGTATTCAACTTTTTCAGTCCCTGTTTAACGTAGTTGAATACAGACTAAGACTAAAGTCTAGAAGATTCGAGAACTGAAAACTGGAAATATAATTTCAGATTAAGAAGCACAACAAGGAAAAAAAGACAGTAAACTCAGAGAATATTCTGAGATGTGGGATTAAGCAGATAAAAAATGATACTGAGTAAAAAAGTCAAACACAAATCTCTCACTGGCATCCTAACATGTATTATCTTGTTAAGCATTAGGAAAATTATTAAAACTTAAGCCTTCCAACTTATTGAATACCTTTCTTCTGTGCATAAATGGGATCTTCTTATGAATTCCAAAGAGGGGGAAAGAAAAAGATCAGTGATGTTTGTAGAATGAAAATAAAAAATAATATAGAACATTTGAGAACACCAATGGAAACGTAATGCTTAAGTAAAGTCTGAAAAACAGAAAAGAAACAAATTAAGCAGAGAACATCCAAAAGGAAAGAAACAGACTGAGAATGATAGGAAAAAAAAGAGAAAAACCTTTTCAGCTTAAAGCCTTGTTAGTAGGTTTGCAGGAAACAGACATGCAGGCAGAAGACCAGCAGTGAAGCTTAACCTTGGTGTTACTACCCCTCGAACACAGACTGTCTCCTACACTGGTGCTGCTTTCATAAAGCTTAATCACTTCTCAGGAACAGCCCCACCTGTTCATGTGGGGTGTGCCTGTGTGATGACACCTCTTTTCTTAAAAGCATCAGGCCAGTTCCTGCAGTTTATTTACATCTGATATCTGAGAGAAGAGCTTACTCTCAATAGCCATGTCTGCTGAGACTAAAAAAAAATCTGTGCTACCTCCTTTGTGTGCTTTTGTTCAGATGGGCCAGCAGCTTACACTGAGCAAATTCGAATGCCACCACAGTACAAGGTACTGCATTTTAAAATCAACTGTTTGAGAGCAAGACAAGTGCAGCACTTGGTGCCCAGGCACAATGCACCAGGACATGTTTTGGGGACACTGGTAATCTAGTGCACGCTACTAGGTTGGTCCAGAGGCAGAGCACACCAATGGGCTGTAGAATGGCTTGCATGAAAAATAGTTTGGGCATGGAAACAACCATATCTGGCCAAATCACAGAATGAATAAATAAATAAAAAGATTGTATTAAAATGCCACTCTGTCACCAACTCACAGAAATAAATTATACAGTGCAGTCCAACCTTGCTGGTTTGAAGGAAGAACAAATACAAAAAAAGCCCCGTCCATTTCTATCCCAGATAAAAATTAACTCAGTGAAAAGGTAAGACTATCTCATCAGGTAGTATCATTAACATCCTTGTCAAGGCATTGGTAAGTAACAGACCTAATGACAAGGCCTTTACTTTTGCTCCATCAGTCTCTGTGTTAGTTCTGCTGAGTTTGCCCCAGGCACAGGTTATTGTACTGAAGAGATGTGGCAAATGTCCTATGGCACTGTTCACAGCAGAACCAAGTTTTGATTGGCAGAAGACATTTGACTTGGCAATTCTCTTCTTTAGGCTTGAACTACAGCACTGTATTGGAGAAGTTGTTTTCCAGCTGAGGAATAAATGTTCCAGCTAATGCTGTGACAGTGGCTTTTCTGTGAGAAGACTGTGAGGTACAATGTTGAAGGCAATAAAAAATACTGCAGGTAATTTAGGAGTGTCTTCATGCCAAATCATGATAAGAATGCTTACAAAGCAAGCAATGCGTTTGTGTCAAGTTGTTTATTATGTTATTGCACCCTTTTAATTAGCATCTTAGTTTATTCAATCAAATGCATGAGGCCAGAAATGTTGCTAATTAAAATAAAATAGGACTGACTGTATGCTGGCTAGGTAGAGGTATTTGCAGTTCCTGTTGCTAAGTGATATGTTTGATGCACAAAACATACAGCACATGAGCTAACATTTGCCCAAGACATTTTTTCTGGATCAGATTATATTGAAACCACCACAGCAAATAGAAAAAAGAGAGTACAGCAAGAGGAAACTATCAAGAGATAAGACAACCTGACCTATCATGTTCTCTCATTTTTAAAGTGAGTGAAAAACCAAAAGGCCAATACAGGCCAGCAGGGACATATGGGATAAAGGGCATTATGATATTTGGGCTTTTTTCACACTAAGCATACACAGAAACAGCCTACAAACAAATTGATCAGATCCCCATGATGTGTTTACTTAGGAAAAAAAAAAGGTGGGGGGGCAGGGAGAGGAAAAAAAAAAGGAATCCATGCCGTTGAGCATCCTGCTCATGGCTAGATGCACCATGCATGACTCAGAACTAAAAATAATAATTAAAAAAAATGGGCTCACAAGAACACCATGCAGTGAAGTCAAGCAATACTGATGGGGCTTTGCTTTGAAGGAGGGAGTGAGAGGGGAAGACAGAGGGCAAGAAAGTGTAAGAGAAGATAACAAATGAATGATCAGTGCAAACCATATTGATGAACCATTCTCACTATATGTGGGAACCCAGGTCAGGGCATGTTCAAACTGCAAGGAGAGAAAGGAAATCAGCAGCGAGCCCTGAAAACTACTGATGATCTAAAAATAAGCAATGATTTTTAAGAATCATTACATCAAACAAAATGCATCTGGCTGTTGCAGATATCAGGCATTTCCTTCTATGGGAAATACTGCTTAAGAAAAATGTCAGCAGGTAAAAAGGACTGTACTGCTGCAGTACTCCAAGGAAGTGGGACAGAAATTATTGAAGAACACTGGAAGTGTTGAGCCACTACAAGACTATCAATATGTAGTCCTTACAGAAAGAGTTTTAAGCTGATAATCATTCTGGTCTGTTTAATCGAGAACGCAAATGAAATGCATCTTGTAATTTCTCCCCCAAAAGGCAAGGCTTTCAGGAAAAAAAAAGAGAAAGAAAAAAGAGAGGGAACTTAACTATCTCTCAGAGAAAAAGCATTTTTGTTTGCTGTACAGATAATACATCAGAACTCACTAGGAAATCATTACAGGTATCAGCTGCTATTTAAATTTAAATCAACCCTCGAATTTACTTTTATGTCTGAATCCTTCAATCCCTTCATGTGCACAGTCCCCATGAGCCCCCTGTGTGCCGTGGGCTGGAGGTACAAGCACGAGCCCACAGCAGCTGCAGCACCAGTGCCACAGATCCCATTTTACAGCTCTAAGGGGATTATATGGGAAAGCAGACATGAACATATGCCAGCTCTGGTTTTTAGCTACACATGCTAAAGACGACATTTCTAGTATCTTCCTTACCATAATGTTTTACACAGAGAAATCATTCATACAGAAAAAAACTGAAAGCAGCTTTAGACAACAGTATTAGCATTACAGTACCAGGAACAGTTTAATTATTCCTCATCTGGAAACTTTACCACTGTTAGATATTGTTATGCAGCACATACACATGCGAGCCCAGAGGATTCCAGCCTGTCTTCTTGCTTAGACACCTGCAATGCTGCAAACTCCACGTCTGGAGCAGTGCCATGGTAAAACTCCCAGGGAAATGGGGTGGGAATTCACCCTCCTCCCAGAAAAACTGCAGCAGATGCAGAGACCTCCTGCAGCTGGATAGGCTGCTGTTCCTCAGATCCCTAAAGCCTCAGTATTTCTGACTGTGCTTTTGAAAACATGGCTGTGAACTGTAACTTGGGGATGGGAATCCTGACACTGAAATTTTAGAAAAAGACTACAGACATTGGCATGTCTGTGCCCAATGGAAGCTTATAGTACAACAAAGTATTAGGCCAGGCTGAATTAATAAAAAAAAAAAAAATCTTTGCTTTGGCATTGCATTCAGTGGGATTTCAGCCTGTGCTTAAATTCTTTGTTGAGCCAAGGATTTTAAGCACATGGTTTCGTTGCTACTGTATTTAATTTGACACAGTTTTTACTCATTGTATGCCTCCGTACAGTTTCACACTCTCTTTTAATTACACAGTACTGACTTATTTAAATTTCATGAGGAAAAAAATGGGCACAATATTCAAGCAGGTGTTTTCTTCTCTCCACTGATTACTGGTTTCAATAAATTCAGACTTTGTCCCAAGTCCTGCAAGATAATTGTTCATGTCCACACTCTGTGGCAGATGCAGAACAGGGAATTCCATCTGGCTTTTCAGAATAAAATCAAAATGCTATCATCCATACCAGTCTTCTGGAACAGTCTTATGGAAACATTTTGCAAAACCTGTGATCTAGCTTCCTGTTCCAAAGATTAAAAATAAATACTTTGAGAGAGAAGCTTAATTATTAATTACAATGTCATTAAGTATTTGTCTTACTTCAAAGTTCTTAATTCTCCTTGTTCATTCACTCTACCTAGAGAAATCTTGAGACTATTTGGTAGGGGCAGATTCTTCCATGCTCTTATTTTCTTATTATTTTTAGTATTTATGTTCTTTTAATAGATTACTTTTATTATTTATTATTACTTTTCATAGGGTTTTTTTAAACATTGAAAGCAGTCATAGCAAGAATGTTGGGGATGCACAGGATTTTTTTCAGCTTTTCTCAACTGAGAAGGGACATTTTGGAAAGCTGCAATTTACTCTTGCATGACCTCGCAGAAAATTATGCCTAATAAAATAAATTGACTTCTAAGAATCTCCAACTTTTAAGATATAAAATATCATTTACAGTCAAACCAGCAGGTACAAGGCAACTAATCATTACATAAATGTCAACCCAAGTGGTAACAGAAGTTACCATTCCTCTCTTCTTAGCAGAAGTGTCAGAACATTTTCTATGTTTACTTTAATGATTCTATGCTTGTAAAGCCTGTTAGACAGACAAATGCATCAAAAGAGGTGACTTAAAGCAATACTTCAAGTACAAGTCTTCAAAATTCACAGTACCAATATTTTGGAAGGAGCTCTGCAGGAAGCCTTGTGGGAAGGATATTTGACTCATATAATTAAACTTGCTATGAGAATCCCTTCAATCTTCTGCATGAAATCAACATCTGACCCCTTTGTGACAACACAACCCAGATTTCATGGAGGGAAATACAGGTTTTTTAACCAGAAACTGAGACCAAGAGCAGGGTTAGAACAGGGCAGATCATCTATTAATTCTTTCCAGAGCATACAGTATAAGCAAATCCACTGGAGTCTAGCACAACAGTTGCTTTCAGTCACACAGAATGCAAATTGGACGCAGAAAATTATTTCAGGGTTAGTAAATAAACTTTAAAAGTAATCTCAAGGCAAACAATCTTGACCAAGGGCGGGAGGCTCTTACCATCAAACCCATCTTCCTCTGTTCCCAGTTCATCATCTGAGCAGATGTTCAGCACATTTACCAGCATCTCTGTCACTAAAATGGAAAACAAGTGCAAAATGTTGATATTAAGATTCTCTTGTCTACCTGTAGTAGTGTGAATCAAAATTCAGTGTAATAATGGCACTCACTTTTTAAAAAATAGGGCCTGTTTTACGCATATAGTAATAGAAGCTGAGAGTGTCTTATGTAGCTAATAAAAAGTACAGGTTTCCATAAAAATTTTTCCAAATATAATGAACACCACAACAAACAGACCTTAAAAAAAATCATGTGCTTAATGATCTCTCATTTTGCAACTGACAATGAAGTATGTAACATTTGTTTTCTCCTCCTCAGTACATTTTTGCTTTTCACTCAACCTCAGTAACAGAACTGATCCCTCTGTTCTTGCTGCTACATGGCAGTAGTATTTTATTTCCCTGGTCAATGAATGGAACAACATTTCAGTGGAAGAAGTTGCAGCAAGAGGGATCACAGAATATTTATTTATTTATCCAGGTTTTGGACACTGTACTACCGGTTCAACAGAACATTAACCCTTGTAAGAGATCCTTGGTGTCCCTTGAAATTCAGGACAAATAGACTAGACATTGGAGGTTCCTTACAAATGGAATTATTCTACATTCAGTAGTTACATCATTTTTGGAGTATTCAGACTATATTCAGCTAGCTTACTTTGGAACCTGGGCACAAAAGGGTCAGCCACAGGCTATCCCTACCCTGGTCTCGTCTCTTTCTGGAGAGACAACTGGGAGATGCGAACCAGAGACCACACAGAGTAAGAACAAGGAAAAAAACAACCCCAGCAAAAATCACAACCAAAGAAATGTAATTTAGAGAACAAAAAAACCAAAGTTAGGATGTAAAATGTGAAACCATTAGCAGATTAAGAAAGAGTTCACTACATCTACATATAGTAAGCATCATTAAATGGGTTACCAGGCATGTCCAGCCTTGTACTAGCTACACAGGTTGAAAATTTAAATTTTTTAGTCAAGTAGTTATTAAGATCCTCTTCTGAGTCAACTATGATGACTTGGAACATTAGAAGTGTGGGACAAAGCTACAGTTTTTTTCGTACTTTAGTGAAGGATTTAATACTTTCCTTTGACAGGATTAGTGGAAACACTTTCCACATTAACAAGTGAAACTAACAGCTTCCTACCTTGGTTGGCCTTTGAGGGAAAAAGTCTATATTAAAAAAAAAGGAAATAAATAACAAACTGTGCATAACATTAATTTTACATCCACGAATATTGTTTGCATAGAAAGGAAAATACTGGCTTCACTTCTTTAGGCTCTAAAATTTCCAAGAAATTGGCAAGTGTGACCATTGGAAAGACATGAAGGAGGAAAAAAAAAGATTGAAGAAGAATGAGAACACCCCTGGTCTCAGAACCTCAGCAAATCTGACCATGTACCCTGTAGCCCCACCTGAGGATGGGAAGCCTCTGAAAGAACGACCTTTCAGAACTTGTTACAGGACTGCAGCGTGTATGGAGAACATGACCAACCTAAAAACAGCCTGGCTGAGTTTACGGCCAAAGAAAATAAAACCGTTTTATCTGCTTCACAAGAGTCTGCAACACACGTCAGTGTGGATTATGTAATGTCTCCATTAGTGGAAACAGCTGTCTATTCTTTGTTAATCCCTGTTCCAGTGTCTATCTGCTTTGTTCACAGAGACCTCAGGCGTCTCACCAGCAGCTTTCCTCATACAAAAGAGTAGCTGAAAACAAAGCCGGTCAGGACTGCAGGTAAGAGCCACAGCTGGCTGTATTTCCAGTTGCCTATTAAGAGAGAACTGCTATTCCAAGCAGCTTTTAAGAGTTTATTACAGTTTTCTGGCAGTAATTGCTGTTGCAGCAATACTCTGTAATGGATGGATCAAAGCAAGCTTCATCTCAGGCTCTGAATAAAATGACTTGGGATTTAGGCAGTTTGCATTCTGGATTCATTTAATATGCTAGACCAAAGTGTTTTCATGCCTTTTGTGTGCTTGCCATTCATAGCATGAAGCTGTATTCAGGCAACATCAAGAGCATCATGTTTCAATAAAACATCATTTGTGTTCTTTAGAGTCTTGTTGCCAGCGATGAGGCACCATGTGCCCTGTGCAAAGAAGGGGCTGAGGAACAGGTTTTCCTTCTTGCTGGCATCTCTCTACTCTCTCCAGGAACAGGGAGCCAAAATGGGTCTTGGTATCACCAGCTCTGTTTGCTGATGAAAAAGCAACCCATCATCATCTTATCATAAAGGTCAACTGAGTAAAGACGTAACCACATGCACTGAGGTCTGCTGAGATGTCCCTTGAGCAGTAATATATCCAAGGGGATGCCCAAGAGCTTATAAAGGAAAAACTGATCAGAATTTTGTTCAGTGAATGCACCTCCAGCCTGTAGTGCCATAAAATCTATAGCAGAAACATAATGGCATCATAGCCTGGAAAGAGTGGAAATTATAAAAATATATGAAAGTGTGATTAGCCATTGGTAATTGCTTGCCCCTCTGAGGCCTGTTTCTACAAATTTGTCCTCAAAGGCAAGATATTTATCTTCAAATTATTCTTACCCTTTAAAATAAAAGAGGCCACATGCTCAGTGACTAAGAAATGATTTTGCAGTTTTTATGAACAGATCCAACTGACATACCTTTCTCACCCACAAATGGTAAGGACCAGGTAAACACATCCATGAAGTTTGGAAGCCAGTACGGATGAGGGGAGCAGTTGAACTGCCTGATATTCATAACGTTGTTCTCGTACTTCAATACTGCAGCTAAAAGGGAGAAAGAAAAGAAGTAAGAGACATCAGCCATGCATGTATGTGACTGGCTACCAGACCAGTAACACTGACAGCAAGCACAGCCTGCAGAGCTGCTCACCAGCTCTCACCCACTGCATCCAGCAGCAGCACCTGAATGTCAATTACAACAGGATCCAGACTCGGTAAAGTCCAAATTCATTTTCAGCCTGAAAGCAGTGTCATCAGCTTTCCCTGGCACTAAGATGGGCTGGTAAGTGAATTCGTACCTCTGAGTCAAGAGTGTGAGCTCTGGAATCTGCCACCAGTGAGGAATGAAGCCCACTATCCACAAACCCCCATTTCACAGTTATCTGAGCTCCTCACAACGATACTTTGGAGATAAAAGAGAGGAGCATTTATCACTCAGAGTTTCAATGCTGCTCTTCCAATGGACATTTTCAGTATGTTTCATTCACAGCATTGTACAAGAGATGACACTTGCTTCTCACATTATTCAAAGTCTAGGACTGTGCTCCCTATAATATGAATCAATACTAACACAATTTGTCTTGCATCATTTAACATTCACATCACTCTTGTCAACACAGACACACTCACAATGTTTGTTACTGGGCAGAAATATAGATATTTATGCCATAGCCACTTTTTAAAGCACTACAGCAAGTTCAGTGTTAAGTTCTGTTAATGGCCTTCAGCAGGTTCACAGCTGAAATAGTAATCTGAAAAGGTAGTTTTGAGATTACCACTGAAGTCTCACCAAAGAGATTTAGAACAGAAAGACACAGAGGTCTTTAAACAGTGCAGTTACAGGAGATTGCATGCAGGACCTCTAATCAACACGAGCACCAGAAGCAGTGTAGTAGTTTTGGCTCTAGCCAGCATAGGTCCCCATTTAGGCCTCAGTTTTCAGAAGGCCTCTAAGGACGTGACGCAGATTAGAGGGGACAGGTATCATCTGACTTAAGCAGCCAAAGAGGTATTTCATATCATCTGACATCATTAGGAAGCGTCGAGGAGTATAACAAGCCAGGGGGGAGGAGTTTCGGCCTTTTCAGTCCATGCTTCGGACCAGGAGGGTTCCTACTCCCTGACTGCTGATATCAGGCCCTGCTGCCGGTCTGCGTGGCTGTTTGCCTGGGGAAGTGAGCATATTCCTGTTCATTCCTTTTTCCCTCGTGCTGGGAGGTNCATCACAAGAAGGTGTATCATACTTTGCTTTCCCCTTTCCTCCACCTTCCCACCTGTGGCTTCCCAGGAAGGTACATGGTTCCAGTGACTGGTTATCACTTAACAGCCAGCAATGAAGTTGCACAACTGCAATGTGAGAGAGGACTGCAGGAAATGCAAAGCTGGCTGCAGGGACTGAACAATTTCTTCTGATTATTTATTTCCTTTCACTGACTGTGTGTCAATCAGAAAAGAAACCTTATGCAGTAGGGGCTGTTGCTTCTCACAGAAATTTGATAGGGTGCTAAATGTCTTCCATTTCGTGGCTGATGACAGAGTCCAGAGTGATCTGGGAGTTTCTGAAAGCTACTCACTGATAGACAGAGAAAACAGCTCACTAGCAATTATGTGAACTTTTGCTAGGCAGACACCCTCCATTTAAATAAACCACACTTGACTCTTGCCCATCCCCGTCTGACAGTCAGCAGTCACTGTGCTGCTCAGTAAAACAAAAAAATGGTTTAGTACTGCTATTAGCAAAATTGAGAAAACTAGTGTTGATGCTCTTAAGATTTCCACCACTTTTTGGCTGCAATCACACACAGCAGATCGAAATTCATTCTTCTTCTATTAGTGATACAATTACATAATAAAACCAAATAATTTGCAGCTTTACAAAAAAAAAGAGTCAAAACCACACAAAAAGGGCCACTTACTGGTTGTGAAAATTCATTTAGGAGGACTAAAACTCCAAGCTCATCATATCAGTGAGCTGATCTAGTCCCCCTTCCTACTATTTCTTAGATTTATCTAGTAAATCTATTTCTAAATTCTGTGAAATCTGAATAAGGATTTTTACGAAGAACTTTTAAAAGTGGCCTCTGAAAAAGTCTGAACCATATGCAGAACAGTTTGATAAACATCAATTTAAATATAAATGGCTTTAGTTGGGTTGTTTTCTTTGAAAGGAAGATAATTTATGTTAAGATTAGTATAATAAAAAAATCTTCACACCACCTTATTAATTTATATGCCTCAGTATCTTAAAAAAGAAATTTCTGGTAACAGTATTTTAAAAAACTGTCTGTTACTGTCCTGTACATCTCCCCAACAAATTATTTCAAAAGCTACTTGAAGAAAAATAACACTATAAAATAGAGAAGCGGAACAACAGAGAGAGGTCTTGTAAAATAACCCTCCTCTTAAAAGTATAAAGTAGGGTAGTTACCAGTATCACAAAGACTTTTTGGCATTTTTAATTAAAAATCTGTCACTTGCAAGAATAATGCACACAAAACATTTTTATATAGGTAACTAATGAAGACGATATTTAACATTAAATAAACAGACTCTTGTTATGATTGTGAAGTTCTGACTACTACTTAGAAAAAGAAAACAATCTGGATTGAGAATAAAATGCTTCTCAGAAAGCAGCAGGAGTTTCCCTGAGCTTTTCTGGCCCCTTTCCTTCTTTGGGTCATAGCTCTCTTTTTGTTGTCTCAGAAAAGGTTGGGGGTTTCATCTCTGCTTCATTTCTTAGTCCACCCTAACTTGATGCCTAAGGAGATAGAGGAGGCCCCAGCAGCCTTGAAAGAGCACAAGTTTTTTGAAGGTTATGACTAGAGGCCACACAGTCACTCACGGAGGAGACAGAAGAAAGTGGGATAGGTTCCTCTGGTAACAGAGAAAACCCTGACTCTCTCCAGTATTTGCTTATTATTCTAGGCTGCAACCTCACTACTTTTCTTTCCAAACACACACTCAGATGGGTGCTGGCAGACCAAGCCACCAGCCACTATCGTGTATCATCACCAACCACAGCAAGAATCTTATTATTCTTAACAGACACACACATTTGAACCTAATTTTGATAACTGCTGTTGTAAATAAGTTTTAAAAGCTAATGTTTTGTAAAGTGAAGATGTGCAGATAGGCCAAATGACACTACACTTCTTTCCAATACTAGTAAACTGAGATACTGGATGCTGAAATCACATCAGAGTGAAAGGAAACACTAACACAGCAGGCAAAGAGCATTTGTGCTGTTTAGCTTTAAGCATTTAACACAGGTACCCCCAAGGCTGGAATATGTGTGCTGAAAACTGTGCAGGTAAGAAACTTCCTTCCTTCAGCCAGAAATGGAGACAGCTCTTCTAACCTTCTCAGGGTTAAATATAAGCTACTAGTGCTGTATTTCCTTGGTGTCCCTCAGTTAAAGATGAGCCTGGAGCAACTGCCTCCTGGGTCATACCTGTCAGATCTGAGTGAATGTCTCAGACCATCTCAAATGGTGCTTTAAAAGCCTACGTATTTGCAGGTGCATTAAGGCCCTAAGCAATATGAACAACATTAAAATGTGTGACAGACAGTTTAGAATTTCTCAAAGACATCACATATTCTGCTTCAAGATCTGCCAAATCATTTTTCATTATAAATTAATTGGTAACATTTCCATCAGAGGAAACAAATAATAAGAATGGTAGAAATACTAGCCCACAATGTTTTCAGATGAAGAACCTCAAAACCATTTTAGTGAAAAATTTTACTGGGGTTTTTTTTCCAGACAACCAATCCCGCATTTAGAAAATAGATCAGTGAAAGGTCTCTCAAATTCTTCATACTTAAGAAAGAATTTCAATTTCTGATTTAAGCTGAATTAACTTTAGCATTAACTGTGCAACTGGGAACGTTGCCTTCTCCTCAAGCAGAGTTGCTAAGTAACCACAGCATGTTCTGCCCAAGTCAGATCAGGGATAAGGGTTAGTAAAATACTCAAGGAGTTTAAACATTATCAGAGGAAAAAATCATTTACTATAGCAGGTACCTATCTAAATAATCCAGTGCAGAAGTGAGTCTAATTGCAGGTGGGAAAATCTTCCCTTACAGAATTCTGAACATTTTTATTTTACATGTGCAACTGCATTTTCCAAAGCAAAAGCAGAGTAGCATTCAAGATTTTATCAACAGACTGCAAAAAACACTTTTGGCAAACCTCTCTGATTTGGCAGTGAGATGGCCTAGATACCCTGACAGCTCCTCTTTAAAAGCTTTTGTTTCCGTGACAAGAACTCATCACAACTGCAGAGATAAGGCATTAAAGAAAACTGATAGGGCAAACAGAAGGGTTCATCTCTTTCCTTTCTCCAAACGTGCTAATATTACTCAAAGATCATTCTTGTCTTCCAGGTGTATTACTCTGCCTTTTTCCAGATAAAAATTTTCCTGTTAGATCCATTTGGATCAGGTACGTTTCTTAATGTGCATCCTTGGTATCCTGTATGTTGATACTTTATACACACTTCACTGACATATCACTTGGGTGATACATTAACAAGCACATTGATCTACAGGTGTTTTTTAATTGTCTAGTATCCCAAACTCTCCTGCAGACTTTCTTTGTTTCTCTGCATCATCTGTTTTTCCTTTCAGCAACACCACCTGTATGTTGTTGCATGTTGGGGTTTGTTCTTGATACCTCTGGATTCTCTTGTGGTTCTCTCTCCACTACAAAACCTATTTTTTAAAAGTGTTCAAAAGATAATAGCCTGTTTTTAAACAGCTAGTTAAAAGTGATCACTCAGCCAAAAACATGCACTTAGTGAAGTGACTGACAGACACCAAAATATCGAAGTATTGCCAGTGTTTTACAAATAAATTTCCTGCCTCTGTAGAACTTCTGTAAAATCTTTCACTTGACTTTTTTTACTTATTTTTGGTGTGTGTGTGTGTGTGTGATGAACAGCATTACAGTGAGTTCTAATTAAGACATTAAGAAATACAGAATGCAGGAATGAAAGTTTAGACATGTTACAAGGCCAGATCATACCACACAGTAATTTCTGGCACACTCTTATTCTCTTGCTATAGAGAATTTCTCATAGTGATTGACACCCTTGACTCCAGGGGCTAATCTGTGCTTACACAACTTTCCCAGAATTTCTTGGTAACCACAGCCTTTCTCTGAGGCCCTGAAGTCACAGGTAACGACCACAATCCAACTAATATTTATCTTCCTGCATGAGCTTCCTCTCCAGAAGCAGCAGTCTTAGAAAAGTAATCAATGCACTGATATTTCTTGTAACAAGTTTTAATATTAAATCTACAGTATTGTTTTCTTTATGCCTTTTAACAATACAAATTGGAAGCAGAAATGTTTCAGAAAGCTATGAAGACACCAAACAGGTAACTCGGAAGTTGCTAAAACCATAAAAATTACTTCCCTTTGCCAATGCTCTCCATTCTAATGAATATGGAAGGAATTAACAATAATGAAGAAGGATAATCAAGGAAAAAGGAGGCCATAAGGTTCCCAATATCTAGGTAGTTTCTGAGCCTCTGAATCACCCTCTGAAAGCCTCTCTGTCTCCATTTACAACACAGGGAACTCCTGACAGGAGCCTCCCAAGGGAAAACCCTCACTGTGGCACCTGCAATTGTGCTTGTGTGTGGCCTGGGCTTGTGATGGAACCAGCAGCCACGTGATGGATGAGTAACACACACAGCTTTCATTAGGCAATATCCAGTGACCAAAAGAATACAGGAAACTCCCTTCGGTGCCAGAATTGGGCAGAGAAAGCCAAAAGAGATTCACATAGTGGGTTGGTACGTGAGACAGCCCATACAGAGGGTCCATGGCAGCATTGGTAACAGCAGGTATGCTGAACAGGGTCTTGTTTGGGGTAGCTTATCTTCAGCTACTCCTGTCAAACCTTCTTTTACTCTGGGATTGTTGCACCTCTACTACTCTTTGAGGACATATCTGATCCCAGTGAGTGCTCTCCAGTGGTGACTGAAGGAACCCTTAGATAAAGTTGGCAACCAGGTCTACTTCTTCTGAAGTGCTGAAGAAGCACACAAAAATACATCTGGTTTACTGGGTATGAGAACTATCACCCTGGGGGGGGGAAATGAACATTCTTAGCCTCTGGCAGCTTTTTTAAAGATGTATTTATCTTAAACAACACTACATTTAAAATGGACCTATTTCATGTCAGTGGGAGCTGGAGCCACTCAGGAATTTATTTAGGGTGACTTCATTAGCTAACTGACAACCAGAGGCACGCTAAGAATGCATACTACGACACAAAGGCACTTACTAGGAGATTTACTCCTTTTCCAAGGACTGATAGTAACCAACCCCTGCCATGATAAAAATCATCAGGTTCTGCACCAGTGCATGCTGAGTCAGCAGCCAGAGCAACTGTCCTGCAACACCTCTGGATGGAAATGCCTTCTTTCATCTCCTGAAATCAGTCAGTCAGAAACTCTGTGTTCTCAGTTAATTCATCTGCTGTAAACCAAGGAAGCCAATAAGTAGCCATGCTTTAGACTTACTGAGTGTGATGGTGAGTTTTATTGTTGAAGAGGGAAGCAAGCCCCCAAATACTAGCCAGATAAAGATGCATGAGCAAAAACAGCATGAAAAACTATGCACAAAGTACTTTGAATGCCGAGAGCCAGTTCAATCAGTCACATGAAATAATGCATCAAAATGTCTAATGAGAGAAAAGAAGGCAGTTAAACTCAACGGAAATTCATTACAAAGCTGCTAAAGGTCAGCCTCTAAATTTGCAACAAGCCATATATTGGAGTGGCACACTGGTGCTGATGTCACACTACTGCTGATTTGCTCGAGCTCACTCAGAGCAGGTATCACCAGACGCACACCCAAACTCCAGCTGTGACCACAGATAACCAGTGACTCTCAGCAGCTCCTGAACAGCCTTCCACTAAAAGGTTTCCCACTGAATTTAAGCCCTGCCTGCCACAGTGGAGCATCCTGGAACAAGGGAAATGACTCTCTCTTCCGAAATGGAGATAATAGAAAGGTGCTTCTCTTTGCCACCCAATCTCTTGTTTCAAATTCAAGATTATGAACATTGTAAATCATTGCTTTACATTTAAATTTGCCTTCAAGACAAAGTCTCACATTATTCATCCATTGCCTTCATTGCACAGAACTGCCTTCATGCATTAAGAAACAAAAGGTAAACACCTTCTGTCACTTTCCTTTTACAGGAAAGATCGTGGTCGTTCAGCCTTCTACCCAAAGTAGCCAACCCAGAGAGTAAACACACTTCCCCACCAACAGCAATGATGCTACCAAGAAAATTAACACATCTTTTGCTTCATTCTGCACTTCTTTAGGTTGCTAGCAGAGCCCTTACATTATTAACTTTCATGAACGAAGCTACTGACAGTTTTGCTTGCATGGTTTGCAGAATTTTTGCACGAGTTAACAGGCATACTGAGAAATTTGAAGTGTACAAGCCCCATTATATAAGTGAAGTGTTTCCTTCCCTTGCATACAGTTCATGGCACAACAGCTTTTAGATTATACATTTATAATATAAAATGATGTCTGAAGAAGCTTTCTTTTGCAAGTTTAAAAAAAAATATTGCTTACTTCCTCTGCAAACAAGTATCCAAATTAAAAATATTCATTCTCAAGAGAAATCAATCTCTTTGCAAGGGAGATACTTTCAAGAATATCATTGAGAAAAAGTTATTTTACTTTCCTCACAGAGGAACACAAATAATTTAAACTTAACTGGGAATAGGAGAAAGTGAACATTACTGCTCATTTCAAGATATAGGAGGACAGGTTTATTAAAATGCTTTATTTTTAGAAACATGATTTTTTTCCCCAGTTCATTAGAGATTTCTGGGAATGCAATAAGCTAATAAATTCAGAGAATTACATTCAGCCAAGTCTTTATAGAGTGACTACTGGCTCTTATTTGTGCAGTAACCTTTTTATTTTTTGGCTAATTATATTTAACTTTCTACATTACAGTGTTCAAGGATTAAGAAACCCAAAACAAAGAAACACAGACAATATCCATCCCATGCTTTATCTAAACACTAATGATCTGTCATAAAGTTTGTTAACTGGGTAGGCAGTTTGTCTATACAAACTCTATTAATTTTATTGGAAACAAGTGAAGGACTAATAATTAATTATAAGGAATGCTGGGCTTTAAATATCTCACCCAGAACATTTCTTAATATATTTCTCTTAGTTAATAGAGCTGGTTTTGGTTTTGCTTTCCATGTAAGATTCACTTAATAACTTGCAGTCAAAATACAGAAATATCCTAAGGCATATTAAGAATACACAGTTATGTTCAGAGGCATACGTCTGCCTGTAATAGATTTAATTAGGCCTGTATTATATAATAAATGGAACAACCATGAACTAATAAATAGAGGGAAAAAATGGGCATGAACTGATTAATAAAAGAGTGGAAACAACTCAATATATTTGAGTAAAGAGAAGTACACTGTATATTAACAGAGTTGAATTCTTACCTTTGTTATTGTATACATCTAGATAGTTTGGTGCTGAAAAAATTGTGATTAGAGATGGGAAGCCTGTTGTTTGGCTTTTCCTGTACATACGATACCTGAGGAGAGAGAAGACAGTAACTATTACTCAGTGTTGAATGTGTATTTGTCACTGACCAAATAGAGTGCAAAAAACCCCTAGTGCATTACTGTACTGGCTGTTGACAAATGCCAAGAAAGAGAGATATATGAGCTGTTTAAAAGCCATGGCAAGGAGTATTTCCTGCAGGCTTTCTCATTACATCCATTTGGTATGACCAGTGAGGAACACCATGCTCGAAAGCTGTGTCTCTGCCTCAAGTTTAGTGAGCCAGAGGTGAGTTTTGTTACGAATTTGCTCAGTGCCGGTCCCTGGAGCCACGTGGCCTCTACAGGCATGCACGCCAGGACATTCCCAGACCTTCCTCTGTGGCACTGCAGATGAAGCAAGCATCAGCAAATGGCTTGGAGCTGCAGGTACTGCCTTCAGAAGAGAAGTGCAGGTTCTCCATAACCCACTGGAGATGAGCACAAGGCCAAGGGAGGTGGAAAGTATGAGAAGGGGAGGGGAAACAGGGGGCCCAGTACTTTCAGAGCTATGTCTGATCTTGTCCCGTCTATTAGCCCTTTATTGTCTGCATGTTTTCATTACCTAACCTTGCTGCCTAGGAAAAATAAAAGGCTTATTGGACCAACAAATAATCAGTCAAGCATTAAACCTGCAAGTAATTGGAAACAAACCAATGAAACAGTACTTAGACACAAGCACACCAAATACTGCTCTTTAGTCCTCAGCTACAAGAAACTGAAGCATCTGGCAAACATCCACTACAGTTGCACTGAAACTGCTGTATAGTTTCAATGTAATCTCTTCTACAAAATTTAATTTTTCACCCTTTATCAGAAAGCAATACAATAAAAATGAAATTTCATTACCCCTGGGTATTTCGTGACAGGTATTTTTGGCACAGTAATAGCTTGCTTTTAATTGCATTGACGTTTTTAAGTATGTGACAATTCAAACATTCAGAATAGCTTTCTGTATGCATAATGAATATTGACCTTATTCCTACAATATCGCTAATTTATCTTTTGCTATTCTAGTAGCACATAGTTTCTATCTCCAAACAAACACAATAATAATGTATGCATGATATGCAAAGCTATTTATTCAGATTCTGATCCTTCATTAATATCTCACAAGTATGGTTCAATTCAAATAGTGGTTTTTAAAATAATTTTTTAAAGCAGCACAAAATATTCTATCTTTACAATGACAATAGTTTCCAGGGGAACCATCAACACCACCTGATGCTTGACCTGGACTGTTCTTGCACACAATGTTTTAAACTCCTTAAATTCATACTCCTGCATAAAAAATGTGTGGCTATTGAGTTCCACAACTTTTCTTTTTATGAAGTGTAAAACCAGTAGGCCCAGAAGTTTCAGGTAGCTATGAAAGACTTGAAAGACAGTTCTGGCCTACATGAGCCAAATCACTTCCCAGGCATGATGGCAGTCTGTGTGTCAAAAGTCTCTGGCATATCTGCAAAACATCTTTTTCTGAGATGAATTTGTTTTTCTTTCAAAGTTTGGCATCAAAATAATTTTGGTCAATTTATTTCACTTAAAAAAATCCCTAAGGCTAAATAAGTAGCATACAGAAGGACTCTAGGTCCTGTAATTCAGTAATACTCATGTAAAAGACACTGTAATGCCAGGGTATATTTTTATAACATTAATAAAAGGTGAAATGAATTACAACTTAAGTTTTTGATTTCATTCTCAATCATCTGTTCTTCCTCTCTGTGCTCTGTCTGAGAATGGTAACCCATCATATATTATTATTGCCCCACACATCCTTACCCAGCATCCTGGGCTTCATGAGCTCGGAGTATGGATAACAAGTTATTGTGCTGTAGGAATTCACATACAGCAGGGTAACTGTTGGAAAAAAGATAATAGCACCTGTTATGGCATTATTGGACGCACCACACAGAGCTTTCAAAAAGTGTTATCATGCAACATGCATCATTCATTAAATCAGCCCCTGCTCTGCAAGCAGGTTTCAAGACAGACAACACTGGCAGAAGTATCTATTTTAATCCCAGCTCATAACTGCGTGGAGGGGAATGGCAGAAGTTGCAATTCATTACATAACCAACACCCTACAGCGTGGCATAAAGAAAGCACTTTCCTTTATTACTGTAAGATTTAATGTATTTCAAAAAAGTGAAATGTAATACAATGGTTACTTGCAACAGAAAACCTTCTCACCCACTAACACTGGTTGCGAGTGGGCACCAGAAAGTAAGGTGGTAAGTGGAAAGAGAGGGAAAGAGATGGAATGAAGATAGACAAATCAATCTCCAAACTGGGGATATTTGATCTTCCTGAACTTTATCTCAATGATAAATAAGAATTATCTTTCCCCTTGTCAAATTAAAATGTAAATCCTTTGACTTCTAAAACCCCCCAGAAGTGCATTATTGAACACATCTTTCCAAGACAAGGTCTACCATATGAGTCAAAACAGAATCATGAGGTGAAAATGGTGATGTGGAATCTCCATCATATTTTTCACTGCAAACAGACACTGCTGCCTTTAAGGACAATGAAAGAGACCTTTCTTAGTACCTGAGCCCAGTGAAAACTACTCTTTTTGTTTAAAACACTGAACACATGGAAATTACATACAAGAAAAACAGAACACAGCAGTTCTGATAGCACGAGTGTGAAATATTAAGTTTTCAGAGAAAAGCTATATAAATAAATGCTACAGAACTTAAAATTACTTCATTTTGTTGCTTTAAAAAATTTTCTTTTCCTGTAATGACTGTTTTCTTCTTGCTTTTAAACCACTAATGACTCTCCATGCTTCTACTGAAGGATAACATGCACAATGGCCACCTATCACTACAAGACAGGAAGGAAAACCTCTCTTATCCTGTTAGGAATTTAATGCAGAATTCAGGAAACCCAAAGTTTCCTGGCTTCCTCTGTCAAAAGCCAATGGTAGCAGAGCAAAACAGAACAAAGAACATGTGTGGAAGAGAGTGAGAAGAAGTGGCACTGGAATGAAGACTTCATAGACAAAACCTTACCAGGCCCCTTGAAAACATCTAAGGGGTGGGAAAGAGTCTTGATTCATATGCCATCTAGTGCACTTCCCTTTTGTCCCTCTTCAAGTCAGTCCCATATAATTTGTTTTGCCTTATCCAGATTTATTTCTCACCCTTGAAAACAAGCAACTGTTCAAGTGACTGCCTTGTATTTCACGATGTTTCAGCAGGGTGAGACCTGGCACCCCTGTGAGGCTGCAGCTGGACACATCCACATCCCTGCAGCCCGATGACCTGACACTGAAAGGCACTGCTGCATCGAATGTCAGTCAGTGGCAAGGTATGCAGCAAGGTACTGGCACAGTTCTTGCTACTAGCTTAAAGGAGTGGCATTTAAAACATTAAACCTTGGGAGAAACCAAGTTGTTCCCATGTCCTGTCACTATCTGATTTCACTTCCAGCACTGGCGGTGCAAGTCAAGCTGGCCAGGAAGTTTGAGCTGTGATTCTCCTGGGTCCCTGTGTTTGATGTGAACCTGACTAGCTCTAAGTGCCCCAGTTCTGAAGGCAACGTGGTGGAGAGACAGACTGGCATGGGTGGAGAATTGAGCTGCCTTCCAAGTGCAGCTGGCCCCAAAGCAGTATCTGACCTGAGACTGGGACCAGGTCACAGATTTTCTTGGATCTGAAGCCCAGGATGTGACACGTAAACGTTACAATTATCTCTCCAAATGGCTGGGCAAATCAGAGAGCAACAATCAAAACTGTTGCTCAAATAAACCCCAAACTGGTGACAAAAGGTATAAACGTTACACAAAGCTTTGCAATGTCACCTAATAGCTGGAGAAAACCAAAATATACCCTGTGGTAACATCCAGTCACCATAATCACTTTTCACCATCAATTCATCTCTCTTCTAATTCAAGTAATAGAACAGACAAAGGGTTGAAAAAAGGAAATAAAAGGTGTTGGGGAATCTCCACAGAATCATTCAGGTTGGAAATGATCCTTTAGCTCAACCGCAAACCCAGCATTGCCAAGTCCACCCCCAAACCATGTCCCTAAGCAGCATATCTACATGTCCACTAAATACCTCCAGGGACGGTGACCCATCCACTTTCCCTGGGCAGCCTGTTCCAATGTTTGACAACCCTTTCTGTGAAGAAATTTCTCCTAATACCCAATCTAAACCTCCCCTGGTGCAACATGAGGCTGTTACCTTCCATGCTGGCTCTGCAGCATGATGGGCTCACACTGTGCTTGTAAATAACACAAATAGACTTGCAGAGCCTCTCAATCTCCAGACACAACTCATGGCAAGGTATTATGCTAAGAACAGTGTACATTATCAAAGACCCTGGTAAGAGCAGACTGTTTTGCAGTACCTTAGGAGCAAGATAAAGTCATACAGTAACACTGTTATGCAAAATACTTTTATTAAAGCTGTCCTAAATATACTGAGCAAAATTAAAGAGATCCAATATATATTACACACAACAACCTGCTTTCACACATATGATTTCATGGACCACCTTCAGTGGCCTTTTGCAATCAACAGTCCCATCAGTTTCTAACTTCATACATGAAAATGATGCAAATTCACAAAAAAAAAAAAAACAACAACAAAAAACCCAACCAAACACTCCCACCAATCTAATGCATCATCTTCCTTCAGTTTATGGAAGAGAAATGCTATTACTTGCTTTCAGCCTTCCTGAGTATTTTGAAGCTGAAATGTCATTTGCAGCCAGAGGCTACAAACCCAATGGAATGCTATATTGCTGGTTTTGGACTTGAGCCACCTAGCATATATTCTCAGATGCAGGTTTTGTATTTGGAATTGTCTAAAAAGATTGCATTATACAATAATTTCAATTCCCAAATTACGTGGGGTATCGTTTTGGCAACTGCAATGATCTCCAGTAACTGACAGGTTGCCATTCAAACCAGTGGAAAATGAGAACTAATTTGCATACATGTCTTTTCATAATTAATTGTGACTAAATGTAGACTTATGGTACATTTTGTTTAGAAATTTTACATTAACTTCTGTAAACTGGGGTCTATAATGAAAAATGTGATAGACAGTTGATTATGTTCATGATCAGTGCAGCTGCTCGAAATGTCTAGGCTATTACTTCCCCCCCACCATAGTATTCTTTTCATCCAGTGTTAAGTACTGCTTTTAAAGAAGATATAATGAAGTGGTAAAAAATGCTCTTAAATAGACATGATAAGTTCTTCTTTCAATTTCAAGTACAAAAGTGGTGGGGTTTTTTATTCCTCAATTATCTTATTCTTCGTAAGTCTGTGGAAAATAAACTTCTACTAGCAGAATTTGGCCGATTCTACTGGGCCCACACCTAGAAAGGACATGATGCCACACCGTGCTCCATGCAAATTGACCAAAAAAAATACCTGCCTGCCATCTGTTCTTCTAAGTGCATAGGATGGGATTCACAATGTGCCAGCAGTCCTATTACCTAGACTGTGCAACCCAGAAACAATCCACTTGGATTTGTTATTTGGAAAAAAACAAAACAACTCACAGGCATTTTTCTTCAGCTCCTTGCTGAAGCAGGGGCTGGGAGAAGCAAAGTTTCCACCAAATGCAGCTATTACATATGCTATCCACAGCTATCCATATAGCACTTTCTTAATATCTATTTGCTTTATAGTAAACTTTACTCCTCAACACAAAAATATGTGTCCTTCAGGTAAAAAGCAGAAGTTCTGCAACATGCCAACAAAACAGAGATTATGGCAAAATATCAGAAACAAACTTTCACAGAAATAACTTCTGCTTGGAAATTTTTTTCCTGATCTGTTGAAAATTACTGTCTTGTAATCAAATACCCTACTAGTTTCTCTGAGCAATACCCTTCCAGAAACACTCTCCTCCATGTCCCTGCTTTGCAGAGCCCAGACTGTAATTCAGATGAGCCAGAAATAAAGCAGTTGGCCAAGAGGGAAAACAAACAAACAGAAATCCCCCACGCAACAGGCTTTTCCAGAGCGACCCAGCCTTCTGCCTTCATGTGTCATGCTGAATCATGGAAGAGTGGTGACTCACGGAGAAAACAAAATACCATTCTGCTAAGCTAGAGAGATGTTATTCCCCATGGAGTATGTGACTGTGATATTCCCTTCTTTGGCATCCTTCTTTCATTAAAATGCCTCATGCATAGTTAACTAGTTCTGAGGTCTCTTTTGCATGATCTTCTATGCAGTTCTGGAAGAGATGCAGTACTTCGCTAATAAGAACCAAAATGGCAAATGTTTTCAAATTGTTCTTCCACCAATAATGGGAAAAACTGGATGGAATTAACAAAACTCTCTTTTATATCCTTCATCATATCATGAAAAAAGAGGTGTAAACATTTCTCTAAAAAGAGGACATTCAAATTTAGTCCAAAAGCTTCTCTAAGATTATATGCAAATATAAAAAGAGGTTTTCAGCAAAACCCACTGGCCTCGCCCTTGAGGTTCCAAAAGCAAATGATTTTGCTGCTGTGCCATCTTAAGAAGCTCCCAGAACATCCCTTTCCACCTGCTTTTTCTTGCCCTTAGCTGTGCTGTCTGCAGAGCTGCACTTGGAAGTGGGGCAAGGAACTGTATGGGATTAGAACAAACAAACACATGTTTTTTGCAGAGTCATTCTTTTAAAGTTGGATGTGTTCCCAGGTCTGATGAGCAATTCTACCAGTACATCTGGGCAAATAATCTGAAGGCATCAAAGCCTTTTGGCCCAGGAGACGAAAGGATGGGAAAGTGGGAAAAAAATCCAAAAAAAAGACTCATACAACTGTGCCTTCCACCCTGAGCTGAAACACACTGCAGTCTTCAAAAGGTTTCAGCAGGTATTTCTCTGGTTTTTGCATACTCACAAACTTAACTTGCATGTCAAGTACACCACTAAAATATGTGTTGGCAGGGCCGAAATTATTACTCTACCCCACAATATCTGTGAGGCTGAACCATTTCAGTTTTCCAGTGGCTACTTCACCAGCAAATGAAGTTTACTTAGAGGAGTCTGAAATGCTAGTCACTCTTGCCACTTCTGCCTTTGGTTTCTTTTGTTGCTTTGGAAAAATATAACAAAGTAGTCAGCAGCCAAACAGCTTTATAAAGCTGCATAAGCTTATATTGCTAAAGAACTGATACTCAACTCATTAGGAAAACCCTAGAGGTTGGAGCATCGTGCCTGTGCGAAACTTCTGAGTATCTGTCTTACTTCTGACTTCGGCCATGCTTGCGCTGCCTCATGCTCTTGTTAACAGTAATTAACCATGTCTTAACTCTACAGATGAACCCAGAAAGCAAGTGATAAGCTTGCACATGTGCTTAGTCCTGACAGGAAGGTGTTGATAAATTTGCATAGGGTAAGACACTGCTTATTAACTCAGTGGCTCAACCAAACTCTCAATGTTCTTTACCACAGTGTAGACTCAAGAGAAATGAAACAAGCTGGTAGGGATCCAATGACAAATTGTCATGGATAGAACCATGTTTGTTCATAATAATAACTTTGTCCAAATGTGATCAAAGAACATTTTGCTTCTTCATCCATCCAGTAATCTTACGGAAATTGGTGACACTCCCCATTCTAATATGGCTTAGAAAGGGGAGACATTTCCCCACACCTAAACAAGGCCCTAAGCCTGCTCACTGGCTCCCTCTCCATGACTTAGTATTATTTTCAGAGATTAAAAAATCCAGTTCACCTCTTGAAGCTTTCTGATCACTGAAAGATGACATCATCAAGATGATAAGTAGCAGTTTATCTTGTCAAGTCAGATACCGTAGAATCATTAAAGCTGGAAAAGACCTCCAAGATCATCAATCAAGTCCAACCTTTGATCGATCACCACTTTGTCACTTAAACCACAGCACTAAGTGCCATGTCCAGTTGTTTCTTGAACACCTCCAGGGACAGTGACTCCACCTCTCCCTGGGCAGCTGTTCCAATGCCTGACCACCCTTTCAGTGAAGAAATTCTTCCTGACATCCAGCTTGTTTCTTATAGAAATGCCTGAGTGTTATTGTATCATTTTATCCATTGAAGAATAAACAAAGTCATCCTATCAGCAGACATTCTTGAAAGAGAACTGCATAACTCAGTCCCCCTTTTACAAGCTGAGCTGCCTGGTTAGGGAAATTAATTTATTTTCTCAGTAAGTAGAAAAGGCAAGGAAAATTAGACACTAGACACGGTGCACTGATGGATAACTTTTTTTGCCAGGTATTACCATTAGGCAAGTAATTATTCACCTTCCACAGCAACTAGGCACTTCTGTTAAAATGAATGCTTGCCTTTATATAATGTCAGATAACGTGACTAGAAGCCAGCTCTCTGCCTGAATCATTAATCAGTTTTATGTCCCTCACACATGACCTGATAAATTAGGTGTCTTCTAAATATTTCTTCTTCTCCTGAAACATGCCTTTTCTGAATACAAGTCAGGACACAGACTAGGTCTGATATGCTTTCTGGGGGAAACTGATACATATTTTAAGGAAATTTTATGGTAATTGTATGAAGCAGGCCTTTGAAAAAAGCCCAACCTAAAATTTAAAAGATGTTCCAGTATATACACACCTCTGTATTTAAGCACAAGGCATGTTTGCCAGGCTTTTTACACGGGGAAATCACTATTAATCCCTCTGCACAGTGCCTGGGAGTCCCAGGCACGCTCCAATATTCGGTGCTGCTGAGAGGAAGCAAAATGCCTTTATCCCTCAGTAATAAGCCCATTTCTGCATGGATCATTTGTTTGCAACAGTTGGACACTCCCTTTCATAATGAATCCAAACACAGGTATCGAGCACCTTCCAGATGCTGTGGATCCTGAGGCAGTGGTGTGACCTGCCCACAAAGGTGGGTGCTGGCAGCCCAGGCTGCAGGGCAAACTGCTTTGTTCTCAGCCAGTCCCCACACTGCAGCAATTATGGCTCCAAGAAAGGACTAGGAAAACTCATTTCTGAACATCAAACCATCTGTTCCCCTCCTGCTAACATTACCAGCAAGGGGGTTGTTCCTGGCAGCTCTGTCACCTGGTTACTGGTGGAAGCCATTGATTTACTTTTTACATGTCACTAAACAGCTACAGGACACTTATGTTCAAGGTGAGATTTCCTAAGACAACTAAAGGAGGTGGATTCCTCCCTTCTACTGAGTTTGTTGAGAAGACTTAGACTTGGGTGTTGCTGGCATGGGCTGAAGGAGAACTGCTTCCCTTCAAAATGTTCAACAACCTCTTAAAATTTCAATAACATCTTCACATTTCTCCTGAACAAAAATGATTTTTTTAATTAAGATTTCACTGAATATATTGCTCATTTTGCCTCCTCTCCTGGTAACTTTTGCTGATATCCTTCTATGTTGTTCTGAACTACCATATCAGAAAAAAACCAACAAAAAAGAGCTCAAATCCCTCAAGAATCCCTACACTGTGTGAGGAAGGTAAAATGTAATCACCACCACTGTTCATGAGGTAACACAGGCTGATCCTGTGATGAAGAGAGAATGGAAGCAGTGCTTGAGAGGTTCGTCATGACCAGCCCAAGCACACCTAAGGGGGTGTCTTCTGTCTGGTGTCCACAGGAATTGGCCTGCAAAGCAACCTGCCTACCACTGGAAATGGAGAAAGGCAGCAGTGAGCACCCAGGCACAGCTGGGAAACAGCTTTGGGGCTTGCTTTCGTCTCCCTTGCCAAAGAGGAGACAGTGGAACCTGTCCCAGCACCCAGGGAAATCCTCTCTGCTGTCCAGGAGAGTCTTTTGACTCATTACAGAGAGAGACCAAAAAACTCCATAATTAAAGAACACTTATGGTAAAGAAACAGAGAAGAAAGCTTCATTGAAATAGTCACTAACTAACCCACAGATGTGCTTTAGATGTCCTTCTATCCCCTTACTATTACTTTTTTCAGGAATGTTCTGCATTTCAGCTCTTAGTAAGTCCCATTTAATAATGCTGTTTAAATTCAGAATTTCTTGGGAAGAATTACTGCCAAACCTAAACAAAATTTTGATCAAACTGAGAGAAAAAAAAAGTACCTGTGAGGGAGAAATCACAATTTTTGCTTACCCTGCAGAACAATAGGTTATCAGTGTTCCAATGCTGGCATCTTTCATTTGAAATTAAGTTCTAATTTTCAAACTAGAAACACAGTTATGTACCCCTTTGTAGAAGCGACACATTCACTATCTAACTTACAAGAACAGAAATAAGCAAAATACACAGGCTTTGGTGAATAAAATTAAGTCATTCAGGGTTTCCCAGTTGTGTCTTAAAGAAAGAGGTGCAAATAAAACAAGCGTGAATTTATCTGAAAACAAGGTAAGTCTGCAGAAAAAAGGCCTAATTATCTAAATAGTGTCACAAAGCTCAAGCGAACATTTATACTGCAAAAACAGAAGGTCACCTACAGATATCTATTCAAAGCAGCAATAATCACCTGTAGAAGTACGAGCACCCCCTGACTGTGTTGTGAGTAAAGTGTTCCTGAGTCTTCTCGTTTCCAAAGTCCTCCAATGGGTCTGACCACAGGATGTCACACATAGGTCCATATGCAGGTGGTTCCTTGAATCGATCTAACTAAGAAAAATAGGAGACAAAGAAATACTAACTTCTTTCAACTGTGTATCACAGAAACATTGAAGCAAAATTACTGTTTTTCATTCCATGAGCAGGCAAAGACTCAAAGCAATCTGGTTTTCAGCTTTAAAGCAATGGATTTAAGTAACAGTAAAACATTCCTTGCTAACGCTGACAAAGAGGAGAAGGAACAGATAAAATTTAAAATTAAGACATACAGTGGATTTCCATTCTACACTAATTTTTGTTTGCTTTTTCCCCCCTTTTCTACGGGTTTTTGCAAGCAGTCCAGTGGACAAGAGAGAATATAGTATTTCTGTATTTTGTGATTTTTCAAACCTTATGGTACTCAATTTATGTGAGTGACACATCTCAAGAAAAAAATACAATAGCTATTCCAACGCAAGTTCCCATTTTGGTTTCTGTACCTTTTAACAAAAAAATTGTATTTAAATATCAAGGCAGTATCTCTGCATTACAGCATCTTGCCATGACATTCGTGGTGCTCTCATAACCTCAACCCTAATTAAGAGCAGCTAAAAACTCCTCTTTCTAGCCTGTCTGTATTTAAAATTTAAATTATATAGAATCATACTGCAAATAAGATGAAGTATAGCAAAATAGGGAAATAATTAAAAACAGCATTCTCCTGCAAGAACTCTTTAATATAAAAACCCTGTTTGTTATCTGCCAGAATTCTTTCTTGTAAGAACACCAGTGTTAAGATGGATGTATGAATACGGCTTGCTGTCCAAAACATTCCCTGCACTGACCAGAAAAGATCAAGTAATGATTCAGTAGCACAATAACAGACCTTCCCCCACCTCTGAAAAAATTCCGAAGAGAGAAAATTTGGTTTATATGTTTAACACTCAGTTAAGAAGCTTTAATAAGAAACCTCTACAATTTTTACCTTTGCATTCTCATCTGGAAATACTCGCAGCATACCTACACTTCTAACTTATTTCAGCCCTCTCCTATTGATGCTTATGTAATGAAAATTCATTTAAATTAAACACAAATTCATAAATATGCATACCCAATTTCTGCTGATTGCCAAAGATGAACACACCTGCCAGGCTGGGCACAGGGAAGGTGAAGATGTTAATGAACCTCATCTAGAATATGAGAGCTAAACACCTTTACTCTGCCATTACGTTGCTGCAAAGCCAGCTAATTTTTCAGCAGGGAGTATTTTTGTTTACAGAGATAGCGTATCTTTACCTCAGAAATAAAACTTCACATTCAGTAATTTTTTAAAGTGCAGTTAATATCTTAATTGCTTTTTAACCAAAACATGTAATTACTGGCTCAATTCTGTTTTTTTTAACCATAGTAATTTCTTAGTAGACTACAAACTAACCTCAGAATACAAACTACCTTTTAGTAACTTTAAAGCTCAGAAGTATATACGCCTGTTTGCAAGTCTCAAACTGCAAACTAGAAACAAGACGCTTTTTTCCTGCTGAAATCACTGAAAATGTCAAATATCTCCTTTTAGAAATATCAACTGAAATATCTTCTAGAAAACATCTGAAAAAATTAATCCTTGATAACATGTAGCAACACTGAATTATGTCTAGAAACTGTTTGACCTTGTTCTCTGAACTTTCATGAGATTTCTGAGAAACTTCTTAGAACACAAGAGTACACACAAGCACAAACTTCCTAAGCCTCACTTAGGCAATCTGCTAGGCACTCAAGTGCAGAACTATTAAAAATGTGGCAGAACCTATTCAGAATGATGCTATTGACTACTTTGAAAAAAACACTGATTATACTCATTGGAATCATAGGATACTCCTTTATTACATCTTTTAAGTATTGTGAGGTTTTTATAGAGCTATTTTTGTGTCTTCTCCAAAAAACTTCAGAATTCATAACAAGGCAGAAGGAATCATCAGATGGTGCAGTTACATTGTGCCAATAGATAATATTGAAAAGACTTACTTTTCTGATGTCATCTAAGGTGTTGATCTCTGGAGACAAGCCACCATGTACACACAGGAATTGTTGGTTCATCAGAGCAGCCAAGGGAAGGCAGTCAAAGGCATCCATGCAGGCATCATATACACGTTCTGAATATTTGATTTTACCTTTAAAAGATTAAGATGGTATCATAAAATGCTATTAATATTTAAGAAAAAAAAGAATATGCTTACTGTCTCAATCTTGCCCTCACTATCTTGCACTGAAAGTTTGCTTCACACAAAAAATTCTTCAGGATTACTGTTATTCACTTCTGGAAAAATTTTTCATGTTCTGAGGTGAAATTAATAAAAGTTCTGCCAAGTTTATTGTAATTTTTCTCAAAAACTGTACATAAACAACTTAATACACCATTACAATCTGCCATGAAGTCTGTACTGCAAACCTTAAAACATCTGCTGAATGGTTATCATCTATTACATTATCACTCAATATACCCTCTAAGAAGCAGTCAGAACTTTAGTCCAATTCCTTGGAATTATCTCCAGAAATGCCATTATGAAATGAACGAGGTGGTACACTGATGCTGAAATGTTAATTTATCAATACGCATACTAAACTCAATAAACCATGAAGCCTCTGAGCCTATTAACATTTCCTTTATCCCCAGTGCTAAAAGGGAAACACAGACCTATGGCCACAGCTTCAGCTTACAGTGCCACTGTGAAGGTGAAGGTCTGCACCTAATGAGCAGACCTTGTGTCGCTGCATCCTTTCTTGCAACACAGAAAGGAATTAATATAACAAGAACATACCATAGAGTTTAAGCCTACTTACAGGATAAATGTGAAAATGCTATATACTTAAACAAAAAACCAAAATAGAAACTCCTAGCATTTTTCTCCTGCTGCAGATGAGGCCCATGAGATGCCACCTCCTTCCCTAGCAATGAGGGATCTGTGCCAGAGGTGGCGGTGCCAGCGTGCCAGCTCCGTTTGCTGCCAGGCTGCTGCGTGGGGCAGCAAACCCTCAGCTGCTGCAACAAGGAGCAGCAGCACAGCTTGCCAAGAGCATCCCGGCCCAGATGGCCCCACAGCAGGCCCAGGATGTCTCCCAAGCCAGGCTGGCAAGCCCAAGTGTCTCATACCTGCAGCACCAAGGGACAGCCCCGAGTCTGCATGGGTGGTTGGTCACTACCTGCTGGGGGGGGTTGACCTCTTCCTTCCTACACCACTGCCCTCTCGGGAAACACTGATTATAATTTAAAGTAAATGACAGTTAACGTGAAAAGTATATGAAAGCTTACTGATGGTAAGCCAGTATCAAAAAACAAATAACAAAATAACTAGTTGAAAAAGGAGTTATGAGGAATAAGATTTAGGTAGACTTACATTCTTGCTTAAATGTGAAATACTCTGTTAAATGTCTACATTCATGATTCCCACGAAGTAAAAACAGTGTTTTGGGGTAAAGGATTTTCAAGGCCCACAAGTACAGCACACACTGCAAATGAGAAACAAGAAAGAAAAATAGAATTCATAATTAATGACATAACAACTTCTGTTCCCCTCCACTCCAAAAATAGCAGAGAAAAAAGGTATTCTGTGTGAAACATTTATTTTCATTCTTCATACAGTACATGCAAACATCCCTCTGCACTTCAGCCCGGACTGGATGAAATTTCTATGGGTAAACTCTGGTAGAATTTTACACTTCTGCTGAGCAGCCCCTCCCGGGTCAGCCGTGCAGAGCCCTGAGCAGCCTCAGCTCTCAAACACCAGTTGCTGCGCAGCTCCAAAATGACGTGTGTACGCCCCACCTGGAAGGTCAGGCAGAAACCCTCTGTGGAAACAATTTCACCGGAAGATCTGCATTTCCTGGCTTAAGGAAAAGTTGCCTCCAAACAATTTAACCCACACTTCAGGAAATACCTCAGCTTCCAGTATTACACAGTTTTAACATGAATGCTTGTTCATTTTTCACTTAACATGGTTCTGTACATACAACAGGGGAAAAACAATCCACAAAGCTCTTGCATTAAATGAAGTTACTACAAAGCTACTACTATAAAGCTTTTTCTCTTTCCTGAAAATTTCTATTTGAGATGACATTTCTTCTAGACATGGTTTTAAAGATTAACAAAAAGGCTTAGAGAAGCAAAGATCTGCTCAGACCTCTCTAAACCACCCAATTAAAATAGTTGTTTTGAAAACTAAGTCACAGCTCCAAGAAAGCTTATGGACATAAGACCCACTCACTCCATCAGATGAGACCGCTGCCCGCAGGAACACTGTGCAGACCACAATGGCCTCTCAAAACCACAAGCTAGAAAGCTGAGCAAATTTTCCTCCAAGCTTTCCTTTTTTGATATCCATGAACTGCAGAAACGTTGCACAAGAAACGAAAGGTGTCAAAAAACCACCACTCTCATTTACAGCTACTTCCTAACACTCCCCTCTGTTCTGTTGGAAAAAAATTTAATTTTACTTAACTTAATAATCAATACTGGAAATTCAGAATGTACCCTAACCACAGTTTCAGTTTAGAACAAAATCAACACTGTTGTCAAAGTAATGCCTCTACATTATACAGTATGAATTCCCCTTTACAATTGAGAGCATCTTGAAAAACAGTGTAATTACTTTAATCGTCTCAACAGGTAGATTTCAGCTCTCATTTGCTACACAGTCCTCAACTTATAAAAACAAAAGAAAAAAAGGATGCCACATTTTTATGCTTGCACTTACACTATCCAGATAATCACACAGCAGCAGCAGAGATTTTATATTACTACTCTTTGTCTTGAATTTATTACATGTAAACCTCTCAATGCCCTGCCTGTTCTTTCTCCGTAATTTCTGTTCTTCTACTCAGAGGGTCTCCAGCCAGGGGAAAACAACAAAAATACATGCAGCATCCTCTCAGCTCACACCAATTCTTCAGCCTCCCAGGCGCTATTGCCACTGCAGGAAGTGAGAAGAGATGTCAGAAAGCCAGCAGATCACACTAATGTAATCCAGTGTGAAATTATGCTGTTAGGTCACAAGAATCAACTGCTGTGGCCCAAAAATTCCACAAAGTGTGTGCCTGGGGAATGTCTTCTCTCCCTGAGATTAGTTCAGTTGGTTAAAACTTGGTTGTAATAATGCCAAGGTCATGGGTTCAATCCCCTGCGTGGGCCATTGACTTAAGAGCTGGACTCGATGATCCCTGTGGGTCCCTTCCAATTCAGAATAGTCTGGGATTAACTAAGTGACTGTGTAATCTCCAGTAGAGTTGGGTTTGAGGGCTTTGCTCCAATGGGGAAGGAAACCCACTTTTCCACACCACCAGGGCAATTCTCTGTCTCTGATTAGTTCATCCCTCCAAGAATTCCCAGAACCTTCCACTTCTTTGAACTTACTGGCTAATGCAAAAATTTGACGTAAATGCTGTGAGACAGCAAGTTTAAAGTGACACCTCCATTCATGCAAAGAAAGTTCCAGCTTTTAAAGTTGCATCTAAGTTACCTTAGAGCTTCTAATCCTGCCAAAGCACCTTTAGAAAAGCACAGTGATTAGTGATTAGATGAAGTGACATATTAAAAAAACCTTTACATTGCCCTCGTAACTGAGTTGTTCATTTTCATAAAGCCTTGGCAAGATTAAAAGGAGCACTAGGTACTTAAAATATCATTGAGATCTAGGAAGCAAGGAAAATCAGGAAAGATGGAATTTTAATCTTTTTGACATTAGGTACTTGCTTATGGGTAGATCTCTACATTTCCTTATCACAGATTTATTTTTTCTTTTATTTATATGCTTCCTTTGAAGTACTCATGAAAACCAGACCAAAAAGATAACAGAGAATCAATGCAGTCCAGAAAGTTCTGTTTCCCTGTCACTACTCAAATAATGTAAGCCCACCATTCGCATTTTGTGTTGCTTTCAGTAGTACCACATCAAAGGCTTATTTTGTTTAAATAATTACTTTATTTCCCCTCTTTTCTTTCCAGTAATTCAGTGAATTAATGCTATAATAGTAAACAAGAACTAATTAGCCAATGAGGGTTTTTTCCCCAATCGAAACGAAATAGTAAATATGAGGGCAACAATTTTCATGGCTTTTCATCTCATAGTCATCTACATACAAAAAACTTATGTCCCAACAGCATACCATGAGAAAATAATTCTGGTGCTATTTTTTTTCTACCTATGCTATGCATATCAGAATTCTTACCAAAGTCAAAAAGTTTATGATAAACTGCCCTTGTTGAAAATCTGAGTTTACAGTCTTCATTTATTTGATAATACTGCTTCCCAACAGTAAAATTTTAAAATACCTTTTTTTGTCCTTCAACTTTTTCATTAAGAACATACTATACATCAGCTCTGCTGTAACTCTATGCAGAATGTACAGCAGGGACCTTGTGATCTGGACATCTGTAAGGTGTTTCTGGCCTGTTTCACTACATCCTATCATTAAAAATTTATTTCACAGAAAACTTACATCTCTTCATGCCAGTCCTCAAGCTGAACCCCTGCTTACTTGTTTTCTCTCTCTCAGATGTTGAAACTGCAGATGCCTTAAGTTCGTAACAAAGAGGTAATCTGTCCATCTCCCACTCCCAGCTCCTATAATCAAGCTGTTTTCCTGCTGAGGTTCGGGCAGCCTCAGCATCAGGAAAAGAAAAGGTCTGTGCAGTTAAGCACCCTGTAAGCCAATGGTACGTATTTTCAAAAAGCACTTGGGATTTAACTCCACTGTTGCGTGTTGAATTTGAGCCTTTGCTCAATTTGACATCTCAGCCCGTCCTGAAAAGGCAAACCAACAACCCCAGAGCTCTTCAACACATTCCAAGTTATGTGCTTAAAACGAGCCTTGAAAAATCACCACCGTCTCCACTGCAGTGCAACCACAGCAGCACCACCTGCCACAGAGTACTCACTTAGGGCAGCTCTTGCACTGGTTGTGCCAGGAAAAAAAAGATGCAGCTCACTGTTAGTTGTATGGCTTTGTATAGGTAACAAAGGATGACCTCTCCCTCCAAATGACTGACAGCACTGGGCACTCCAACAGATGAAATTCAGCGTGAGAAAGTGTGAGGCGATTCATACTCGGAAGGGTATTTTGAGCCACACTTTGCTAAGGTCTCTGCTGGCACTCTCTGACCTGTCCAACAGTGCACTGGAATAGCTCCTTCACGCTCTGAACACACACCTTATCTGAACATGAGAATTGCATTACTTTAATTGAACAGAAATAATGATACCATCACAGTACCTAATATGGCATCCTAAAATGGAGCAACTATCCCAGTGGAAACCATGTACCTTTTTACACACAAAACTGCATTCACACTACTGGTATGACTATTTAATAGGGCTTTATTTGAGAGAGGGGCGGTCCCGTGGTGTAGCGGAGAGCACTCTGGTCTCCGAATCCCAAGGTTGCGAGCTCGAATCTCAGTACGGACTGTCCCCGGCAGTCAATGCCTCCCTGCCATCCGATCCCATCACATCTCGGATGCCAAGCAGGGTCAGCCCCGGTTAGTACCGGGTGCTGTGACAGTCCTGAGGACTTCACTGTCACTGTCCAAGCTTGCTTGGCCGTGGCAAATGAGCCTTAGGACTTAAACGGTGGGGCCAGTTCTGTGCACGCTGTGCCTCACCTAAAACATCCACTGCACAGGCTGGAAGGGCACACCCATGTGGGGAGAGCCCTGCCCAAATCTGCGTTTGTGAAGTCTGGCCATTATTATTATTTGAGAGACAAATAAAGATACATTGCATTTGTAACCAGAACAAGTTGCACCAGAGGTGCAACTTACTGCCATTTCCCAATTATTACCCCTGAACTCAGGGGAAGACAATTCTCAAAACTACTGAAAATAAAAAACTGTAATATTATATTCATCACAAACAGGGATTCATTCTTTCTTCCCAACTTTCAGAGCATTTCAGCACGCTTTTATTTCAGCTGGGGCTTTTTGTGTTTCTAAAACCAGTGCTCTTGCACACACAGGTTTCATATTTAAAAATTAAAAAGGCTGATACTGTGGTAACAGACTTTGCGTGGAGTAACAGTGAATTTATTCCTCATGGTCAGGATCTCAGCTAATTTCAAAAATGTTCAAGAATCTCATTCTGATCATTCAACTTCTGTTTATTTTCTTATGAACATCTGTTGAATATTCCCAAACTACTTTGGGATTTTGACACATGCATGGTACTTTAGCACTTCAGACTTCAATTATTGCATGACTCTCTCCTAGCCAGTCTCCCAGATGATTTTATTAGAAGTGATCACCTGCAAAACATCGCTACTTGCCTTACAGTCTTTTCTAATGTTTAGACCACATTACTCCCATTTCAGCCTTTAAAAGGACCTCAAAATATCCAAAAAGAAGGATCTCTTTTTCAACTAGGAAATTCTTTTTCTTAAATGTTCCTCTAATTCTTATGGCTAATACTTTCTAAACAGGTATCCAAGTGCTTGCTCCTAACTCTCCTCTTCGGACCTCCTGTCTTGGCCCCAGCTGTTCCCTGAGAAGATGGGCCCCACACAGAGATGGAATGCAGGAGAAATGGTGCCATCCTATGTTCTTTCCCCGCAGCCAAAAGGGGTTCTTGGCATGCTGGGGACTCACTCCGGCACCAGCTGGCACAGGACCAGGCAAGCTGCGAGAATGGCCCTGACACAAACAGATGTTCCAGTCTGGGAATCTAATAGATATAAAAATAATCTGAATTTGCTGAATTAGTGAATATTCACAGCTCTGAGGAGCATTGCCATGCAAAAATACATGATTTTACGAGATGGAAATTCTTGCTATAGAGAAACATATTTGCTACTGGTAAATAGAAGAGCAATGAAATTTAGGATAATTTAAGTCCTAGAATTTTCTTTGCTCTGAGAGAAGTGAAAAACCTACTGACTTTGCCAGTGAAATATTCCTGACCAATCTAAACTATTTTAAATCAAGATGTTTACTGGAAAACATTAGCGCACTACAGCAAACAGAGGAAACTGAGACAGGTTTATTCTTCCAATGAAGTCCTAGAAAGTGCACAGAGATTTCAGAGATAATAAACACACAACTTCACCAGCATTAACTTCACCCACAGTTTACTAATATGAATTTATTTATATCTAATTGTTTTCTTGGGAGAGACTAGTTAATAATTTCTAACAGTTCACCAAGGTCAGAAGCATGTTAAGTCCTAGATGCCTTTTTAATTGGTGCAAGGGTCCAGTGGTCAAATTCCAGACTCGCTCCAAACACCTCACTTTGTTTGTGCCAGAAATACCACAAAACCAGTTTCACCTTCTGGAATTTCAGTCTTCAAATTCAGGAAACGAAGACGTACACATGGTTTGAAACTTAAAACATAACTCCAGTTTTGTTCATTTTGAACATTGGTTTAATTCTCCATATCGTAACTGTTTTCTCTATCAAAAATTATGTCTATGTACCTTATGATAATCAATTGACATTAAACTCTGTATGCTGTTCTATGAGACTGAGAAAGAAAATAATTCCAACAGTTCAGTTACACAATGTTATTAATGCATTACAATTGGTATTTACCCTATAATTTTTCTAAGACTGTGATGAAAAACAGTCTGCATGTACACTCCTCCCTACACTGCACAGGGTTTGTATCTGCCTTTCAAAAGAGAGTTTTCAGACTCAGGTAGAGATTAGTCATTCTTCCTTACAATCCATTCCTGCACAACCACTTATGCTCTAACTATTCTTTGGCTTTAAAAAGAGTCCTCTGTTTTGATCATTTAGGTTTCTACTCTCTGTGACCATAAAACTCTGAAAGTGAGAACTGAGGGGTTTCTGCTCTGGAGTCAAACTCCTGGCACAGTGCACAAGCACAACAGGGAAATGTTATCAGTTATACAGCCAAGGAAACAAATGTACCATATCAGATTGCAGAAATTTGTTAATTTAAGTGAAGAAATGCCCAGGCTCTCACAAAAGAGCAAATGGAAAAGAGAACATAGCAGTGGGATGAAGATTCCATCTGTGCGGAGAAACCTCATCTCATTCTACCTACAATTTGACATTTTTAAATTTTACCTGTTGTAATTTCTTTGTTAGTCTCTCATCCTGTGACCCCTTGCTTAGAACTAATTTCAGAGACACAAACACTCCCCTGCTTCGAGCAGCAAAGCTAACTCTGGTAAAAATGGAGCACGCACATGAAGAACTGAGCCCTTGGATCAAAAGCTCCATAGGGCAAGGACTGACATTTTTGCTGAGTTCTTATACAAATACTTTTCTCTTTTTCCCTCTGTATTATCAAATGCCTTCCACCTACCTTATGCAATTTCTTCCTCTGTTCTTAATGATAATAGCTTGCATTATGTAGTACCTTTCATCCAGAAGAATCCCAAATGCTTTGCAGCCCACAGAGAAGGATTATCTCGCCCACTATCAGAACTGAGCTAGGTCTAAGCTCAATGGTATCACTTTTACGCTGGATATCACACGGCAATCAAGGGGATTTTTTTTAAAGCTTACATTACTCATGATTAGTACCTTGGACCAGCTATTTAATTCTTTTGGAAAGACCCCAGAACTGCAATAGTCTCATGTCTACATAGCAGAAAGGGGAGCCAACAGATCAATGGAAGATCACTATGGTGTGGTAGAAATACGTCCTGAGATCAGGCTAGGGTTGTTTACCACTGCAACTTCTCCAGGACAAAGTACTGGCAAGAGCTGGTGCCTGATGTATGTACTCAGGTTCCTCTCTCCATCAAAAGCATCCTCCCCCATTAAATGCCAAGTTGCATTCTTGACAATTTTCCTTTCCTTGTCACTACTTATTGTGCTGAGTTCATGCCTGAATGCACAGCTCTACATCCAAACACACTTACGAAACAGAAACCTGCCTTTCCTTTCAAAAGCATTCTTTAATCAAGGTGACAGGTGGGGAAAATAAGTTATGTGACCAAAACCACCAGTGATTGGAGAACCTTACATAAAAAAGAAATAATATAAGTGACAGCTGAGATATTTTTTGGCACTGGCAGAAGCCAGTACTGCTTCCAATGAAAAAGCAGTGTTCCAGAATGGAAAAACTGAATTTGGAATACAATTTGCTAAGTATGAATGCACAGGTTGCTCAGTGAGGAATTTTAAGGGCCTTATTCTCTGTATGCACGTGTTTTTCTTTCTTTCATGTGGCTTGCTATTGTCTTTAACTGGTAATACCCATGGAACAATTTTGGCAAACTGTCAGACAAGCATCTGAAAGCTCAAGCAAATCTACTTGTTCTATCACATATTAAAAGCATATATACATATATATATATAAATGAAGACAAAACTTTCCTTTGTCATATAAAACTTGACTAGTCAAAGTCTACAGAAGATATGAACGAGGTTATCACAATGGAAAAATGGAAGTTCCAAGACTGAGCTGCACAATGGCTGAAGTCTGTGAAACCCCCTCCTTCCTTCCCAGCCTTCCCCAAGTGATCCAGCATGACAATATACAGCAATGATTTAGCTCACAGCTCACTGCAGATCAGTTCTCAAGAAAATCATGAACTCAAGCTCAGAAAAATCACAATCAAGTGCTGACTTCAGTACGAGTCTAAATCCTGACTATATAGACTTTTGGCAGGTAGCTGATAACACCTGGCAGTTCAAAAGTTTTTATAGCATTTGTACTTAGAATAGCGTATTTCTATTTGCAAAATGTACCAAAAGATTCTGTTAACATTTGAAATTAGTTTTAAAATTAATAAAACAAAATAGTTTCACTGAATCTTATTTTCAAGAAACTTTATATTATTAATGTAACACTGGCAAGATTAATGTACTCAACCTTTTTACAAACAACTCAGCTGCTGGGCACTACATACTTTAATATCAATATGACACAGCATACTAAGATGTGGTATGGAGAATGAAACAGCAGTGTATGTGTTCTCACATGATGCCATCTTATCTAGTCACAGACACACAGACGTGTCATAGGATCTGTACTGTTTCCAACAGATACTGGGCATTCCCCTTTGACTCAGAGGAGTTCAATCTGAACTTTTCAAAGAAAGCAGTAGAGCCATAGCTCAAAAGCTGCTGCAAGGGTTTCTGACTGACTGCTCAATGACTAGATCGAATACGATCCAGGACAAACAAATCCAGATCAGGTTTTATTCGATAGTTGTGCACCTCAACCATCAGTCTGCAAAATCAAGCAGTAACACAGAATGGAATCAAAAATCTGGTTTGTTCTATAAGCACTGGAACAAAACACTTGTACTTGGTATTTGACTCGCTTCTAGTCAAAGGTGGGCAGGTTGAATAGGACACTGTTTCTTTTAAAGTCAGGTAAAGATGTTGTCATTCAACCTCCACATTCGATAACCTGACACTGGAGTCTGCACCAGGTCTCAGCACCACCAACAGGACACTCGTGCATCACTTCCTCTCTATGGATTCAAGTGCTGCATCAAAAGCCAGAGACCACATAGTCCTGCAGGGCGTATCTGAACAGAACTTACTTGTTCTCTCCAGCACAGCATGTTATGTGCTGTCTTTTTGTCCCCTTTAATTTCCATCTAGCCCTTCCATTTTCATAAAATTTCACATCCAGGAAACTCAGATCAAATAAAACTACAAGTCAAACTAAACTATGGGTTGTTCATTCAGTTTTTCTATTATGTCTCTTTTCTAATAGTTCATGTCTATTTATCCTGTTCAGCTTGTGCAAGCTGCAGAGCGACTGCCTTCTGTGCTGTATTTGGATGGCCACTAGTTAGCACCATGGCCTATTCCATGTCAGCTTTCCAGAACAGATACAGTGGGATTTGGCTGGATTCCAAGTAACCTTCATAAAAACATCACCAGCAAAACAAACGTGGTATCTGCAAAGCACCTTGCAGGCACTCGTATCCCTGAACTCGTTAGATGCTAAATGCATGTAATAGCAGCTCTGCAGCCCAAACCAGAAATTAGGAACTTACTTCAATGCTGAAGTACCCTCTGTCCACGTAGTCCCCCAGGAAGAGGTACCGCGTGTTGGCAGGAGAACCGCCCACTTCAAACAGTTTCATCAAGTCAAAGAACTGACCATGGATGTCTCCACAAACTAGAAGAGAAGAGGAGCAATATTTAGATTCACCATGCAAAGATCATCTTAGGCACACACATTCTGAAGTCACTGTTTTACAAGAAATATTTTATGACAATTTTGTGCATCATTCAATATTTACACAACCAGTGAGCACTGGCAGCTACTCAAGAGAAGCTGGTTTTCTTTGATGTATATCCATGTATGTACAGGCAAAAGGCTACCAAATATATAAAGGAGAGCCATCAGGTAAATCTAGTCTATAATTATTTTCATAGGTATCTATCCATTCCTTCTACTCCCCACCAGAGCACACAATACTGGCAACAGTAGTAAGACAAATCAAAGCTGCCCTGAAAGAGAGACAATGATCACGCAAGGTTACTTTCTTTCAACATCACTCTTCTATTTTTCCTAGTCTTAAACCCAGAGGAACCACCAATCAGCTTTCCATAAAATGCAAAGCATGCCTGTCCTGTGCATGCCACAGGTTAAACTGACACATTTCTGGTTTCTGCAAAGGAAAACACTCTGCTTGCTGTCCCAAAGCATGTCTTACACAAGAGGACACTGGTGTTTCATGTTTTAACCTCTTCCCCTTTATTTAACCTCATATAACTGCAGTTAGTTCAACTTCATTGCAATAAAGTCAATCTAATGGGAGCTTCCCTAGAAAGAGCAGCCCCAATAAACGTGACAGATCAGGCACAAGTGACAGCAGCCCAGCCTAAGCAGAGATGCCTCTGTCTGTGCCTTAAGGACAAGAGCACGGCCCAGCTATCTTGGGAAATTGCAAACTCCCTGGTGGGTGATTGCAGCATCTGCAGGAGGACAGGCAAGGCTTTTGGAGGACCCCATGGAAGCCTAACTAACAGTGCTGTGTCAAAACCTGCTTTGTTTCTTCCACCCAAGAGAGGAGAACTTCCTCCCACCACACACCCTGTTTAGGGCCAAGCCTGGTCCTTTTATGGCAATGATTCTTAACAAAGATGTTAACAGTCCTGACTTACTGAGGTCAGTTTAGTCTGGTTCTCCCTTCAGTGACTCAAAAACTCCATAAAATCTGATTTTCAAACACTGAGGGTGATTATGAAGCAACTGTATAAAACCAAAGACCCAAGATAGGCTTTATCTGGAAACAGCAGCCCAGCTTCAGTGGAATTCAGATGCTCTCTCTGACGTAATGGTCTTGTTCCGTCACAGATAAGCAAACCTGACATCAGCTGCCTGCCGTGGAGAAGCATGAACTCACATCTCCATATAGATACAGAAGGACTATATACAACAGCTGTAACGCCAAACTCAGCAAACTCACGGTGCAAACAGTGTTCACACATTATTGCCTTTCATCTCAGTCCAGTGTCACATTATACTTTTCCACGTCTATCCCTTTTCTCTGATTGCATACACTAATAATAGAATCTATAGTGCCATTCCATCAAAAAAAACAAATACAAAAACAACGCCTATCCAAACCAAAACCGACCACCCACCTTCTGAGTACAGAAAAAAACACTGATGTTCCCGACGCTGCTTTCATGAGTATTTCTGTGAAATTGGTGACCCAGTTCATGATTGCTGGCTAGCTGATGGTTCTTCTTTGATAGTAACATGATATTTTCCCCATAAAATAGCATATTTTATCTTATCACCATTGTGCTACATTGTATAATCTCTTTTATCAAGCTGATTCTCAACTGTGAGTTTTAGACGACAACTTTCATGCTAACAGCCACCAACAGTTACAATTTCTACCTAAAAATAACATCTGCCAATAATTATGCAAAACAAATACTACTTAAATTCTCAAGTGATATAACACCACCACTGTTTCTCTAAAAAGCCATTTGTACCCCAAAAGGATTTTTTTATAACATTTTTATTTGGATACATTAATCTACCAAACTAATACACACTTCTTAACTGTACTCCTCTGCACGGACACTGTGGGAAGATTAAAAACATGTGTCACATATTGATGGCCAGGCAATCTGCTCTCCCAACTTCCAGCAGCAAAGCTTTCAGTTATGTAACTGTACAGCTCTACCAATTATCGCCCGCCCCCATTTGCTCCAACTGCAAAAACCTGAAGTTGAACAAGACTGAAAGATTTTTAAATGGTTTTAACTTTTGTACTTTCACTTAAAGCACAAAGAAACTAGATTTCTTTTTTTTTCCTAGTATTGAGACATGTGTGAACAGGTAAATACATTGAGGCCTGAGGCCCTTACAGAGAAACCAGAAAGGTTACAAAGCTTTCTCCAAACAGCTCTATGTCTATGAATTTGTCACAAGTCAGAAAAGCAGCAAGCAAATCAGTGAAGACGACAGAAATAAAAAGTGCAGAGCTCTGCAATCCCATGACCTGCAAAATTCTGAATTGGTCTTGAGAATTGATACTAGAAGGATATTCCAGGCACTTTGCACAGAGCAGCAATACTTGGCAATAGATGCAGAAATGTATCCAGGAAAAAAAACATCCCAAAAAACCCCAACCAAAACTGAAAAACCCAGCCTTCAAAGCCAACCTTGCAAACTAAAGTAGTTTCAAAAAAGCAGCTTAAATTCAGCAGGTAAAAGCAGTGGGAAGAAGACACTCAAATTTAAGAGTCAGCATTGAGATTTAATTTATTACGGTCAGCCCCTGGAATTCCTACTGAAAAACTACATCATTACATACAGTTAATCCAATTTTGCCTGGAATAGCATGGAATATCTTAAGGATCTCACACTTTCCAGGTTCGCATATATAAACTTGACACATCTTTTAGTGTACTCACAATCTGATGAATAGCCTTATTTACAAATAAATTAAGGTACAATTTTGCATGCCTACAGTGCTGTGCTCCATTTATAGATTGAAAGCAACTGTTTCTAAAGCTATAGTTCTGCCACCTTCCTTTTCCAATACTAAATTCTTATGATTCTCCAATCTGGAACATTTCCCAGGATGCTGAATCAATGCTTTATCTTTCATTAGGTAGGGGTAGAAGAGATTCAGCATTGTACTTCTATTCATAAAGGCAGAAACATCCACCAGCCAATAGTTATAGAGTTTATGTTTTGTGACCACTAAGGAAGAACTTCGCAGCTCTGTCCCACCAAGAGCCCACAGGAAAGGCTCTATATCCACTCCACACCACTCCTACAAAACTAAGGGCACTACCTTCCTCCTTCCTCCTGTTACAGAACAAAAATTAAAAGCACACTAGTTATTATGTAGACAGGTTTACTCTTTTACAAGCTTTACCTTTGGACATGTTGGTCCTGGCAATTTTGTCAGATAAAACCTATTTCTTTACACCTGCACAAGCCCTTTTTTGGTTCTGGAGCACTTGTTATCGAACAACACATGCAAAGAGATATGAATGTTTTTCCACCAAGTAACAACAAAATAAAACCTAGCACAGTCAAGCAGGAATTCTTAATGAAGATCTCCAGGATAAACATATTATGGATTTAAACTACGACAAAGGTAACATAAGATATGGTTTGTACTTGTGTGGGATTAACATTAAAAGCAGCTGTGTTTGTACAAAAAAAAAAAAACCACAAGAGGAGGAATTCACGTCTTTTCCAGTATCACTGATTCCCATCAAGTCATGGCCTTTTTACACTCATCCATTTATCAAAACAAAGCAATATGAGAGCAATTTTTCTCCCCTAAAAAGATTGCTCTGCTTAATTTACCCCGCACCTTTCAAATTCCGTTATAGTATTAAATTGTCCCTGGGCAATGACAAAACAGTGTTTCCACTTGCTTACTATTTCCAGGGATCAGTTAAGGCACCAAACTTGTTGCTCAAGAGTTTGTCCATCTGAGCCTGCCCATGGCCTATCCAACCTTCCAGGGCAGCAACCCCAGAACTGCACAACACAGTCGTACACAAGTGTTTGAAGCTATTTGGAGCTGATCTCCTGATCTCCAGCAAATTAATTGTTGGTATAATCAGAAAGTTTAACACTGGTTATTGGAGGACTTCTTGGAAATCTATCTCTGCTGAGGAAGTTTTCAGGGAAGACACAGGCCCCACTACAAGATGCAAGTTCACAGGACTGCCCCTGCAATTACTGAGAAATCAGTTTCTGAGCAGCTGCTTCTACTTGTTACGATGGGTATTTTGATCCACTACACCTTCTTAACCTACAGCACCAAAATTCTCCCAATGTAACTGTCTAACAAATACCATTTTATTTTAAAAACAGAAATTGGACATAGAGGAGAAGAAGTATTTTTGTCATCCTGGTACAAATGAAATTATGTTTCTGATGGCTTCACTGTGAAGATCTCTCTTTGATTTATGTGAAAGGAGCAAGCAATATCGAAACAGGAACCACTGATTTCAAGTAGCATTAGCAGTGAAGGAAATCCAAAGCTTAGCAGTGGTTTTGCCAGTTATTTATAGATGACAAAGTGGTATAACAGCGATTCAGAGTGCAGTGTTTCTCGGCATAAATAAAAAGTCTGTGAATGCTCTTCACATTTCTTCCTTCAGATAACTAAATGCCCTTCACTACTCAGTCCAGAGATTATTCTTGTGGTCTCCCACTCCAAATGGATATTAAGAACAAAATTTATATTCACAGTACCTTAAACACTGTCAATTCAAAAATGTTCTATCTGCACCAGTTTGGATATGCTGCACTTATTTTCTCATTTATCATATACTTAATCGGTGCAACATTATAGTTTGATAGTAAAATACCATTAATGTTTCAAGTGAATTTCCATTCCATGTATCACAAGATAGTACTCCCATCTTCAAATGCCATCAGGTATTAGGAACAGATATGCAAACTCTATCAGCTTCTGAAGCAACATCTGCAATCTCATACATGTAAGACAATTAATAAGGAAAAAAAGACACCTTTTAAATCACTGCACAGGGAATAATACTCATCACTTGACAACTTGTTCTTTACAATCACTGAGCTAGGGATGTTTTTGCACTGAGAATCAAGAGACTGTGCTTGAGCAAAGCACCATGCAATACTGAAAAATCCAAGAGAGAAAAACACCCTATTGAGTTACACAGCAGAATGCAGACTGCAAATCCCAAGGGAGGTTGCTTTGCAAAATGTTTTGGAAGCATTTAGCTGCTTTTCATGCCATTAGTGAGCACACGCTTCCAAGAGCTTACTGCTTTTAAGGACACCTGGTACTTCCAAATCCTCACTGACTAAGGAGTGAGTGCACCATGGAATAAACCTGCACGTAGCTGAGCTGACTTGCGGATTGTACAGACTTCCAAAATGAGAAGGCAAAGAGGCTGCATGCCCCAATGAGAAGTATATCCTAACCATTTCTCCAAGGAAGTAGTTTGAAGCAATGAAAAGTTACAAAAGACTGAGTGAAAAAGTCAGGTGAGGAAGAAGTACTTGCAAGCAACAGCGGACAAAGGCAAAGCAAAAACAACTAGACTAACTTCGGTAGCTGAGTGGTCGAAGACTGGGCTTCCTTAGACAACTGACAAATATGAGGGAAAACGCCTGCAAGAGCTAAATGCATGGAATTCTCAGGTGCTTCAAAAAACCACAATGTATTGCTCCTGAAGGGCTCAACTGTTAACCAGAAGGCTCTTGTTATCCTCAAACTTTAGGAACAAAGTCACATACAGGGGTCACATGTCTTTGATTATACAATCTTTCAGCTTGAATAAGCTTTGTTTCCAAGTATGTTTCTGAGGAACATTATATATTGCCACAGCAATATGAAATGTTCAGAACACCATGGTTTTATTCCAGACTGCATTTTTTTTTCAATTGCTAAAGAAAGAGCGATTTGCTTCCTTGTTTTTTGGAGAACTAGAAGGAAGGAGAAGTACAAAATAAAAGAAGTAACTCCACAAGATTTTAGTTGTAGCTGCTCACTGAGGTGCTGCTCAAGACAAACTCTGTGGTTAAGTTACATATTTTGTTCATCAGTTCTGTTCCTGTTCATAAGTAAAAGGTTTAAAGACCTTGCAGACTTCATTAGTTACTCAAATTAAAGTCAGAATCATTAGACAGCTCACTAGGTAACTTGTCCTAACACAACTATGAGACCCAGCATAATGGCCCTTTGTCTGAATGTTTGTTATACTACGTGTACTGAACAACACAGCTCTATTTCCAAAAGAAGCATGATCTCATTCATATTCATATCTGGTTATCTAACATGATTATAACAGGCTTTCATCTATCTTTTCCCTTCAATCACTGCATGCAAATTGATGATTTTATACTACCAGAGTGAACTGGCATTAACAAAAACCTGCAATTACGTATTTTCATGAAGAGGCCTGTTTTGCCGAAGATAAAACCAGAAACCATTAACCATACAGGTACAGCAGAGGAAACAGCAAATGAACCACCAAGGCCACATTTGCCAATGTTTGGTTGTCAACTTTCCTGCTTTGTATATAGCAAAAAAAAAAGGCAAAAAGCACCTTGGAGAAAGCTATTTTCTGTGCAACACGAGGACACTATCCTGCATTCTGCTGTGCCAACACTTGCAACTCTGGTGTCTGTAAAGATCACCCACACTCACTCCTTCTAATAGGAGTTAGTTTTCTCCCACCATTCCCTGAAGGCTGGAACAAATTAATGACACTTGATTTGAAAAGACAGAGTGAAAAAGAGAAAGGAAAACATCACATCAGAAAAGACCTTCAGGACTATAGTCAGTAATATTCTGTGGTGAAGCAAAACAACCCCTAACCCATGTGGCAGCAAGCTCTTCAAGATGTTGAGCCTAGAAAAATATCTTACAAAAATTTTTTAAAATAGCTCCACAATATTACCTTTTGGGTCACAATATTACTTATAGTGTTTCTAAACAAAATAAAATGTAAGTCTATCCAGCAGAAGAGTGCCTTTGTGTATGTAAGAAATATCAGAAGCAACAGTCTCAGGAAACAGGCTCTACCAATACTGCAAAAGCTACAACAGCAGAGAAAAATCTGTTCCCTCCATGCCCCCACCTGAGCTGAACTTTTCAGCAGAAAAAGTGGGTATCCCAGCAGTGAGGGGCTAAATGAAAATTTTCAGTTCCAGGTCAAAGCCACATAACAGAGTTGTAGTGGAAAGGGGATGGTGATCTAGTGAATATTTTACAGATCTTTTTCTAACATCAACAAGGATAGGTGCTTTCATCACATATACCAAATTAGGTCACAGAGGGAGAAAAAATGTGATAGGACTAAACAGCATTCATTCCCATATACATCAAAGAAACAACCACCTCTTCCCCTGCCACCCTTCAAGGTCAGCACTGCCCCTGAGCACCCTCTGCAGCAAATCTAAAGGTAAGCATAATTATCTCCTATTACTGCACCCTTACCACCAGGGAGCAATGCACATTTCACAAATAACCCCATCCAGAAGGATTACTTGTGAGAAAAGTGCTTCACTGGTGTTTGGGTCAGGATTTCCAGCTCATATCCTGAGATCCAGGTTATTTATAGCAATAGGAAAATTCTCTTATCCTCAGTTTTACAGATGTAAAAACAAAGGCCCAAGGAATTTTAATAGTTTCTAAGGTCACAGGATGAGTCACGAGGAGGGCAGGGATAGCCTGAGAGGGAACAACACATCCTCATACTGCTCCATCCAATTCAACACACCAGAAGAAGACAACTCTTCCAATGAGGAAAGAAGGTCCTGCACAAGAACTTTTCAGGCACAGCCTGGCTTTAAATAAATAAAATTTAGGGAAGGTGGAACAAGGCAAAATGAGAAGAAGGGTTTTGAAGAGGAAAAGCTCAAACAATGCATTATTTTTTTTGTAGATGATTTAATTCAACACTTAGGATCAGGTTCTTCACAACTACTATTTCTCTCAGCAGCACAAATCCCAATCCAAGTAAAGTTAAAACAAAGGCACTGGTATTATATGGATATAGTGATAGTTATGCAAAGCCCAAGGAACCTCTTGATTATTTACAGGGGCTTGATGGATTGTATTCTTGTTTGCTCTTCTTACTGAAGAGTTTTAGTAGTACCCTCATAGACTGCAATCCAATTAATTTCCAAGCACCCAACAATTTACAAGATTTTACAGGTGTAGCAGTATTAGCATGTCATGCATCAGTACATGAATGCCTGGCATCCAAAAACCCAACCAAAAAACCCATTCATGTTGGCTTGTATATACAGGTTTTCCATATTCACCTGGGAATAACATTTGCTGTCACAGTTTCCTCATTTTGTGCCATCACAGCCCTGCTTTCTGCTTCATCCCACTCCCACTAGTGGTTGTATTAAGAATCAGAAGCAATAAATACTCTGTGACAAAGAGCATCCTCCTTCTTTCAGGACAGCCATTTGTCTTATCAGTGGAAAAAAAACATTTGCTCACAACAAACAAATGCATTTGTTCATTACCTTTGGATCTGTAGCACACTGTCTGTATTCTCCAGAAATGGAAGTTACGGGAAAATAAAAACAGTATCTCTCAAATTCCTGTGCCCTTAATAAGCAACCAGCAATATCAACATTGATACTTGCATGCACCCTGACTTGGAAGAGACAGCACAATCAGCTTCAAAGAAATTCAGCCCATGAGTGAAAAGAATCAGCACTGAGGACCTGCTGAGGTTTAACCTCAGCTTTTGCACCTCTGCCTTTAACGGGCTTGAGCCATTACTTTAGTCTAACATTTCAGTATTAGGGGAATTCATGTGAGAGTGTATGGGTGTAAGGTTAAAGAAATCAAGTAACATGCAAATTTGCCCAATTCTAGTTCAAGACACAGATGATCATTTTTTGCAATCGTAGAATCTAAATTCCATAACCAAAGTCTTATACAAATCTAATTCTTGGTGAAAAACGCTTAACCTTTGAGGAAAGTTCTTTCAAGCTAAAGCCCTCCACAGTAATTTCTGTCCTGATAAAAGCTCTTACGACAACTAGTTACAGGAGCCAGTGCAAAGAGGAGTTTACCACATTAACTTCCTCTTGCTAAAAAGATGTATCTAAACATGATCTTGAGTAGGTGGTTAAATTCATATGCTGATCCTAAATCAACATGGATCATAGAATGGTTTGGGCCAAAAGGGACCTTAAAGAACACCCAGCTCCAGAAAGAAACTGCTATCAATTAATGATGATTATGAAAATAAACACAAAGAAGTCATGTTGATGAACTGAACAGCTTTCATTATGTTTCTTTGTATAACCTTGTTGTTAGGCACATAATGAGTGCATGAAAGTTAGAGAGGACTCTGGGTAGCCCTAGGGGTGGCAGACAGGCAGATCAGGCAAACTAACCAGGCTTTCCCAGTACACTGAGAATTGTTTTCCTAACAACTGGCTAAAGGGGGACCCACCCCCCCCAAAAAAAAGTCAGGGGAGAGGAGGGACAGGGAAGAAGTATTATTTTGGCAGGCAGGCACCAATCACATCACATGCAGTAAGTTGTTTTGGGAGGTGGGTACTGGTATTCAGAAACAGAAATAAAAAGAAAAGGTTGCAAAGAGTACCAGGTGAAAGAAATGCAAAAAAAATTCTTTACACTGAATTGGCATTTATGGCACTCTTCTAGTCTGTAGTCTACACCACTAATCACAAATATGACATCCTTTCAGGCTTCTAATACGGAGTTAGCAGATAGATTTTTTATGATTACAGATCAGACATTCCAAGGGGAGGTAAATAAGTGTTTAATACATCATCAATCAGTCAAACAAGACTTCACTGGCATTTGATTAGGTTAAGTTCGATTCACACATTAAGTGTATGTGAATTCATTATCTCCATCCAAGGATCTCCACCACCTTTCTGCCCTTTCAGGATAAAGGTCTCTGCTGCTTGGATCAGCCTCAGCCAAACAGCTCACTCAAATGCAAATCATGCAATCAGAATATACACGGCCTGAAAATATCTCCAGCTACAGTTCCAGACAAGAAAAATAACCTCACAGACTTGGGACTTGAATAAAAAGTTGTATGTACAGATATCAAATCAATTCCTGAGTCAGCTTTTTATATTGCAAGGGAAAGATTTCCAGGAAGGTCAGAGGATGCAGCTTCAGAGTTCATTAGTTCTGATGGGAGCTGAGTGGTTACTTCTTCCATGGCACTTTCCAGGTTACCTGCTTCCAAAGAATATGGATCCCCATAATCCTGGACATACACATAATCTAAGTGTGAAATAGTGTCTACGTGACCTTAGGACACATTATTTTAAATTATAATGTACATGCATTTAAATGAGGCATTTATAATAAAGGAAATATCTGAAAATACATTTTATTTCCTCTTAAGCAAAAACATGCTTGCTGTTCTTCAGAGACTGGTGTATGAACTACTCCTACATGCAAGCGTAATACTCCAGCTCTGTAAGGCCTCATGCATTTAAGGAGCAGATACTGCTACATTACTATTGCTTCCAGTGCAAAAAAAAAAGGCAAATCTGTATTTTAGCAGAAGATTCTTGTTCTTCAGAACCTTACTGGGCTCTTCTCAGCTGCACTTCAACAACACACCTGGATAACAAAGACATTATTATATTAGACCACAAAGCATACACTCCTTGGAATATTTTACATATCACAACCTGGGCAGAGCACACAGCAAAATAATGCTTTGACAGGGCACTAAAAGATGAGCATTTCCCTCTTTCTATGCTATGCAAATTAGGTACTGGTGGCATTTTCTTTAATACAATACTATGTTTATGCACAGATTGAAGAAGTTAAGCCCTTCTTTCAAAAGAACTTTCCTCTTTAACTCTCTTGCTCTGTAGAATGATTCATTTTTCAGAAAGAACATTGTCTACTTTTGGCTAAGATCAAATACATTACCAGTTTAAATCATTCCAGAAAATGTTCTTTGCAAATACAACTGCTACAATACTAACCCCCAAACCAGCCACAGATTAGCTTACTTTTGCCCTGAAAAAAAAAATAGTCCTTTTCATGGTATTAAAAAACCTGCATTTATTTTCCTCATCTCTTTTTAGCATGCACTTCCTGCAGCTTTAAATTCAGCTCACAATGGTAGAGAACAAAGACCATGGAAACATTTATGGTGAAAGATGACTTGACAGAAGCAATCACTTGGAAATGCTCACAGTTACAGAGCATCTCTCTGGCCTGAAATTCTTTATCCAGTGTTATTAATTTGTGGGGTGTTGGTGACTCCTCATTAACACTTAGTTTAAGGCAGAAATGTCACTTTTCACCACCTCTTACAGGCTGTGACGTCCCATCCCAAGCTGACCTCTGCAGTACACACTTCTGGCTCAACAAAGCTGTGCAACCTCTGGTCAGAGTCAAGGGAAAAGCCAAGGAAGTGCTCAAAACCAGACCCTCATCAAGGCAATTCCAGGAGTCTTGCTGACCACAATCCTCCACTAGAACAATGAAATCATAAACCAAAACAGTGAATCATCATGGGAAGCTGAACGTTCATTTAAAGAAAACAAAACCCAGTACTACCAAAAAACCTGCAAAACCCAAAGCTCAAAATGCCAAATGAAGAGAGTCAACTTTCTCACACATTCAGGGTAAATGCACTAAACCCATCAATGTTACAAATTTTCTTGCAATAAAATTGCTGTCACTGGTAAGGAAAACAGCCAACACAAAGGACTCCATTGTGGTTTTGAGCAATCACATCTGCATCTATCCTGGGTTTATAAATCTTTATGGGTCCAGGACACTTCCAGATGCTTAAATTTTACATTGTTGCTACCAAAAAAAAACCCCAAACCCAAGAAAAAACTCTGAAAAAATTAAAAATAAGAAAAGCTTTTAAGAGAGTCAAAATTAGTAGCTATTGTCTGAGAGAGAGCCAGTACTACCACCATCCACATATTGTCAGGCAAAGTCTGGACTGCAGCACCTGTCAAGAAATCAACTCCAAGCTCAGTTCCACAGCCTTTCACTACAAAAAGTGGGTCTACTCCAATTTCCTATTCCATTAATTTCGTTATTAATATCTCCTCTGTTTTCTATAGTGAGTAGCTCAATAGCCTCCTTTACAGCAGAAGAGTGGACCTGCTATCTTCTACACTGAAGACACATGTTCATGACAGAATTCACATATATATTTTTCATGCATTTTTCTAGCTATTCTATCCCTTGCTTGCAAACAGGAAAGAAGTTTTATTCCAAAGAAAATGCTGCCTTGATTTTATGAAAGAAAATCTTTTGCCCTTGCTACAGATTCCTTTATGCAGCACAGATTGCTGCTGCTGCTTCTCCCTTGTAATGGTTCATACAACTGATGGGCAAATACAGCTCTCTCAGCTGTCCACCAATTCCAGGGAAACAGTCCTCTTGTGGATTCGTTCACTGTCAAGTGAAAAATGTGCACTAAGAAAAAAAATACTCAATTTGTACTTCATGGATTTTTCAGGCTGCTTGTTACTCCTCTGGATTGCAGTAGCCTGGTTATTTGAAGTGACTGCAAGGCAGAAACATTTCAGGCACATAAAATTAATACAATTCTAATGTATTCCTATGTTTGTTCGAGCTTAACTGGAACTGTAAAAATTGCTTGGCAGGGTCTTTTTTTAGCCTCTTGTATCTGGCCAAGTAATAAAAAAATACCCCTAGGATCATAAACCTGTATTTATTACACCCAAAAGTTTTCATGTTCTTTGAGAGTTTTTTAACTTATATTTTCATTGAAAAATTCACATAATTTTCTTGTATATCCATATTTCACACTGAAGTATTTATTACTGAAATTGGTAGAGAAAATTCAATAAAAACCTTCCATCTATGCTAGAAAGCTGAAAAGCATGTGACCAAACAAAAAAAAAAGTAAAATCAACAGACGCTTCTTATAAAAAAAGCAAGACATATCATTGTGTCTAAAAATATGAGTCAGTGTAGACAGGACCTTATCTTCAGAAAACATACGACTAAGATAATCAGGTTTCAGAAGATCATCGCCCACAAAAGAAGTTACTGTGTGCCTCTTCTTGGTGTTCAAGAGGAGCAGGGATATCTGTGCATCACAGGAAGTAGAGCTGATGAATGTGCTATGAAAAAACAAAACTGGAAAAAATGGACTTTCAATCCATTTTTCTCCTTTTTTGTGCTGTCTTGGATGACACACCATTCCAAAATGAAAAGAAACCTGAACCAACAGCTAATTCTCTTAACTCAAAAGAACGTATGTAGAGCTTGGAAAAAACCCACCACAACGCAGAGTGTATCACTTTTCATAAATGTTAGTACTTTGTTTAAGAATTACAGAAGTCTAAACGACTATTTTAAGAACTAAAACATGAAAAAAGTTATCTTGGTTTACTTCAAATACCTTTTAGCTTGGATTAAAGACTCACTGAAACTGGACCACATAGGTAAGACCTGAAACACTAGAATTGTTTTGACAATTTCTCCCAGAGGACTGAGAATGACAAACACACCATGGACAACATTACTGTCATCTCTTCCCTCAAGGACTCACAACCCAAACACGCAGCTACACGGATCCCAGGACCTGGGCAGGGTCTGGGAGATCCAAGTCCAGTGCTGGAAGAGTTTGAGCTGTCCCTTCCAAGTCAAGCAAGAAACAGCTTTCAGTTCTCAGCTTCAGCAGGAAAGGACTTGGGACTTTCCTTGTGCTTCTCCTGTTGCTCTCCTGTTACAAACAAAAAGCAGCAAAAGAGCAATCAAAAGAACAAAGCTGCATCAGACCTCTGCAGTCTGGCAAGCCTTCTGCACCAGGCACAAATCTTGCAAAAGTCCAGAAAGCAGTTTTCTCATTTTTTTCTTTTACAGTTATTACAACAAAGTTGTAATACTACAGGTATTCATATCTCTGCTTAGAAAACCCAACATCCCCAACAAAACCAACCAAGAAAAAATCCCAATCAAACATAAACCCAAAAACTCAACCACAACAATAAGGAAAAAACCCCAACACAAAAGACAATCCTATTTAAACTGCATGTTCTTAGTGAGCCATCAGTAGTAGCATGGGTAAACAATAAGGATCAGATGTGACCTGCATTGGAGCAACAATTCTTAATATTCATTGTACTCTTTGTCTCAAGATTGTTTCTGGCTGGCTTATTTGTATATAACTGAATACAAATAGCTTTCTTATATAAAACTAACTCAACTAAAGAACATAATTTCTGCAATTTAAATAAATTAGTGGGCAGTTTACAGCCAATAAATTTATTAGGATTCAGAAGTCCCTTTACAATAAAATCTTTATCCATTTACAAACTGACTCACACAGATCTCATTTACAGACAGACTACTGTTTCACTTCAGAAAAGAACACCTCCAGAAATATTTGCAAAAGAGAAGAGAATACCCAAATAAACACACGCCACTTGTTTTCTTTGCAGGTTTCATACTCAGAGTTAGTAAATATCATCATCTTACTTGCCTTTCTTTGATTATAGTGTCCTTTAAGACATATAGGATGACACTGCAAAACACCAAGAGAGTCTCACACCTCTGAAGACGCATTACAAGATACGGTCATTAAGAACAGGACTAACCCTGTCATCTTTCTGTAGATGATTCATATTAATGATGTGTAGGATTTTTTCACACCTGACTACCCAAAATACTTTTCCAGACTGAGGTTCTGTCTCTATCACAGGTTTTTATTTGCCACCTACAAGAATATTATTCTGTGGAGTCTCTTTTTAAGTAAAAGGATAAAGAATCACCATTTAAGATAACTTTTCAGTGGACTGAGGCATTGCTGTGCTTTTCAGGGCAGTCCTTGAACAGGGATGCTCTAATGATCTAAGGCTCATTAACTAGGAAGATATAAATCACCATTACAGCAGGAAACAGACTGCAACATTTAAAACTCAATTAGCGACAATGCAAGCAAGTGGTAGGCTGCAAAACTTGCCTTTTCTGTAAAATAAAAGATTTAGTAGAAGAATCAGCACCAACCTCTTTTGCTACTTTAGTTTGCTGGGCAGTCAGGAAATATTTCTGTATTGTAAACGGCAACAGCAGAAGAGTTTAAGGGGTAACTCAAAAGGCCATTTCTATTCCCTGTAGCTTCCCCTTAGTTTTCCATAATTCTTACATGCAGTGTTCCAATAGTCATTATTGGCTGACGCAGTTTCTGAGTTGCAAACCAGCACAAAGTCACTTTGTTAGCATTTGAAAAAACAGTAAGCTATTTCACATAAGAGAGTATCTTGATTTTTTAAATGCATTTTAATTCACTAAACTTCTAGAAACTGAAAATTCACATTTTGGAACTGCTGAGGGATATGTTCCTCAAATCAGAGAAATGATGTAACGGTCAGTCCAGAGAAGAGCAAAGTGCAGGGTACAAAGGGGCAATTTCTGAGCTGGGAGAGGTCACTTGACCTGCTCCCCAAACTTCCATCACCAAGAGTAATAATTCTACACAAGGAATGGTGATTTTCTGCACTCAGAAGGAAACAAAAAAGGCTGTATTTTTCTGCCCAAACCATGTGTATCCTGAGCAAAATACCTATCAAATAATACAAGCAAAAATGTTTGTTTCTGCTGCCTGGTTAGGTAATCATTTCAGGATGAAAAGGGCTGCTGAAATACAAATGACAAGAAAATATACTGATTTAATCACACAGTTTAACTGCCTGTTGTTGGGCACAGTATTTAGGAATGAAAACAGTGAGGGGTTCAGAGTGACAGATGCAGATTTTGCAAGAAATCACAGAAAGAGCAATGCTAATGTTAAAAAAAAGATCATGTGAATGTATCAATACGCTTCTGGAATGAAGTACAGGCAAGGTGTTTAAATTGTTCTGAGTTTTGCAACTGTCATTTCCTACTTTTATTTTGCACTTTCCCTTGTGCTTCATTTCACCCCATTTTTTAATACATCAGGACAAAGATAGCAGAGCTACAGTCGGAGAAAAAGAAAGGAGCACAATTTTCAAGGTCCCTGATTGTCCTAAAGCTTGGACTGCATCAAAACCTGGGGCACCCAAACCGATTTTCAGCCTCAATACAGGAAACAGGTTCATACTTGAGCGACAGGCCAAGAACAAATGAAAAACTGATGTGAAAAAATGTACAGCTGTGAAAAAATGTGAAAAAAAAAGTAGAGATGTGGAAAAAAAAAGTGAAAAAATGTCGAGATGTGAAAAAAAATCCTGAATAGAATTTTGAGACAACAGCTGTCATCTAGTAATATACTACCATCCTTTATTTTTTAAATTATGTAAGCCAGAAAAATTCCACCATTCTGAAAGGAATAAGTAAATAAAACCAACGTATATGAATCAAGTTTCGTGTTTAGTTCAAGGCATTTTTTACAGAAAATGGGTCCTCTGTAATCACCAGTCTAATGCTACCCATATGCATGAGTCACATACAGACTTTGCACTTCAGACAAAAATTCTCCCTCGTTGCTTTCTTTGTATTAGTAGACACAATTTTATCACAATTTTATTTCAACAACAACAACAAAAGAGAAGCATATCGTTTATACTGAAAACCATCAGGAAAAAAAAGGTGGAAAATAGCAGCTTCACAACACACAAACACACACACAAAAAGCTTATGAGGCTGCAAAACAGCATTAAATTTTAATACTCCTTCAAGCCTTCAAACTCTGCTGAGGTACTATACTTTTCATAATTTATCTATCAAGAAGAGCTGCATCAGCTTGGACTCTGATTTGGAATGAATCAAGAGTTCTGCGTAGGAGTCAGCACAAAGGCCCCCTCACCAAGAGGGCATCGTGCCCCTCTCACTGGGCTAACACTGCAGCTTCTGCACAGCCACCATCGCGGTGACCCGGTCACGATGGCACTGCACCGACTGGGGCGAGCTAGGTCACCCTGCCCGGCTGAGCAAGGACCAGAATGGTGGCCAGAAGCTTCAGGGACTGCTGAGGAACACCTGACAGCCCACAGCATGTGGCGTTTCTTCACAGGAACGATGTACATCTCCTTTATTTTTTGTTTTGAAAAAATAAAAACACTTCTTCAGAAAGACTCTGTGCCATTAATTCCTCAGTGCATAGTACTCATAATGTAAAACCACTGTCAAATGTTTGGTGGCTGTTCTACAGTAAAGTGAGGTAATATCTGCTGGCTGCACTTCAAACTCATTTTTAAGGATTGTGCAGGACACTGTCTGGTACAATGCAGAGCAGGCACCATGCTACGCTGAGTAGCCTCATTTACACTAGTCACTAAATTAAGCAGTTTTACAGCCTACAATACAATACAGTACACTTACCCTCACTTCAGAAACTCATGCCAGTACTTCCTCCTCTCAATTCAGCTTTATTTGATTTTTCCATTCAAACCTAATTCTGCTTGCCTGCACCTCCGGGGAAGCAGTTCCTGCTGTATCAGGTTTAGAGAGGGCACGCCTGATGTTGATACTACAGGCATGGGAATGCATCTGACAGTCAGACACGTTATTCAAAAAGCATTTAGAGCATTCCCAGTTGAAAACAATGCAAACCAGAAATTGCAACAGCTGAACAAGACCTGTTTGCAAGACACCTTGGCGTGAACAACAATTAAGGAAAATATGCAGACTACAACCTAATTTTAACAATTAATTATCAACAAGTGTCTCATCATTTCATTTTCCTTCACCTCAGTTGTTCATCTCAAGCATGTACCTTTGGGAGGGTGACAGCCAAAGAAACAGAAAAAAAATCCACCAAATTCAAGCCTACAGTCACGTAAGTGAATTTTTATTTGTTTAGAAAGAAGTCCACAGCTCAAAATAAAATCCATCATGTAGCATAATAAACTAACTATAGAACAGCAATATTATCTAACTTGGAATGGTAACAATTACAGTTGGTTTGACCTGAGACACTGGAAGAAACAACATCTGTAGATTTGAAATAAAGGAAATGAAAGATCCAAATGTTAAGACTTTTATAAAGACAACATCATCAGTAGCATAATCCATATGGGACTAAGTACTAACCAAGATGAGCTGTCATGAACTGAAGACAGACCACGAGATTGTACAACGAAATGAAGAGTTGATAGAAAGTAACACACTGATCCTCCTGAAGTCTGCCTTTGCCTGGCCGCTGTGCCTCAGGCGCCTAAGCCCATGAACAGACATCCAAGCTGTATTAGAGATCAACAGCAGCTGACCTGCAGGAATAGGGGAACCCCCCAAAAACCCAATGTAAACTAGCCCACCAGAAGCTCCAGGCTCCACAGTCAAACCAGTGCAGGTGTCTATGCTAATCTGTTTCGCAAATAACTTCTGGTTTCTCTTCCCAGATCACTGCAACTGCAGGTAGGAGGAAAAAGCTTTCCAGGTGGCAAGCTGTCATCGAGCAGGTGAGAAGTGCCATGCTCAGGGAGGCATCTAGCTCAGGTGTGCGCTGATGGGAATGTTTTGGTTTTGTTCCCACCCATACTTTGGCTTTTAACTGACAAGCACAAAACAAGCATATAAGCAATGACGGGAAGAGAATCATTCCACCCAGTCTTATGACACACTATCCAAGTAACACCAGCTTTATGGAGCTCTGGACAGTGTTACTGAATGGTATGTTGCTCTTTGCAGCTCATGTTGCTCTCCCACAAAAAATCTCTTATCACACACTGTAAAAGATGGAGAAGAATCCCATTAGCATTTCTATTAAAAGGGTTTTGAAAGCAAATCCTGGAGTTAACAAGCATGAAACATCAACCACAAAACACATCTAAAAGGCTTTTGGTTTCCCAGGAGGGTTTTGGCTTTTTTTCCTTGCTATTTTCCTTAACAGCAAATCAAATAGTAATAACAAATGGTTCTGATAATTAAATGCCTCCACATGTTACTGGAGGCGTTCATTTCACTGCACTTACACAAAAGTACAATAACTGTATGGTGTGCTGCAGCAGAATTTATTCTTCAAGAGTACTCCTCATGTACTCCTCAGGACAGAAAATTATTAATTCACCAAGTGCAACAAACGTCGACATTTCTCCATCATTACGATCAAGCCAAAACATAACACACCACAAATTATTATACACTAACCTAAACTCTGACATTAAAAAAAACCAGTTATAAATAAAAAAGATAGTCCTCACCTGATGATACTCTCTAACTATATATCCCCAGAACTGTATAGAAATTTAGCAATTTGTCGTTCACTTCTAAGACTTAACTCATGTCTTCATGCAGCAAATCCCTTCTGGATCGACTCATAAAGAGGTCTAGGTAGGCTATGCTGGCTTTTCCAAAACAAAGGCTAGAAGATTCCAAAAAAAGGTCACAAAAGAGAGCACATTGCTTGATGACTCCTAACAGAGGACTAGGCAGGCTACTGTAAGCTACAAAAAGAAGTTTACGTACCAAAGAAAACATTTCTTCTTCCATAATATTAGTGTAAAACAAGTGTCTGCTGTGACTTGAGATACTGAGGGTCAGTACAAGAGGAGAAAATAACTTTCATGACAGAGCCTAGAAACAAGCAATGACTTTGGAAACCTTGTAAAACAACTGAAAATGCTTCAGAAGTATCAGTGTCCATCTTCTTACTAATCTTAGTTACTCATAATCACTGTTAATTAAAAGTAAGCAATCTTAAAATGGAATTTGTCTTCTATTTTCCCCTTACTGAACTCACTTAACAAATTAGCTACCAGAACTGTCATTTACGCCATAAATACCATTTCACGGGTTGCAGAAAGCTGACAACCTGTCCAACTAAGACAACTTTGCATCCTTCTGACTCAGGACAAGACTCACAGTGCTACAATAAAAAGAGATCACAGCTCACTTGAAAAAATTAATCTGTATCTCCTTCAAATAAGCTCCTTGCAGTTCATTCTCCCAAGATGTAATAGCAAGATTTATAACCTCAGTGGGAGGCTGTGTTAATAGCACTGCATTTCCCACATGGGAACAGCAGCTGTAAGAATAAGTGCACCAGCATATTCAAAACATGCAATTATTGGTTTGAGTAAGATACCAAAGTGCTAAAAAATCTTAATGGGAAAAAGCAAAAATCATTTCACTTGGATGCTGAATGATCTACAGAGAAGACATCTTGTTTGCTTTTTTTTAAACTTCCAAATTGATATCACCCTTTTCTGGCACAAATGTTGTTATTAGTCACAGAAGCTTTTTTAAAAATTTATTTATTTAGTCAAGTTTCTCCAGCCAAGAACTCACAGGCATGTAACCTCATCAGCATGGAGAACAGATGGACATTCCCAACAGGGTCTCCTATCCCCCCTGGCCCTGCCTCCTCTTCCTAGCATACTCAATATTCTTAAGTGATGCGATACAGGTTTGGCTGCCAGCACTACTACCCATGTGCTCAATTTTCAGAGTGCCCACTTCAGTTATCTGGCCCACTCAGTCATGTTGCAGGTGCCAAATATCAGTGACTTATGATGTTCAGGCTGCTCTCATTTTCTGCTGACAAAGTACTACTATTCCTTCACTGGGTATGTATTGCCAAGAGATACAAGAGTAAATAAAAATAATGCAACTGACCTAGACTTTTAATATTAGCTTTTCCCCTTCCATTTCAAGGAAAAGTACAGAACTTCAGGGATTTTTTTACCTCATTAAAATAAAACATCTATGATTCTCTACGTTAACCCAAACAACAGTATCAGATTGTATACACAGTGAAAGAGTTAAAACAACACTTTAAGGTTGCAAGTCAGGTAGTCAGTACCTGTGTTCAGTCTCCTTTCCATTTGTGTTACCATCATCTTCAACTGGAGACCACACTATCACCTCCTTCTCCCCCACGAATCTTGCCATATGCAGCACCAAAGATGGACTGTACAGATTTTCAAAGAGCAATGTTGTGGTTTTCTCCTGCTTCAATATAAGGCCCTGTGCTGAAGTCTTGAACTTCTCTCTCACATCAGGATTCAAACACAGAGCCACTTACTTTCTCTGGAGGTTAATCCAAGGCATGCAGCACCAGGCACAGCGAGGCTTCAAGGGGGACACCGTAACAGCCTTTTCACAGGAGCTGGACTCCTTTTAAATACCTATTAGCTCTGGAGATCAATTTGAGCTACAAAGGCTAACACAAATTCTCAAGGAAAAAAAAACCTAACCAAACAACAGAATATTCAGTATGTGATGAATTCAAGAACAGTCCCCAGCACCTCAGAGGCCAAACTACAGAATCAGCTATTCAGGAAAATCACAACTCAGGTTTCAACTCAGGAGCTCATATAATGAGACAAACCTAATGAAGAGGCAGCTGTAAAATGTCTGGGTTGCACAATCACGAAGACTATGCTGGTGGCTCTGCCAGGGGGAGAGGCCTGGACAGGCAGCAAGATTTCAGGAACAGCACAAGGACTATAAATTCACACATAGTTTGTGTGCTTGGCTCCTTTCTGGGGGCTGACTTTAAACTGCAATTCTCGAAATTAGAAGCTCAGGCACGGACATGTACCTTGTCTCTGCCCTAACTAACAGCATTAGTGGACTCTGCCTGGTTTGTACTACTAAAGTGAAATTGGAGCGAGATAATGAAGCCTAAAGATGACACTATGGCCAAAGTTACCTCAGATGACGTAAATTAACATTCCTGTCACTTGTATCAATGTTGTGCTGCAGAGATTAAGTGTACCGAAAGACGTTTGCTCTGATCTTCACAGCTTCTACACTTCAAAATCTGACAAAATTCCTTTTGGACATCTGCCATAATACCTCCAATGGCTTAAACTACAATTTACAATACAATAAAACCTCAAACTCCTAAGTATGCCAGTAGTGTTTGAAAAGGAAATAATACCTAATGAAACAGATAGCTCTTGGACTCTTCTCTTTTTCTGCTTAATTCTGCCCCATGTCCTGTGAATCCCTGCAAATAAGGCAGAAGCACCAACTCCCAGCAGCACCTACAAGTGGAAGCCTTTACAAGAATAGACTTCTGAATTACCAAGACACTGAAGTAAACTTTGCTTTCAGGATTTGTTGTTGATCTTCAGCAGGTCCTTTCCTCACCCTACTCTAAAGCTGGTTTAGAGCTACTTTAAAGATGGGCTTTTGAATTTATTTTTTGGATTCTGCATACACTTCCATTTTTTAATACTGTAATAGGAAATCTCAAAAGAAACTACCAACTAGAATTTTGCCTTCTGCTTTAATTAAAAAAAACCCAACCACGCGGTTACTTCTACCCTAACAGTACTTTCTGAAGCCCTCAGAAGGCTAACTGAAGACTGAAGACCTTCTTGTGATATACCATACTGTGGGAATAATTAATTCGTGCACTGAAAACAGTTCAGTCAATGATCTACACCTCTGATCATAGATGGGGAACTTTTCTTCTAAATCCCAGCTGACTTTTTATCTTTATTAATAGATGACCATCCATTCTTGCACCTGTGCTGATTTTAAAGAAAATACACCATCATCTTCAGTGTGCACTGTTCTACCACTTCTGCAGCCTTGGAGCATTTTGTCTGTACTTGCTTCTGTTTAATTTCATCTTACAAACAATACAATCAGAAATACATTCGTTATTCCAGACAAGTTTCACCAGGGCTTTTAACCACACGTGGACAAAAATCAGCTCAACCCTTGTCTGTGTTTATTAGAAATGTCTTTTCAGAAAGGACAGAATTTATATTTTTCGCACTTACAGCCATTCTGCAATTAACTGTCAAAGCCAGGCCTTTCACCTCCACAGACAAGCTGATGAGCAAGATGCTTCACAGGGGAAACACTCAATTTCATGTACAAAAACTAAGGATTTCATTGCATTTCTGCTACTGTGACCTTTTAACACATTCCAGTTCTTCCCTCATTTCCAGTCCCTCTCTACTTGTCAGTGCCTCCCACAGTGTCCTCAGCAGAATTTTGCAGCATGTCTGCTCTCTTATGCCAAGATAATGAATGAAAATATTACATATAATTTGCCTCCTGATCAACCTCCAAGCCTTCTGGAAATTGCCACTTCCTTCAGTAGCGCTTGGGGCACCTCACTGTAACATTGCAGTCAGCAATAGGACAAGGGGGCACGGGCTCAAGCTCTGTCAGGGGAAATTTAAGTTGGAGATCAGAAAAAAAAAATCTTTCCAGAGAGAGTAATCAGGCATTGGAATGGGCTGCCCAGAGAAGTGGTGGATTCACCATCCCTGGAGGTTTTTAAACTGAGACTGGACGTGGCACTGAGTGTCATGATCTGGTAAATGGACTGGAGTTGGACCCAGGGTTGGACTTGATGATCTTGGAGGTCTTTTCCACCCCAATCGATTCTATGATTCTATGATTACAAGATTGATGGAGATGTGGTAGGAATTCCAACCTCAGGGATGACTAGATAGTTTACCTGGACGTCCACCCTATACCCAAGCTCTCATGCAGCCAATCAGCCCTAGAACAAACTGACTGCAGTAATACAAAGGGAGTATCTTCACCCTAAGTTATGGTACCCTATGATATTCTCCTGGAATTAATTGTTATGCCCAGTACTAAGGTCCAGCTTGGAAGGACATGACCTGGTAGCTTTTTTTCTGTTGCTGTAATGCTTCTTTATAACTGTGTCTACTCTCCAACATCTGCGCACACAGACTGGCAGCTGCACTTGCATCTGAAGAGAACAAAGCAGACAATTTTGCAAAACGTAATCTATCAGCCACTATACCTGCTCACTTTTCTTGCCTGGCTCCCCTCTTTTTGATGAACCTCCTGGCATCTCCTGTTACACGTCATACATAGCAGCAATGCTGCAGCCAGCTTTGTAACAGACCAGCCTGATGGTCAAACTCACACTTCAACACCTTTCCTCTGGAATGCTGCAATCTGCCACCATCGTTGTCCTCAACATCCTGTCCTTAGTTCAGATGCCAACTGTGCCCAAACACTGAAAGCAAACAATACTATGAAGTACTCAATGCAAAATTGCTGGATTGCCCTCCCCTCAATACATGTCCTTAACAAGGACTTACCGTCAGGATAAAGCCTGTAAGCAAAGCATTGCATCAATACTGAAACTCTAGGTAAGAAACCTCCTAATTCGATTAACCTCCTGATGTCACCATTAAAAAACATGTATGCACAGTAAGCTTTAATCATACTATAGGGAACAGAGGAAGGAATTGCAGATGCATAAACTGCTTTCACAGGGCACTGTGAGACAGGTTTGCTTTTGGCTACAAAAGCTCTCTCAGTCACACAGCACAGCACACACACGTGCCCATGGTTACGCGGCTGTGTGTAACTTGACTTCATTTTGCTTTCTGCACAGAAGCCGTTTGGTCCCGCAGGTCAGGACGGCAGGAGTCAGTACTGCACTGCCCACTGAACCGCCAGCACATTCACTGACCAAACACCGTGGCTTAAGTTACAGCCTTAGATCCCCTAATATGAATAGAACCAAAAAGAACAACTACCCATTAAGACACAAAACTGCAAATAAACAATTTCTGACATGGTGGAGGATTCAATTACCCCTCCAGAGGCTGCCGTAAGCCAGCAACGTGCCCTTGCTGCAACAAAGGCTAAAGTTCCTCCCTGCCTGAGGGAAGTGATCCCTGCCCTCAGCTCTGATAAGGACACTACTGGAATGCTGGGTCCAGTTCTGAGCTTGACAGAACAAAAATAACATGGACATAGGAGAAACAGTCCAACAAAGGGAAGTAGAGGTCCTTAAAGGGATGAGTATTCTTCCTATGAGTAAAGTGAGAGACTCTTCAGCATGGAGAAGAGAGGACTCTTTTCAGCAGTGTCCAGTGACACGACAAGAGTCAGCAAACATGAACTGAAGCGCAGGATGTTCCCTCTGAACATCAGGGAACACATTTTTCCTGCAACAGAGACCAAGCACTAGCACAGGTTGCCCAGGGAGGCTGTGGAGTCTCCAGCCTCAGAGATACCCAAAAGCCGTCCTGGCATGGCCCTAGGCAACCAGCTCCAGGCAGAACTGCTTGAGCAGGGAGTCTGGCACAGGTAATCTTCGCAAGTCCTTTGCAACCTCACACATTCTGTGATACCATGACAGCGTGATGCCCTAAACATCTTAGAAATCCCTAAAATTCTGCCACTCAAGCACCTCTCCTCCTTTTTGCCCTAGAATCATCATACAGTTGTAATATCTCAGATGCATAACACAACTGGCAGCCATAAGCCTTCTACTTACTGACCACCAGTTCCCTTTGTGTCTAGAAACAGCCATGCTACTGTCATCGCAGCTTTGGCACAATAAAAAGCTTTACTAGCTGTGGTACTACACACTAAGTATCATCCATGCAGGAAAACAAAGAAAAATAAAAACTAAAGCAAGCCTCAGGAAAACTAAAGGAGCATTTTTTAATTCCAGGGAACCACAGCAGCTACAATGAAGCACCATAAAGGAGTTCCTCTTTTTTCTTACCTACCATGAGTTACATGTATACATGCTCCCCGAAAATATTAATGGCTTGCTTTTCCTCAGTTTTACTCATAGAAACCACATGCAAAATTATGATTGTACCCTGAAGATCAGCAAGGTCTCAAAAGTGCACTGACAGCATACCCTTAGCAAGCAGGGCAAAGCTCCTACTCAAAGACCTGTATCCAGTTGGTTGCTAATGGATCATCAGTTAATGCTTCATTAGAATTACCAGAGTTCAGCTGGCAAAAGTCCAGATGAACAGCAAAAGCCATATCATTCTTCCAAACACCCTGCAAGGTGGTCTCCTGTCTGCACACAGCTGCAATGGCTCAGGGCAGGCTCTTGTAACATCTGCAGAGAAAAGTCTCTTGTCATCCCAAATGTCTGCAACCCATATGCTCTAGATCATCCAGGGTTTGACACATGCTCTGCTCACATCAGTCAGCACTTACCACAAGGGAAGATGCTTTGCCCAGGAACTAATTACAGCAGCTGGTTGCCCTTTTAACCTTATCTTCTTTCTGGTGCAACTTCAGACAAGAGACATTGCTGCTGACATTACTGCCAAAGTTGCAGGTCAGGTTCCCTTGCAGCACATCAGCCATCAGGCTGGACATGGTCACCACACAGAAACAGGGCAAATGCCTGCAGAGCAGCCAAACACTGCCAATGACTGCTCACCAGCAATGATCCACTTATGTTTGACAAAAGCACCAGCTACATATAATGAGCCAGACACCTCCATAGGCAACTCAGGGGAGGAATTACAGGTTGGTTTGTTTTTCTCAACATTGATACCCAGGTACAGAATTAAAACGACTCTCTCTGCACCTCCACTCTGCAGCGAAAGCCACCCCAGAGCACAGAGCATCTCTTGGCATTGACAAGCAGCATGGCCATCCACCCACAGTACTGAGCTCGCACCTCAGAACAAGTTTAACCCTTCTAGAAACAAGCTCACATGGGTATACAAAAGTTTATGAGAGGCACTTGCTTCACACTATTTAGTATAAAGATATTGCAATATTCTTGTCAAAAAACCAAACACTTTCCATAGCTATCACAAGGCTATTTTAAATGCTGCTGTTTGGGGAACGTGCAGTTAGGCATCCTGGTCCTTCCACACAGGTGAACTCATGGATAAGGGATTATTTTGCTGGCATTTGAGCTATCTAATCTAGTGTAAAGAGTCCTTGCCTACAGCAGGGGTAATGGAACTAGATGATCTTTAATGTCCCTTCCAACCCAAACCATTCTACAGACTCTCAGATTACAGTTCCTGTTTTCAGAAAACATCATGCCTGTCTCTCCAAAGCCCCTCACATATATCTGTCTGTACCAGGTAATGGGCATCCCACTCTAGCAACATGTTACTGGTATCTCCTGGGGCACCCCTGCAACCCCAACTACACATCTAGTATCTACTCCCTCAAAGTATGTGCTGGCAATGACCAATGAACCATTTGCATAGTTCTTAGATATTTTTCCAAGAACAATGAGTTTAATTGTTTCAGTTTCAAGAGACCAGTCATAAATATTTCGTGTACATATCCTAATGCAGTAACACAGTGTGCACTAGCAATTAGGATGAGAGACTGATGTAAAACAATATTCTGAGAAGAGCAAGTTAATTTTTTTTCCATCACATTCAAAATCCCTCAGGTCACTTTTATAGACATGCATTTTGTTGAGACAGATCACTGTTAGGTTCCCCACTAGTCCCTTTCTTTAAAATTCCTTGGTTTCTCTCAACCTCATTTGCAGATGCTCAATTACCCTACAGAAATGTAACATATTTGGATGCAAGCAAAAATTACCATCTTCAGTAATGGCCTCTTGGGGAAAAAAGTTTGTTTGAAGATGCACATTGAAACTGGGAGACTCAATTATGCACTGTCAGTCATTCCAGCCGCTTCCTACTATGGCAGGTGTCTGGGGATAAAGAGCTGGGAGTAATTTCTCCTTTTAATTCCATTTATGAGATCTCTATAATCTCCATATTGAATTCCTTGACCTTTCTTGGCTGTACCAGCTGTACAAGTCAAACCTGCAAAATCTGCATTACACACCCATAAAACCAAAATGGTCATAAGGTCCACACTACAATCTTCACATCATTTTCGTGATACTGCCCATATTGAAACTCTAGATCTAAAATCTGCTTGAGACAGTGGAGAAAGATTGGTGTATCAAAAGTTTGCAAAAATCATGGCAAAGGTACTTAAAAAGACTTTCTAGAAAATGCAAAGTAAACTGTTACATGTATGCTAAATACATCTTTTTGCTGCCTTCATACCACTGCATGTTTATCCTTCTCTTTCATGTAATGATCTAAAAGCAGAATTTCCTTTTCTGTGACATGGGCAGCACCACAGACTACCACAGTCTTGCAGCTGAACCTGAAAAAAAAATGCTTAACTATTTATCCTGGGGTCAGCTAGGATAGATTTAATTTTCCTCTTAGTGGCTTGTACAGTGTTGTATTTGACTTCAGTGTGAGAATAATGTTGATAACTGCACTGAAATATGACAGGTAAGGTAGTACAAAGAATTTTTCCCCAAATGCTGTTTAGTTCAAATTCTTAACACTGATTACTTAGCATCAGTAATCAACACCCACCCCCCACCCCCAACCTAAAACAACAGAGGGGACAAGACTTGGTGGGACAGACTGATTTGTGAGGCAGAAACTATCTTTTACTAGACAACTGCAGAGAGCTTGGCATAATGGTACTGCAATCTGATTAGCATGGCTCACTACTTCTTTTATTAAATAATTTACAATAATAAACCCTCAGATGGCAGAGATTAAAATAATTCAATATTACAGTGAATTCAGGTGGTACTAAATACATGCCTGAATTTGATTCTTAGAAGAGTTTCTATGATATGTTAACTGACCACCAGGACTCTCCTTCTCCAAATTAACTGCTCCATGTCAATGGTGTGCACTCATCACTTCAGGGGCAAGAACCCCTTACAGACTCATCTCCATTCCTGCTGTCTCACTGACACAGTGGCACATCCAAACACCGAGCAACAACCCTCCTCTGCAGTGGATATACTGATAAAATGAAGCCCACTTATCAGCCCATACCCTCCTCTTCTTCACAGGCAGCCAGAAGCTGGGCAATGTGGAGCCCCACTCCAGGGCAGAAGCTACAGGTCTGTTCAAAAGGAGAAACCAGTCATCCCAGTGCATACACAACGAGCCCACAAGGAAGAGACTTGTGTTTCAACACTGCATTTACCCCACAACCACCTGCCTTTTGCCAAAGTCATCTACAGTCAGATAAACAGGTCACCATCAGCAAAGGATTGAAAAGAGTCCCATGTAACACCGATGGATAGCAGAGCGCCCCGAGTTCAGCTCTGGAAGAAAATACATATTGGTACCTGCTCTCTCTTGGATATTTTGGCACAGGGGAAAGGAAAAACAAGACAATAAAAACCTGGATTTCTCTTTTACAATCTCATACATAGATGAGCAAAAGGATTCAGAAAAGCAAAATATGAAAAACAAGACACATTCCTTCTTGCTTTTACTCCTAGTTGAGTTTCCATCTGCTGCCAGCCTTTCATCAAACCTAGCTACTTGCCACAGAAATATTAAATTAACACTTGCCTGCATTTGTAGGCTATTCTCTGATGTGCAAACCCACCCCTGCTCTCAGGCAGGACATTGTAAGCCTCCTGAAGATAAGCAAGATGCAGATGTGCTGAATCAGGTTATGCAAGCAAGCCCAAATTTATTATGCAGAGGCCTTTCAAGTTGTACTTAAATGTCTGCTAAAAAGACAGGAAATTTGCTCCAAGGCTAAAGAGAAAGATGCTTCCACAGTGAGAAGGGAGCCACTGCCATTTCAATACAAGGGTACAGTTGCATTTTCTGCAGGAAATTCAGCAGTTTAGAGTACAACAGAAAGGGCAGGAAAAACATCCTTCAAATAAATGAACGTGTGACTGCAAAAATGACTGGATGCTGCCTTCAGAGAAGGGAAGAAAGCAACACAAGATTTGCATGGCTTGCTGTAAGGCCAGGAAGGGCAGTATTCCTTCTACATCTATTTACATATCAGATGCTCAGCAAGCCACATATTTATGGGTTTATCACAGAAAAATGGACATGGATTTTAAAAGTGGTTATCTTTTGTCACTGCACTGTTTAGCAACTCAATGGGTAAAAGCAGGGAATTAACCTCAAGCACAATTATATATCGGAAATCCATCCTCGCCTGCTGCTATTCAAGTATGTCTTTGTGTTCCCCAAGAAATAATCCAGTAAATTATGTTCTGCCCAAGTTTGGCCTCTGAATATTTTTCATCTGTTAATTCTTGGTTGTTCCTGTTCTGCTTTTAAGGCAAGCTCAGGCAGCAGATTGTCCTGCATGGTCTGGCATCATTAGATTGCACTCTGCAATTCTGCATTTCACTCTCCTGGAGAGAACCATCTGGTCTACAGGTTTTAGGTGCTGACCACCTGGGTAGAAGCAACTTCATTAAAAATTAGACACCAAAAAAAAAATACAAGGAAAAAAGAAAAAAAGACACAGTACTTTTGCACAGTACTTCCACTCACCTAGGATGTACATGTATCACAAAAATACTTTCTGTGTTTTTAATACATTATATATACACTTTCTAGTTACTACGGTATTTAGTAATCAGGGACTTCTTGGGTTTTGTCTTTGTTTTGTTTCAGTATAGTGTATTTTTCTACAGTGCCTGAAACCTGCAGAAATTTGACTGATCTTTTCACATCAGCACCACTGACTTCTCATCGGAGCAGATAGCTAGAAAATATATATATGAAGGCTCTAAATTAATTTAGAGTTTGTAAGAAATAGTCAATAATGAAGTCTGAAGAGGTAAACAAAATATCTGAATAAAGAGAAGGAATTAAAAAGGGAAGTAACTTTTTTTTCCAGTTGAGAGACATAAACTGCATAGAAAAATTATGCTCTGAGCTGGAAGTGCCTCATTAATCTCGTCAGCATGTATGAACGGGGAGCTTTTCAAAACCTTTTAACATCTGCCTGATTCTGTCCCTTGTAAATCCTTATCCATTTCAGTAGGATGAAACAAAGACTAGGCACTCTACTTTCTAAAAGCCTTTGGCTACAGACAGCCCACTGCACACATCATTATACACAAATCCTCAGGGTGGAATAAAAAAACAGGGTACAAGGAAATTAACTCAGTCTTCAAATCCTACCATTAGTTGGATGTTGTTTCCTGGGAGTTCATAATCCATCTCAATTTACCTTTTTAACCCCTGAAATCTTCTGTTCTCTGGAACGCTACCATTGCTATTTGTAGTGCTTGTTTGACACTGTGTGCCTCAGCAGAGTAAATAAGCAAACCTCGTATTTCATCCATGTCCCACTGCCTTTACAGCTCTACAGTGTACCACGTGAGCCAGGTGCTGACACAACCTTTCTGACAAGCAGCAAATTAACATAACTGTTCAAAGAACGAAGCCTCAAACCTCCACATGCTCCAAGAGAACACAAAAGGCCATACCACCCAATTTTCCATGTTTTTTAACATGCAGGATTTTTTAAGTCTTCAGCACAGAGACTGGAGCAATGTATCTAGCCATGCTATAGAGCAAACATGTCCTGCTGCTCCCAGAAGTGCACATTCCTTTTCATTTCCATCGCAGTTTCTGAATTGGGTCAGCCTTAAGCTCTTATTGGTAAAAAACAAAGCAGCCCAAATGAACAGAACTAATGGGAAGGGAGAGAGATGTGTACATACTGCAAGAAACACAATTAAAAAATGGTGGTTGAATACCACTGAGGGCTCACCTGCTCAGAAGTGACTATACCCGACAGGGTAAAACTGTATTTTCAATGTCTGATTATGCTTGACTCCAGTGTCAAAGAAAGGGAACTGCAACACATCAAGGAGCAATACCACTGCACACCTTTAAACTACGGAATTAACAGATTGACCCACGTTCTTCCCAGGTCAACTCACAAATAAAATAATGTTTTGCTCTTTTAAGCTTTCCTTAAAGAACTTCCAATCAGTTAATTAACCAAAACATTAATTTTCCCAGTGATTACTATATACCCATCTTTTTGCCCTTGCCCAGAAACTGCTGCATAAAGATGAAGTATCAGTGACATGATCACAACAGTGTTCAGCCACTGTTCCCCTACAACCTCTGGAACTCAGCACTTACAGCTACCACAGGCTTAATTCACCCTAGCAGAACTAACTGTCGTCTTCTTCTGGAGACAAGCCAGTGACAAAAATATTACTCCAAGCAAGATGTTCCATACTGTAGCCACCCGATTGTGTTAGGGACCAATACAAGTCACTTTCATAGATGATACTGTGGCAAAGCAAAAGGCATTCGTAGCTGCCTATGAGCTGCTTACGCCAAGAACAGAAACAGCTGCCAAGAGCAATCAGTCTGCCCAAGCAGCACATAATGAGATAACAAATAAAGTAAGGCATGGAAAAGGCATGTTAGATTTCAGAAAAAGTTGCTACTAATGTAGGAACCAAAGGAGTGTTCGCACCAAGGTCTCCTGTGATATTTACTGCCACACACTGCAGCAACCTCACGGAATGCAAGGTTAAACGGAACTCAGTATAACTTCCTCTGACTTCCAGAAATTCCAAGCAGGAAGGCTGCACTGTACCTTGGGACAGAAGTAACCTAAAGAATACCTACTTCAACCTTATTTGCATGTATGCTACTACAAGATGAGGAGACAACTAAAAGATGTTTGACAAAAAAATATTTGGAACACAATGTTAATAAGCAAATAAAAGCATGGTTGAAAGCTCCACAAAAATGAGCATAACACAGAAGAGATAAGATTTGTGCTCCCTCTGTCACAGTTCACATGGATACAAGAGCTCTTAAGCTGTTTCCAGACCCGAGCCCACTACATCAAAACTCTCTTCAGCAAACACTCTGCCCAGTTATGAAATATTAACCAGAGCAAGAATCATCGCTCAGGACTAACAGCAAACACCCATTAAGCAGAGGGCCAAGCTTTTCGTTTCCTTTGAGAACTGCAGCAAACAGCACTTGCTGCCATTCTTATTTTAAAAGCTAACCTCAGTAAGTGAATTACAAGTTGATTCTTCCTAAGTTGGGAACAAAGAACACACATACCGAATTCCAGAGGAAAACAAGGCTATTTAATATTCCTTTAAATATTATACTAGGTACTTCCATGGTGTCACATCTGTTACTGAAGTCTCTCCCAGATGTAGTGTCTAAAGTCACTAAACAGCAACATTCCAACACTTGTTGCAGTATTACCACTGGCATTACCAAATGTACACAAACTGCACTTCACGCTATGGGATACGAGAGGCAAAAACAGACCTAAAGCCTGCACAATTCATCTGAGATGAGAACTGTAGCTAATTTAAACTCACATAATACTTCAGGAACAGAAGTATTTTAAAATGAACTTAAAAAAAAAAGCAAAGCCCACAGAAGCCCTCAATAACCCCCAATTCAGAGACATCTAAAGCAGGCTCCAGGCTCCATTCTGCTGGAGGGAAGAGACAGGCATTCTTCTCTACATTCAAATTTTGCTGGCCTTTTTTTTTTTATGTTGCATCTTTCTCCAGAATTTATTAATATCTTTTCACAAACATAGCTGAGAGTAACTAATGCATCTTCACATTTCCTCACACCGCAGGAGGCAATTTAAACAACTTGTTAAACTGCAACTTTGTGTTTCCTTCACAAAAATGAATATTCAACAAGTGCTAAGGCACTCAGGGAGATTGACTGTGAGCCTATTGAAGTGACCTGGATTAAAGGCAGAACTAAAAAGAGACTTCCTTTTTCTTTTTAAAATGCAAGTCCTTTCAACTCTGCTTGTAATGAGCCTTTCCAAAACATACTTTAGAAAACGCAAAAACTGAATTTGCATTGCTGCAGATATAACTACCTGCCTTGCAAAAGTTCTAGGCCATAGGTGGTGCCAGGAACTTTACTCCAGCAGTAAGAGGTGTCATATGCCTTGGGGCTTCACAAAGCACCTGCCTATATCCAAAGAAAAGGTGCCTCAGCCATCTGTCTTCCACTTTGCCTCCAGACATCCCATCCCCGCCCCCCCCCTCGACTTCAAAGGCTGGATCTGACTTTCTGGGGCTGGGCCTTGCTCCTGACTTTAGACTACCGAGCTTACTTTAGAGCTTACTCTGCAGGTGAAAGATCTCTCCCTTCTGCCTGGGGGCCCTGATGAACCATGGCAGCTGATAACAGAACTAGCACTGGTATCAAAAACCTGCCCCTCAAGTTTCACCAATCTAAAAAATTTTCAGAGAGAATTCTACATTTACCTTTATATCAGTCCATAGTATTTAAAGAACAGCTGAGACAATGCAAAAACTTGCACCGACTCCACGTGTTTCTGAGGAAAGGAAGTGACCAAGACAGAAAGGGAGCTCCACAGAGAGCAAGAGAAACAACAGGAAGAGCCAAGGCCAGATGCATTGAGAAAGCAGAGAGAGGAGCCAACAGGAGGTCACAAACAGCTTTGAAAGCTGATGTGGGAGTGAGATGTGGAGGAAGATGACTGGATGAGAACTTGCACGGGGCTTTTGACCAGGCAAAGGCCCTTTTGTGCTTTCAATATGAGATGATTTAGCACAACTGCTCCAAGAACATATTCCATGAAGCTTTAAGAAACAGACATTTCCCAGTGATTTTGACTTGCCCATTTGAGAGTTACTGGTTTTCAGTCTAAGAGAGAACCTGAGAATGTGCGTCAAGCTCTGCCCAGAAAGAGACATACAAATTCCCTCCCACCACCACACTTTCAGCAAGAGGTTCTTGTGCAAGAAAATAGGATTTAATAAACAAATGGAAGCAAATTAAGTGGTCTCAGCCTTGCTGTTTAAGCAGTCTGCACAGGAACATGAAACAGACATGATACTGGGTACCTGTCCCAGGAAGGCTGGAAAAATCATCAACTCCTTAAAATTTCTGCAAAAGGAGAAGGCAGAGGGGGGAGGAGACATCAAAAAAAATCATTTCAGGTCTCTATAGCCTAGATGAGGAATACAGCTTAAAGCTTCCCACCAGAACTGAGGGTGCTGGCGTTGTTCAGACTGGAGAAGAGGAGTTCAGAGGAGACCTTATCGTTCTCTAAAACTACCTGAAAGGAGGTTGTGCCAGGAGAAGTTTAGATTAGGTATCAGGAAAAATTTCTTTACTGAAAGGGTGGTCAAGCATTGGAAGAGGCTGTCCAGGGTAGTCCCCTGGAAGTGTTAAAAAAAACATGTGGATGTGGCACTTGGGGTTATGTGACCATGATAGTGATGGATTACTGGCTGAACTCAATGATCTTACAGGTCTTTTCCAACCTAAACAATTCTATGATAAAGAGCATACAAAGCAGAGCAAGCAGCTCCTTTACCACTAGAGACAAAGGTCTTTGTAATCTTTGAAAAGGATAAAAACTAGCAAATGGATGCTAAGCCACCAGAAATTGCTTTTTAAACTGATATTCCTTGTAGAACCACAAAATGAAACTTGCAAGGGTGGAATTCAAAAGCCTGAGAAAACTGCAGCAAAAAAGAGTCTGGACACACCTCATTAAGAGGTACATCTATCTAGTATATAATCAGCTAGCATTTCATATACAATTAACAGGCAGAATTGCAATTCAAGCCATAATTTTGAGCACTGGCTCATGCGATGTTCCTTTTGAAGAAGAACGTTACCTTATTTACTGTAAACACCACAAATAGAATGGTCAGGGTTGGAAGGGACCTTAAAGGTCACCTAATTCCAACCCCTCTGCTGCAGGCAGCAACACCTTCCACCAGATGAAGTTGCTCAGGGTTCTATCCCACGGATGGGTCGAGGGGAGCTGCCCGGCCCAAGGAGGACAGGACAGCCAGAGAGCAGTTCAGGCTGCTGCCACAAAACAGCTCCCAGGCAGCCAAGCTGGCCACAAATGCTGCTCAAGATCCAAAGCCCCACTGGAGGAAAGGGTCACGTACTGGCTCAGCATTTCAGCAAGTTAAAGGAAAATGTAGGACTTAAGAAAGATGCCAAGCTCTGCTCACCTCAGGAGGTATCTTCTGCAGGATTTGTTTTGCTCTCCTTGACCACCAATACATAAAATGGCATTATAATAATTCAGTGATTGCATCAGACTAAAAGAAATATTTGCAATTATGCGGCTGGCAAACCAGCAGTGAGAATAAAAGACCATGCTCTAAATTCCATATGTAATGGAGCTGAATTTAGAACTACAGACAGTTTTGCAAAAGTGCCTCAGCATTTTAACTTTAAACCCCAAAAAAGCAACAGCATATATGTAAGGAAAAGAAAAGGAAATAAAAAAGAAAATATCAAGAGCAATCTCTTCATATACCTCAAAAAAGGAAGCAATTAAGACTTGTACTTTTTCCCATATCATCAAGGACGCTGGAAAATTGCAGAGAAAATAAGAAGATTGCCAGGAATTACACTATTTTCTAGATGAAAGGATAGGGAAGAAGTGGGAGGAGAATGAACTATCTTCCACATTGTGTAGTTAATTTTCCAATTGAATTGTCATTGCAATGCTTTTACTTCAAAGTTTACCACACAATTGCAGAGACATGAACTGCTACCAAATCTTCCACATGCAGCTCAGATTTTCAATCCAGAACTACATTATAATCTTTATATTAAAGATCACAAAATAAGTCCTTGTGAAAACTCACAAAAACGTGAGGTTGCTCCAAACCCCCATGTAACAAGCAGGATTGATCAGTTAGTTTCTCCAACTCTGCTTTTTCTACCAGAAAATTGGGTTACATGAACATTTTTTGCTGTTCTGTATCTAACATCAAGACACCCAGTTTATCAGCCATAACCTTTGAAATATTGTACTTGTCAGGCTGCAGATCACATTTATTTTTGGAAGATGGAGTTCTCTCTCCTGCAAGAAGTATCAAAGTCTACTGAATTTGGACTCAAAGATGTGTTGCATAAAGTGTTTCAAAAGCGTATTCATGCAATGGAGAAGAAGAAAGCATGGAGAGATAACCACAGTCCTCCACTGGACACACCTGCACAGCTTGGCTGTGTTGGTAGAGTAAGAAACTATGGAAAAATACACACCTGCATGGTATTTTAAAAACACACCTGCTCCCTTCTATTTGATCCAAGAATCTTCCCACACCACATTCCCCTCAGTTTGGTTGGTGTACTGCAATAATGTTCACAGAAGGTACCACGGAGACCCAGATTAAGGAGCCACTGAAATGAAGACTTTGCACGTGTAGAAAAGTGATATTAATATACTAATTATTTCTTCACAATTACCTTGTTAAACAGTCAGAATAATTAAAGAAAGGACAAGAAACAGCATTTTTCCCCCCTGTGAATCTATGAATCTTTTCTGCATGATAAAGCTAAAAGGACAGCCATCCTCTGTCATAATGTCTAAAAAGTCACTGGAATTGTATGATAATAGAGAATTATGAATTTCTCTTGTCTTGAATAATCTTTCTTGCACCACCTCACCCACCCTTTTATATTCAGAAAAAGGATAAAAGGCTCCTATATTGGACAACATTTACCAAGTAAAGACTGCTGGTTTTCCTTACATACTTTATTAAGAATGCAAATACGATCTTAGTTTTCAATGTCACCATAGCCACAAAGACGAGGCTTTTCCTTTTTCATGTAATTTTCACTATGTGGTTATTCTCTTCGTTTCTTACTGATACTTTCAAAACCAAACCACTGTTTTTATTTGTGACATAAACCACATAGTTTTTCAGCAAAAACAATAATTAAAAAAATCTGATCCTCCCACCTAACTGCATCATAATGAAGGGTTCTCTTTTCTGTTAATTTGACAAGTCCCGTTGTCACAGGAGTGCAGGAACGCACATGGGGAACATCTGATGGACCACAATATAAAGGTGTTGGGTAGAGAGTTACTTTTTCTTCAAGAAGTCTCATAAGAAAAAAGATTTTTAAAAACATATATAAAACCATAATACTTCACTCTTCAGTCAAAGCACATCATACAATTTAACAAAAGAAATCTGTAACACTCCAAATCTTGTAAGCATGCTTTCCTACCCCATTACTCAACTCTTGTAGAAATTTCTCATTGAAGACTCAGCAATTCAAAGAATTACCTTTTCAATTCCTATTGGTTGGGTTTTCTAAATTACTCTCCTCTGCTTTCTCCTTTCTAATATTTACCTCTACACCAGACTTTCTGTGCCCATTTCTAAACGACATAGATATCATGTGAGTCATCTCTTCTGGTTGATAATGTAATTTATTTTAATTGGAATGAAAACTTGTTTGAGGGGTGGCAGGAGGAAACTGTTCCTATTTCCTGCTATAGTTCTCTCAGCATCTAATTACATCCATAAAGAAAAACAATGGGGAGGCTGTGTGTTATTCCGTTTAATGTGGTTAATTACACTATTCCCCGTATTCATGCAAATACACCAGAGCCTCACAATGATACAGCACCCACACAGCACATTTATCAGCTGCAACAACTGTGCTTTGAGATCACATATGGTACACACTCCAGATATAAATACTTGTTTACTGGAAAAGGTTCCCAGTTCACAAGAAAAAAGGTAAAATGCAGCAGAACAGACACCAAATAAAAAATTCTAACCATTCGCATCTGCAGTTTCCACAAAATTCTTGCCAATATAATTTGCTGCAACTAGAAACACACCCTTCTTACTGCAATACTTTTCTCCATGCTTTCCCTTGAACCTGTTAGTTCACTTTCAAAAGTCTGAAGAGATCTGGGCCACCTCAGAATGGAATTAAGGTACCAGTCAGATTTTTTCCAAGTCAGATTCTGTGCCCAGGTATTCCCAAGGACACTGAATTACCATTTTAAACATTATCGATCCCAATGGTCAGGGTTTCAGCTCAGACGGTGACACATCAAGGGAATACACTGTTTTCATTATTACTCTGTCTTCAAAGTCTTGCATAAGCAATGCTTTGTGAGTCCAGAGGCAGTCCAGAGGCAGAGAGAGGGCAGCGGTCAAGGAGGGCGCAAACGAAACAGCTGCTGGCACCCCAAACAGCCTCTGAACAGCACACTCTCCTCCATACCCTCTGATAAGCTTAAAGGGGAAGAATCATCAGTGGGACACTGCAGAGCAACAGCTTCTCATGGCAGCTGAAACGCCAACACTGCCTGTCCCAGGAAACATGACTTGGTCTTGAGAAGACAGCTCAGTGCCCAGAGAACAACTCTTCTGAGGCCAGACTTTCCAAGTGTAAAGTCACCAAGGGGAAAGAACAAATAGGTAGAAGGAACTGCATATGGTACTCCTTCTATGAAGACTCAAATGTTTCAGAGTCTTAGCATGAAACCATCTGAGCTTAGATGAGTCACTGGTGTTCCTGAAGCAAAACAGACAATATGGATAATTGATTACACAGGAGCAGACACTAAGAGGGATAGTAATGATGCTTGAAGAATATGATGGCTTTTGCGTAGAGTTAACCTCCCTCACTACACAGTTGGCAACAATAGGGGGTCTGCTCAGAAACATCATGTTAAGAGGGAAGGAGGAATGTGTTCAAGTTGGAAAGAAGAAGATGGATTAGTTAAGAAAAGAAGTGGCAGAATTTAACCTGGTTTACCTTTGAACCTGGCTCTACTTTGAACAAGGGGCAGCACCATGTGACTTCCAAAGGTACTGGCCAAGGCAAATTATTCTGTGATTTTAAGGAAAGGGATTAATGTAGGAAAAGAACAAAACAAAAATAACATTATCTTCACTACTGAATTAAACCAATGCTGAAAAAAGCTGTAGTTTGGAGAACACGTCCCTAGTGCTTAGGCAAACATTGTGATGAAATAAGAGCCAAAGAACCTGAAAATGTTATGAGAAGATAAGATGTCTTTTGGCAGACTAAGGCTTTGATTTTGTTTAAACTAGCTGAAGTGAGTAATTTAGCTTCCATAGCACAGTGAATAACCGCTACTGCTACAAAATTTTAACCTCTACTCATCTAATTAACGTTAGACCTTAGAAGCTCTTCTCAAAGTAAAAAAGCTCTTATATAAAACTAGGAAAGATGATATTCATGTTCCTGATATTCCTATAAATTAAAAAAAATACATGCCTTGAGGTTTTAGAACACTCACATCCCCCAGGATTTGCTCAACTAATGCAAAAACTTGGAATTTTTGCTTATGCAATTGAAACACATTTCCTTCTACCATAAAAATCTTTACCAAGCAAAGGTGTCAATCTTCCTCATTTCACTGCTGCCTCAATCCAACAGAAACCCAGTTTATTTTTCACTGCCTCCCCAAGTAAGATAACCTGAAATTCTTCCCAAATGCTCATTTAGAAAAAGGAAATCAGACTTCAAAGTAAAATGCTGACTTCCATTGATTGTTTATGTTTCTCTTCCCTCCCACACTTGTGCACATCTTCCAGCCTGTGCCTACAGCAAAACCTGGAGACCTCTGCGTTCTGCCTTGCCACTGTGGTTACTCCTTCTCTGCTGCATGTTAAAGAATACACGGCCTCGATGGCAGGTGCACCAGGAAGCAGCCAGACATACCAAACACATGCCACCAGATGGCATCTTCAACCAGTCACAGTTTAAGCTCATGCCTTCAGGAGGAGAGCCTGTATTTGGTAAGAGCCTTTGTATTCTGAACCCTCAAGCTTCTACACCAGCAAAGGCAGAAGCACTTCTCCAAGACCTAGATTGGTCTCAATGACCTGAAAGTCATTCTGCATAGCTAAAATCATCATTTTACTAAGGACACACTTGTTCCCTCACATGGATTCAGGGAGCGACAGAACTATTCTGCACCATGCTTAATATTCTCTGCCCACACACCTCCGGAATAATTTATCTCTAATTTTACAGTAAAATCTAGGTACAATGCCATTGGCTTTTCAAAGAGGGACTACTAATTTACACACGACTTAATTACAATCAATACTGGTCCTCTATTAAGAGGTGGCTTTGGTCATAAGCAACTTCTATATGTATTTGGAGATTGAAGTCCACCATAATGATCAAGTCTATTTCCCTTAGCAGACAGCTTAATAAAAAAAAAACAACAAGCAAACAAAAACCATCCTCAAACTCCAAGGAAGTCTAAGAGAAACAACAGACTACAAGCCAGTTTTTAATGTGCTATCAATCAATACAGTAACATATATAGCATAAAAACAACCCCTAAATCTGTAACAATGACTGCTTCACTGTCCTCAGAGATCAACCCAGTCAACACTGTCTTGCTAATGCTAATCTCATTTCAAGTAAAATTTTGGTGAAATGGTTATCACCTGCCATAGGCACCAACAATTAACTGCCTTTTAGGGACACAAATTTTCTTACTTGTTTAGAATTTAGAGATGACTTTTTCCTAAAAGGAGTTTTACCCTTCAAGTAGAGTTCTTTAGACTGTTGGGGGGAAAAAACCAACCTAGTTTTATGTATGTAGGCTGATCTCACCAACATCTCGTAGGTTTACTTCTCAATACTTTGTGTACCTGCACTGAGGCCACACTGAGGCTTTCCCCCCTCTTAAAGTCTAACGAGAATCAAAGGAAATGAAGTGGAACAAAGAAGCAACATTAGCTTTCATAATTTATTGCTCTAGACAACTCCAACTATTGCCTGTGACAGGAAGCCAGCCAAGCAGAAAGAAAATGGAAGTGTTCTGCCACTTTGTCAAGGGCTGAAGTCACAGGATTCATTTCTATGGCCACCAGCAATGTCCCCAACCCACAGTGCCACACTGCAGCCCTCGTGCTGTATGGGCACCGGGCACAAAAGAGAACATCCATGAAAAAATGAGCTCAAGTGTGTTGTGTGTTGTTTTCCAAGGGATTTTTAAGGCTATGGATTAAAAATTATACTTTTAAGTGTTCTTTATTAATACAGGTTAATAAAGAATAAAACTGACACAATTCACTAAGTTTTACCTACTTGATTATGCAGATTTTTTTTTTTGTCTGGATGTAGTGAACTCTCACAAGCAGTTCACTTTGATAGCTAAATTCAACCTGTTTTGATTGAAGCAATACTTTTGTGGTATTTTCCACTTGTAAAGGTAGAATTTCTTGCAGAAGTAGATCTGGAGCAAGAAGGAGTATCAGACTGGCTGGTTGTTAAATATTCAACATGGCAACTTTCAGACATAACATCTGAAGGCAATGCTGGAACTCCTAATGAGCCAGAAGGATTCCCTGCAGCACCTTCCCTTGTGCTGAGCACCAAAAGACCTGATTTGACTCAGCCACAGGCTCTGAAACTGGAGCTTAATCCATTGCCATTGTGCCCTTGGGTTGCCTGCTTTAAAGAAGATAACATAGCCAGATCCATAATAATCTCACAGAAAACAACACTGACTTAACTCAAACAATCCATGAGGTTCAACACCAACTGCTGAGTTCAACATGCAGTAAAGAAAGAGAATGACAAAATAGCACAGGACACAGATTCCTCCAGGACATTTAATTCTTGCTGAATCTTCATTAGAGGATGAGGAGCAAGATCCTACTCACCTACCATAAACATTTTATCAGGAAGTAGTTAGCATCCCAAGTGGTATCAATACATGAAGTTCAACTAGATTTAGAAGCCCAAAGTTAACAGGAGAGAAGCAGGAGCAAACACAGTCATTGCAGAGACATCAAGACAGCATCAAAGAATAATTTGAAACTCACGATTTCATGATGTGATGCCCTAAAAAAGACACATAATGACCCCTGTGTCAAAGGAAAATGTTATGGCTTGACATAGTACCAGTACAAATCATGTACATTATTGCCAGAATCCCCTGTGACACTTGTCAAGACTTTCTGAAATCTGAAATTGCAGTTCAAAAAGATGCTCCTGTTCAGCACAACTAATAGTCATAATTCGTGCATTCATTTAGGGATCACGGATTTTTTTAGAGTGTAAAGACTGTTTAAAAACATGAAATTTTAAAAAAACTAATTAAAATATTTTCAACTATAGCTGATTTATGTTTTCATTTAAAAAGCAGTATTTATGTTTTCATTGAAAAACGCAGTATCTTCACTGATGATATTATATGTACTTAGAGATTATTCTATAAAGGTTTTCTCTAGATAAATGCAGAAAACCAAAGAGAGAAAGCATCTGTCTCAGCTCTGGTAGTATTTCTTAGAATAATTAGAATACTAATGAAAAAGCATGTAAAGGCAGGAAGAAGTAGAAGAACCACCCACCCCAGAATAACATCCTTCTACGAGTATCTTTTCCACCTTCTAATGCTCCCTGAGTTATGCTCTTTCTAAGTGATGACAGGTAATGTTTATGGTATCTCTTTAAGAACGAACCAGCTAGTTATCTCCTTTGCACTTGCCCAGCACTTCTCAGTCAGGTTCTGGTGAAAGATTAGACACACAAAAATACAGCACAGATGAAGGCAGGAGACAGCTGGTGTTAGCTCCAAAACACAACTGGACTGAACAGCAGAGGCACACACCTGTACAGCACTTCCCAAATCCGATGAACACATTGGCAGCTCCAAGTGGCAATGACCAGCTGACACAAAACTCTGTCTCTGACTTGCCCTTAGTTTGCCCTCTCGCACTCCTCTAGTTCCTTTTCCTGCTGTCTCCACCACAGCCCCTCTCCAGCTATTGCAGGTACAGTGTGATTGATTAAGAATACATCAATCCCCCTTCCAGCCTCACACACGTTTAAATCATGACACACAGAGTGGGGAAAAATGGGTCATGTGTGACTGGTAGATTTTTGTTTCCTGAGGGGAAGGCAAACATGGTGGAATTACCCTTTGCCCCCTTCTAGCTCTTACTCACTTCAGTAGCTGCTCCATCCAAAACGGGGGACAAAGGAATGGGGGGGCTGTGATTTCAGCGGTGATCCCACTGCATACCCACAGCCCTTGCCAATACAGACTATGACCTAAGACTGAGTTAAATTAACCTGAAGTGAGACTTAAAAGGAGCAAGAACTAGGCAAAGCTGAGAGAATACAGAAGGCAAGAACAAAGGTTCTCTCCTTCTAAAGAGGATTACAAAGTACAAACATAATGGTTATTTGCAAAAAAGAATCCAAGGGTCAAAGACCCAGTTCTAAGTGTTGTGCCAAATAAGAAACCTGATTTACAAGTTTCAGAAAAATATTTGAAAAGCTGTAATGAACAGCACAGCTATGATGCACTGTGTCTGCTTGGAACAGTTCTTGAAGAAAAGCTAACATGCTATACTGTGCTGTCAGTATTTACATGACAAACCACCCACACACTAAATAAAAGATGGCAAGAACAAAGTCCTAAAGGCTTAGGTATTTGCAAGTACTTGTTTTTGTATTTATGCCGATGGTTATATTTTAATAAATGTAATTCCTGTGCTGACTTAAAGCCTAATAAAGATTTGATCCTACATTTCACAGCATCAAATTAAGTTCCATATCTGAAGGACACCTCAGATTCCACGATTTCAGTTTGGCTTATTTGACTATGATTTTTGCACCAAAGAAAGTGAACTATAGATAGACTACTTATAAGAACAAGTGAGGTAGTTCTAAAGAGTACAGTCAGTAGTATCCACTGTCTTGGCAATAATGGCAGATTTAAGCAGCTGCTACTAGAAAACATCAGCTCTGCCAAGATGTCAGATGCTGATGTCTGAAGTAGCTCAATTAAGCTACAAGACACAATTGCTTTGTTCTATCAGGGATGCAGGCAGGCACATTTCAATCTGTATGAGCAACTGACAGAAGCATTTAGGGAAGGAACAGATCAAAAAAATTTGAATACACAGAGCCTTACATCTTCACCTTTTGGAAGTCCCAGTTTTTAAGCCACAAGTGATTTGACTCATTATGAGTTTTCAATAAAGCAGGAATAATAGGTGGAGTCATGTCAGTTTTAATCAGCAAGCCAAATAAAGGATCCAATCAAGTTCACTTAGCTGTTCAACAGTATGTTTGTATAAATTATTTTTAATGTAAGTTTAAAAAGGAGGTTTTTCTGTAGTTTAATGATATTCAACAGTGATATATAATGGGAAATAATTGTTTCAACAGCAACATTAAGAATATATGTAACACAAATTAAAAAAATTATGGCAAACATTTCTTCATAAACTCTAATAAATTTAAGTCAAATAGCACATCTGCCTTATACAGGCATGTAAGAACAACTGGACTATCATTTTATTCAAGAGGGACACAAGAGTTGATGGTGCTATTGATACTTGCCTTTTCTTTCACTTCCTAATTTCAACCTGTTCTGCTGAAATCTCATTTATGCAAACAAGACTGTGAATTGATATGAAGGGAGAAACAAGTCAAAGTTCACTTCTAACATTTACCTCACTGCAGGCAAAGTTAATTTTCCTGTGATGAAGGAGAATTAACTGCAGGCCGTTTATTCTGAGAGTGAAAATGATTTGCTGAAGTGCACCCCGTTCTCAGCTGTTACTGGCCCAGATCGGGAGTGTGTTACCCGCACGATGCAGAAACTCAAACTGACACAGGTACACCAGGAACGTTTGCAACTCTCATGCATTTCTAAGATACAGAAAGAAGTGTCATACTGTAACCAGGATCCTGTTTGGAGGGCAGACCCCAACACACAATCTTAGTATCACAAACAAAATTAAATATCTTTTCAAAAGATAACTGTACTGAATGCATTATGGTAAAGAAGGGAAAAGAATATCTCTTACCCTCAGAAGTTACAGGCTTCTAGACTTCAACAATTAAGCTTTTAGACTTGTGAGTCTGAAGACATCACCTTCTCAGGAAGAGGTTTTTCAGTTTGATCATGTAAATGCTTTTCTCATGACACATAAGTAAGTATTTTAGTTATACGTGTCCTGGAAATTTAATAGTTTATTCCACAGTAACCACGGTACAGAGGGTTTAGAGTATAAATCTATTTACTTCAATGTGAAATAAAGAAATTTTAGCAAAAATTGCTTTTACTGAACTGCTCATTTCAGGCATTGTGCTCATATGGACAGATCTTACAATACTTCCAGGCCTCTAATAAGCATCTTGCATATTTTCTTGCTGTAATCTTAACTTAAACTGCTTCCAAGGTAAAAATCAGAAAGAACTGGTTTTGTTTGACTGTCCAATTGCATCAGATTGTTCCCATGTGTGCTACAGTTCAACATAATTTTAAATACTATTCCCTTTTACTATAGTGTGAGCATAAATACTTTTATTAGCTCATCTTAACATTGATACCTTAGCTAGAAATCATTGATATTTACAAAGTTTTAATTTGCACAGCACTAGCAACCTACCAATATTATTTCATGCTACCAAATGAGAGAAACTGGGCAAAGGAAAAACGTATGTGGAACATGAGAAACGTTCAAGCCCAGAAGACCCTACCATTCCTACCAAGCCTCAAAGATCATAAGGGCACAGGCTGGCAGGAAGTGCTTTCCCTTTGTAGGTTTTATGGATCTCTAATGCACAGATTTCCAAAGGTCACCAGAGTTGCCACAGTTGTTCCCACATAGGTTGCCTCCAGATGCCTACGACCTTTCCCCTCCCATCAATTTCGAGTTCAAATTCCAAAAACCGCGCGTTCACTAAAATAAAAACATTTTAGTTATTTAACTTGTATTTCTGTACTGCTGCGACATTCAATCATGCCAATGGCATTTTTACCCAAAGACACCACAATTAAACTGCAAGGCACTCTATTTCCCCTTAGCATGCACAAGTGTAGTACTTTTATACCTGTTGGAAATACATCCATGCCTTACCTTACGTGTTGCAAAGGGAATAGCAAGGAAGGCTCTGCAAGCAGCAGTGGTTTCCTTGCATCTGTCACAGCTGTAAACATGGGAGCTGCAAAAAACAGGACTAGTAGAGGAAAACAGTATGTCCAAGCAGAAGATCTGCAGAGACTGAGACACTTTCTACACTGCAAGAATAAGCTCTTACTCTCTCTTCATCCAATGCTCTCCTACCTTCACACAACAAGCCTCATGCACATGGCATTTCAGAAAGCTCTGAACATGGGCCAGCACAGTCAGGACTTTGGCAATGAAGGTTTAAAACAGAAGTATATGCTGTTTTACTTATTTTCCATTTTTCCTAAATGAAGGACTAAGAAATGGTGCCCCCTGTGCCTGCACATGGCCTGGCTACAGACACCAACTCAGAAACCACCATCACGGCCACTGCTGGTGGTGGCATCCACAAAACAGAATTGAGAACATCTGTGCACAGCCAACTGCCTTGCTGATGTTCATACGTTACATGTCAGTACCATATGCAAAAAACCACAGGTTTATAAAAATGAATATGACTTGGGATTTTGCGTTCTTAGTTTATTGGAGGAAACTCTTTTTAATAATGATGGCAGAGATCAACTAAAAGGACTGCACACTGAGCACAAAAAATGAGAGATATCATATTAATTACTTCTAAACCAGATATTGACCTATCTTAAACACACCAATACACATATCTTACAAGCTTATTCACTTGAGCAGTCACATATGCAAAAGATATCGTGATATTTTAATTCAGTATCTGTAAATCTAACAATATCCTCAAGAAAAATAATCGGAAAGGTACAAGCAAAGATGTATGTCAGACATTAAACAGACATACTACTTACATTTTAGGGCTATCCTGTAGTTAAGTATGTCATTTAATGAGGTAAAAATTAAAATCACAGAAATGTTAAGGTGGGAAGGTCATACAGCACAATCTGCCAGCTTTGAGGCTGAAACTGGCTGTTGCCATCAGCTACTTTGCTGTTGAAGTCAAATTCCGCAATATGATTTTTTAGTTTTTGTATATTAATCCAAGCCCTTCCAGATTAATAATAGCATTTAACCTGTCGTAGCTGGTAATTTTTGCAGATGTTAGCAAACAACAATTTATCACATTGCAAAAGTGCAGGTTTGGTTGCTATGAAAAGGACCAGTAAAATGAGACCCATTAATGCCAATAAATCATACACCCAGTAATTAAAGTGAACACCACAAATGCTGGGGGAAAAAAGCACTTCACATTTAGGATGTGACAGAATTAAGGCTTTTAGAACAAGCTCTCTTGCATATGCACTATGCTACAAATTCTTTTCCAAGAAGTGGGGACAGAATGAACCCTACTCACACAGTGAGCAATTCAAGCTGTGTTCTCTTCACTTGTGAGAAATGTGCTCTAGTTACAAAACTTGCATTAACCTTGCTCTGAAGAAAGCATGAAGCTTGCTTATATACTTCCAACATAACTCAGTACAGCAATATCTCATCTGTCCATCTCCAAAGCACAGGTGAACTAAAGGTCCCTTTTACAGAGTGGGAACCAAGCAAAGCAAGACAACACTGCCATCACAAGCTTTACCTAAACTTGTTTTTCTGACACTACACATTTAAAAATCCAAATAACATAAAATTTTATTGATAATTCTACAATATACAAAGGTATGTACATACAGTCATGCACAGAGGGTTACCCACACACTGAAGTCAAAGGGACACATGTTTGGCTTGCAACTAAGAATGTTCAGTACTTAAGAACAGCAGATCTTAGACCTGAAAGTGAGGGCCCATAAAAACATGCAGGTCATTAGCCAGTCATCACGCAAAGAAAGAGCAGTGTTTATCACTCTGTATAGTAATGAACCTTTATAATAAAGCCACATAATGCTACCCAGGTAATTACAAATCTGGCATTCCCAACTGTACTCTGGAGTATGACTTCAGTAAATGTTGCTGTGAGGGAGGGTCAGAGATACACTTCCTTAGCCTTCTAGAAAAAAAAACTCAAAACAACTAAAAATGAGCCAATTTCTCCATGAATCATTACATTGTTATGAACACAATAGAGGACTGGAAATTCTAAAGCTTCCGTAGAGGCATCTTTCCTCTCAACACTGAACTTCCGTAGTCTAGTGGTAAATCAACCTCAAGTGGCAGATCAGCCACAAGCTTAAAACAAAGGCCACATGTCTGCAAGTGAAGAGATTGTAGATGAAGGCGGGAACAACACATTTGCAGAAGGTGGCTCCCTGTCCCCTTGCCATCTGCCTTTTCCCCAGGGGGTGAAGGTTGGCATGCACACTTCCTATGGTGCTGCAGGCAACTGGAAATCGTCCTGGTAGCCCAGGGTGCCCAACTTGCTTCTTCCACACACTGGAAACCCAGATGATCCCACAACTCTTGTGCCAGCTCCTCACTGCTGCCAGTCTGAGACAGGTCAGTACTGGAACCTGCTTCTCCCACAGCTGTCACTGCAGCCAGGCTCACCCCACCATATGCCCTCTATGTCCTAGGCTGGGTGCCTTGCCCAGGTAGTCCCAACACTCTGTCAGCCTCTTGCTCATCTCTCTACTTTGTCTGCCCAGCCATTCTCTGCCAACCTCTAACTCAGCTCCTGGCCATTTCCTTTCCTCCCAAGCTTTGCACCTCAAGAGACCAGGATCAACCATCTCCATATAATCTCATGAGCAGCCCCTGCCATGACTTTTCAGCCCTACTTTCAGCCTTCCTCTCAATATGCTCACCTCTTTTGACTCAATTCTCTCCTCCTCTCCCAACTCACATTCACAAGTCAAGACAAAGTTGCCTCAGTGCTTTACCAATGCAAGAAAAGACTCCTGACAGCAGAGCACATGAGAGTGTCTTCTTAGCCAGGGTCTCTTCAGATTCTCATCCAGCAAACAGCAGTCCTGTGTAACAACTGCAGGAATATTTCACCATGGCTGTCAGGCAGAACTGCAGTGAGCATGTACATACGTAGCAAATGATGAGCATTTGAGCTAAGGTCACCAATCAGTTCATCAGTAATACTTCAAAAGGCTTATAACCTTGCCGAACTTGAAAATTAAATGTATTAATTCAAAATGACAATCACACTGATGCTTCCAGCTAACCACAGAGTAATATTTATACATAAATGCAAAATAATTGATTGTGCATTCCACATTAAGGCTCTTTTCATGACTCGCTCCCAGTTATCATTTCTTACTCAAATTCAGGCTTTCTCTGTAACCACTTATTGCACGACTTTACTTATAAACAGAACCCTGATATTTTTTCTAAGGAAAATCCTATCACCCCTTAAACAAAAGTGAAATTTCAAATGGATGGACAGCTGCACAAGGCTTTAAGAAAAAAATTTTTGTGTTCTTTAATATTTATCAAGTATATCACTGTACTAATCCACTATGCTTTTACTTCAACAGTTACACTCTTCTATTTCTCTTTTTGATGATCACCATCTCATAAACCAGCTACAGGGATATATTTCCAAAAGATGAATGCATCTCCCACGAAGGATTCTGTATTAGTGGGATTTATTAGTGATTTATGACTGTCACTCTTCAATAAGACTGCTTCGCTTCTATAAAATTTAAATTCATTTTCTTCTCCACTGAATCAGTGGGTTTGCTTTTTCTTCCAAATGCTTAAAAAAGCTTTCCTCTACTCAGTAGTTATTTCTAGACTGCCTGTATACCTGGCACTTCAACCACATCATCAGTCAACTGATATTCTCTTTATCCAGTCACCTGCTGTCATACTACTCACACAAAGAAAATTGTCAGGCCCACAACAACGTGCCTCACAAGCTTTCTCAACCTCCCCCTCACAATTTATTTTTTTCCTTCTTTTGATGATCACTTTCATAACTGCAGCTTTCATGTTTGTTCATACAGATTAGCACCTCTCAGCTCCCCTGCTAACAAGCATTAGGAGCCCAGCTTTCCTAAGATAGCTTAAAGGAGAGTAGCTGCAGCCACCCTGAAGAATGCTCAGTATCACAATCACCACGTGAGAATAATTTCAAAAGCAGCAACAAAGCAAGATGTAGGCTCAACTGGAAAAAGAATCAGACTTAAATTATACCAGTGTCATACAATGGGGTAAACTTCAGGAGATTAATCCCCAAAATACAATTCAGAACCATTCGAATACCTTCAGAGGTATGTAAGAAAAAAATTTAAAAGAGAAAAAATAAAAAGAGGGAGAGAGAACATTAAACACGAGCTTGTGGAAATCAGCTGGGACACAACACACCAGAGCCATCTTACAACAGTTTACACCACTCAATGGATTAAAAAAAAAACATTAAAAAAAAAAGAGAAAATCTATGGAGAGGTAGAATTTTCTGTGTGTCTGTCACTCAGTTATGGGCAATGGTATTGCACTTCTACTATTTCTTCCATTTATTCTGAAGTGTCAAAGAAAATGTCTGTAGAACTTTATTCTCAGTCAACTAAGTGCACCCTTTTATTCATTCTATTTCCTTTATTCATCCATGAGCTGCACTATGATTGACACCTTTTCCACCAGAACTGTATGGCAGCATGACAAGCTCATTACTCCATCAAAGATGATACACATTACCTCTTCAGGTCAAGCTACAATCCCCTACTTGGATGTAATTTTTAAAAGTACAAGTCTTAATAACTTGAGTATCATTCTAGTCCAGACATTACACTCCTTAGTTTCAGAGGACATTTCCTGAAAATGAAGGTTTTGTTATTTCTGTGTTTATTTTGGTGACTGCTACCAGTATTGCTAATAAAGGTTGGTAATCCTTGTTCTGCAGCAGACAACCCTATTTCTTGTACTTTTGTCAGAGTTCTCGAGAAACAAAAGTCATAAAAGGACCTGCCTTCTTAAATCAAGTTTTATACTTTGGCTTCACATTTTAAACTGGCTGGAATTAGACAGCTTTTGCCCCACAGCTCACTTTCTATGCCACAGATCAATTACTTGCCTTCATATGCATTCATATCCAATAGCAACAAAAAACATGGGAGGAGGCACATTAGGGCAAGCAAATGCATTCATACATTCAGAATGTAGGCAGAGGCAGGAGACAATTAGAGAAGGAAATTCAAATATAAGGCATTTCTAGAGGATAAATAAATGGGTGGTAGTGTTCCACAGTCAAGGGCAGGATGGGTTCTGCAACTGGCACTATTCATTAATCCCCCAGGCAACACAAACTGGGATTCTGCTATTTTTTTTCTGCACTTGTTATTTTCCTTAACATTTAATTAAAATTTCCACTTATTCTGACACCATTGTTCCTTCATAGAATCACAGAATGGTTTGTGTCAGAACTGACCTTAAAGACCACCTAGTTCAAACCTCACTACCACGGACAGGGACACGTCCCACTGGATCAGGTTGCTCAAAGACCCATCCAACTGAGCCTTGAACACAGCCAGGGATGGGGCACCCACAGCTTCTCTGGGCAGTCTGTGCCACTGCCTTACCATCCTCACAGTGAAGAGTTTCTTTGTAACATTTAACCTAAACCCATCCTCTATCAGTTTGAGACCATTATCCCTTTGTCCTGTCAGTACATCCCTGTATGAAAAGTCCCTCTTCAGCTTTCCAGGAAGAGCTCCTTTTCTTCTCAAAGCTGAACAGCCCCAAATCTCAGCCCATCGGCGGAGGAGAGGTGCTCCAGTACTCTTGAGCATCTTTGTGGCTTCTTCTGGACTTGCTCCTACACATCTGTGTGCTTCCTGTGTTGGGGGCCCTGGATCTGGATGCAGTACTCCAGGTGGGGTCTCAGAAGAGCAGAGCAGAATAATCTCTCTCAACCTGCTGGCCATGCTGCTGGTGATGCAGGACATGCTGAACTTCTCACCCACCCAATCCCCCTCCATCGTGGCTTCTATCTATTCTCTGTCCAGCCTTTATTTGTGCTTGGGATTGCCCACAAGCCACATACAGGACCTTACACTAGGTCTTGCTGAATTTCATGAGGTTCTGAGCCCAATGCTGCCTGCATGTCTGAACAGTGCTCCTATGCTAAGTAACATCTGTAAAATTATGGGAAACTAATACCTGGAGTAAAAGCCCAGATAAATTTGAAGTGTCAGAAAGTAGTTCTAATCTTTTCCTAAAGACTAAAAATGTTCTCTGCCTTAGAAATGGAAAGGGCTCAGCAGATGTGATCCTTTCCTCTAAATTACAGCTGCTTGATGGCCTCCACTATCCGAGTGGTAGCAAAGAGCGAATCAAGTATTGGAGAGAATAAATGACTTTCCAGCTGCCTTTCAGCACCTTAGGAAGCCACACAAACCAATGCATTACTTAACATGTCCCTGCCAACAACCATACACCTCCATCATCATAACTCCATACTAACCTGTGACAGGTGCATCTATGTCCAGCAGATTTTTTTCCTGGCGGAGAATTGAAGCTCCCTCTGTTATTATTCTCAAAGCAACGCTCTCCTCCAGTCTCCCTTCTTTCATAAGGTGTGCCTTTAAGATATCCACACGAGGTTTTCCATCGTTATCAAACACTTCCTTAGCTGTGAGCCGGTGACTTGGAGGAAACGGGACAGCTAAGAGGAAAAAAAACCCAAAAAATATGTGGTCACTTTTTACAGCAAAATTTCAATCACTGACAATGATACATTTCAAAACACATCCCTCCTGTGAAACAACGCTAACACAGATTTTCTACGGCCTCTTATAACTTGTGGTTGAAATTGTACATATATTACTAAAGATATTATTAAAATGCATGTATTCTGCAGCATATATTATTCACACATGCAAGAACAACTAATTCATGCTTATAAGAACTTGAGAAGAATATTTGGGCCATATTTACAGGTATAAATATTCAAACAAGCCCCTCAAAAGGTATGGGAATATCAGGGAAAGGAGGCAATGGAGTTTAAACTGCTCTAGTAGCACTAGAGAATATTGATAGAAGACTTCCTTCAATTAACAGCGTAAAACATAAAAAACAACTGCAATATTTAATATCTTTGCATGAACATGCATAGATACACTCCAATTAAAATTCTAAAATCCAAGACAGACTTCTCTCTAATGACTTTGGGTAGGGGGATGGAAGATGTTTTCCCAGCTAGCTACACGAGATACATTTGAAGCCGATCAAAGCACGCTTGAGTGACAAACAGACCACTCCAGCAAAGGCAGGGCAAATGATGTATCTGACTGAAGTTGGAAATAAATGGATAAATAGGAAGGTTGTCCTAGCAACACGGCAGCGAACTGTGAGCTGCGTACTGCAGTCACGTAAGGTCTGAGGCATATGGCAAACTTATATGTTCCTGTTCTCCAGCTGGAGTGAGAAGGCTCGGAGGTGATGCTGTCAGCTGCCAGGAAGAGGCTGAAGCATTATCCCAGCTTAAGCCCCTTTCCCCTGCAGTTCAATCCAAGTGCCATTAGGCAGCACCAGCCTCACCAGCCATAGGGTATTTACGCTGATCCCATACACAGCTGCGAGAGGGTCGGGTTGTTCAGGAGCTCCAAGCAGGGAGAGGAGGTGGCCGCAGGGCTGGTTTTAGCTGGCCACATCTGCAGTGCAACCCTGTCCCTGCCAAAGGGCCCTGTCTCCTGTAGAGTGTCTTACTGACAGCTTTGCCACATTGTGAGACATGAAACTCTAACCCAGCCCATCAATGTATCTGTTGGCTTCAATTTTTTTCTAATTTCACAATCAGCGTACTTCAAAAACAGCTCATAAATCACACTCACTACTTAAAGTTCAAGCCAAGCACTCTTCACTTACACTACCAGAAGTAACAGAGCAGAAAATCAAAAATTCCACTTCATGCAGTTATTTCTCACTGATATTTTTAATGCAAAGAGCTTCAGAAAATGCCCCCTCCCCTCTTTTCTTTTCCTGACTCAATTTTTTGCCTCCATTTTGCTGCCCCAGCTCCAGCAGTCCATTCACTGAAATAGTCTGGTGAGGACTAATGCATGTGGATCTCTGAAACCTGACTGCTGTTGGACTTAAACATGAGACAAAAAAGAGAAAGGGTGAAAATTCATGACATCCCTGACAGAACTGGGACTCTCCTGAAGAAATTACACTACAACCAACAAAAGTTTAAAACACAGCCCTCAGCTCTGGAAAGCCCTGCAGCAGCTCTATGATGTTCCTTCTCTTAGACTGCTTTAAATCAGCCTATGTTTTGAATGGTACTTCTACCAGAGGAGGTAGACTGTTAAAGGCAAAAACCTTGGTGCCCTTTTCACAGCTATTGTGGGTTGAGCCTATTTCATCATGCTCACAAAAATGAGTTTATATGCTTTGTCGATCTTTGATGCAATATCTGCAGCAGACCTTCAAAAGCAAGACAGCCATATAATAGAATGGTTTAGGGTGAAGGGGACACGTCTCACTGAACCACGTTGCTCAAAGCCCCATCTAACCCAGCCTTGAACACCGCAAGGGATGGGGAATCCACAGCTTCTCTGAGCAACGTGTGACAATGCCTCACCACCCTCACTGTAACACATTTCTTCCTAATATCTAATCTAAACCTGTTTCTTTCAATTTAAAGCCATTTCCCCTTGTCCTATCTCTACGTGTCCCAGTAAAAACTCCCTCTTCAGCTTTCCTGTAAATTCTCTTTAGTTACTGGAAGGCTGCAATGAGGCCTCCATGGAGTCTTCCCTATTTTGTTCTTCAGGCTGAACAGCCCCAAATCTCTCAGCCTGTCTGCAGAGGAGGGGTGCTCCAGTCCTCTGAGCACCTTCAAGGCCCTCCTCCAGACACCCTCCAAAAGGTCCACGTCTGTCTTACGTTGGGGGCTCCAGATCTGGATGCAGTACTCTGGGTGGTCACCAGAGCAGAGCAAATAGGCAGAATCACCTCCCTCACCTGCTGGCCACATTGCTTTTGATGCAGCCCAGGATATGACTGACTTTCTGGTCTGCAACAGCAGTGCTGAGACATGTTGAGTTTCTTGTCTGTCAACATCTGCAATACCTTTCCATCATGGCTGCCCTCAATCCATTCTCCACACAGCCTGTAGTTGTGCTTCTGATTGCCCCAACCTTCCAAGGCTGAGTCAAGATCCCTTTCAAGGACCTTGCTCTTGGCCTTGTTGAACTTCTTGTAGTTTGCACAGGCCTGCCTCTCAAGCCTGTCAAGGTCCCTCTGGACACCATCCCTTTCCTCCAATGTGTCCACCACACCGCAAGGGCTGCTGTCATTGGCAAACTTACTGAGCGTGCCCTCAATCCTGCTGTCCATGTCACCGCCAGTCCCAGAAGTGAACCCCAAGCAATGTCCACCTGGACATCAAGCTGTAGACCACAGCTCTTTGAATACAACCATCCAGCCAATTCCTTATGCACTGAGTGGTCTATCCACCCAATCCACATCTCCTCAAAGCAGAGACAAAGATGTCATGCAGGACAGCATCAAATGTTTTGCGTAAGTCTATGTAGATTAATATCAGTTACCTTTCCCTACCCACCAAAAGTGTAATCTCACCATAGGCCACCAAATCTGTCAGGCATGATTTGCCCTTGGTGAAGCCACATTGGTTGCCACCAATCACCTCCTTATTTTCCATACGTTTCAGCAGATTCCAGGAGGATCTGCTCTGTGATGTTGCCGCACACTGAGGTGAGACTGATTGACCTGCAGTTCCCTGGGTCCTCCCTTTTTCCCTTGTCTAAAATGGGGGTTATCTTTCCCTTTTCTCAGTCAGTGGAAATTTCATCAGTGTCACAACTTCTCAAATATAATGGATAGTGGTTTAGCCACTTCCTCCACCAGTTCCATCATGACCTACAGCTGCATCTCATCATGTCCCATGGAACCTACAGGTTCCTTGAACAGTCTTGAACCTGGTCTTTCTCTACAGTGGAGAGCAGTTTTTCACTATCCCAGTCCCTGTCTTTGCCTTCTGTGATTTGGGCAGTGTGGCTGGAGCACTTCCTTGGGAAGACCAAAGCAAAAAAGTCATTGAGTACCTCAGCCTTCTGCACTATCAGGTAACCAGATCTCCTGTATCCTTCCAGAGAGGAACCACATTTTCCCTGGTGTTCCTTTGACTGCTGATGTACCTATAGAAGTTTTTCTTGTTGCCCTTGAAGATCTAGGGCAGATTTAATTCTATCAGGGCTTTGGGTTTCCTAACCTGATCCCTGGCTGGTTGGACAATCTCTGTGTACTCCTTCCCAGCTACCAGTCTGCTTCCATCCTCTGTAGCCTTCCTTTTTGAGTTTGCTTCCTTGGACCTCTCTTCCCCACAGGGTTTTTATCCCATGACTCTACCAAGATCTCTCAAGAGGCCAAAGTCTGCTCTCCCAAAGTTGAGGGTAATGAACCTGCTGTGTGCCCTCCTCGCTGCCCTAAGGATCTTCCACTCAACCATTTCATGATATCACTAGAGACCAGGCTGCCCTTGAGCTTCACAGTTCCCATCAGCATCTCCTTTTTGACGAGAACAAGGCCCGGCATAGCACCCCTCCTCAATGGCTCCTCTACCATTTGGAGAGGGAAGTCATCAACAGTGCACTCCAGGAACCTCCTGGATGGCTTATGCTCTGCTGTGTTGTCCCTCAAACAGATAACAGGGTGGTTGAAGAACGCTCTGAGGCCCAGGGCTTGTGAACATAAGGCTGTTTCTACCTGCCCACAGACAACCTCGTCTGCTCAAGTCTTCCTGGGCAGGTGGCCTGTAGCAGATTCCCACCATAATGGCACCTGTCTCTACTCTCCCTTTCATCCTGACCCATAAGCTCTTGTTCAACTCCTCATCCATCCCTACGCAGATATACGAGCTATAAACAAATCATTATGCAACACAGAAAAAAAAAAGGTGAGTGAGAAGTCAGCAGTTCTCCAAGCCTCTGTCCTCCTTGTACAAAAACAAACCCCAGGAAAGCTAGCTAGTTCTAATGATCCTGCATTTCCTGCATGGAGGAAGGACGAGAGGGAAAAGTTGGTACTGAGCTGCAGTCACTCTGGCTAGAAGCACATACCACTAGCTGGCCTTCCTCAGCAAGACAACTGCCACTGTTCCTCCCCAAAGGTACCACCATGTAAAAACCTATGCAGTGTACTATTACTCCCAGGTAACTACCATACATGCATGTACGCTGAAAGGAGATTTTTACGTTTATAAAGGCAGAGCAAAACAGAGAAACAATCAAGCAAACAAAAGCTATGACACAGAACCTGCTGATTTAAAAATACAGCACACACTGCAGCATTGTAAGAGTTCTGAAGGCAGAGCTTTAACAAAGATGTACCAGTGGCTAATTAAAGAAAAAAGATACTGTTCCAATAGCAGATGATTCATGATTAATTAGCAAAAACATGAGCGACTGAATAGACCACAAATTACATCCTCCATTATGAGAATATTAATTTTGAATGTACACATACACAGAGCTTCCACAGAAGGAACAACGTAAGAAATGGTCATGTTTACGTAGAAGTCAAACATAATTCTTTACTGGTAACAGACAAAAATCCTATAAATACAACAAACATTTTATTTCCACTGCTTTATATATAGCAATGTTACCATCTGAATACACAGGTATCCATCTGTCTCTCCATTCCTGCTTGCTTCTTCTGCTTTTTTAAACCTCTGCTATTAGCGCCTGCAATAAATAACTCTGCCAGTGGCTTTACTGTTATCAGGAATGAACCTGAGAGTCTCATCAGACACCAACTGTGCACAGAGCATGCACAAGAGGGAGAGCACAGAGCTGGGAGAGGAGGCCACCAGGGAGAGGCAGGAGGAAGGAAGGAGTGGGGGTTGGCACTGCCAGCACCAAGCTCCTCACCAAAGCACAGGCTCAGGGGATGTTTTTGTAAAGAGATAGGTCTGTAAAGCAAAGGTCATCAAATGGGAGGGGCAATAAAATATGAATCTACATACCATATGTATTTTCAGACATTTAGTGACAAATCACACTACCAGGCCACCACACAAAAGTCATGTATGCTCCATCAGACTCTGCAAAACTTAAACCCTAGACTGGTCTCCATCTTGTTTACATCTTTATATTGGCATAAAAGTAAAAAAACCCAAACAAACAAGTATTCACCATGTGAAATACGACCCTGGTGGTTTGGTTATAAAATGTGGACGGCAACCAAACACAATAAAACAAAATTCTTAACCCTCTACCTCAGCCTGTCAGTAGCATCCTCCTGAAATCTGAAAACACAAGAAAATACTCTTTAACCACTAAATAGTGGGGATTTTTTGATTTTGGTTGGGTTTGTGGGGTTTTTTTTTCACTTGTGCTTTCAGGTCTCTTGAGCATGTTCCAGCAAATGGAGGAAAAGATCAACCTGCTACTTTACTGTTCTTGCAGGCTCCTGCAAAACCCATCTCACCGCTAACACAGCCACTGCAAAGGTCAGACACATCGTTACTGTTTCCCTCAAATATTAAGCAGCCTCTCTGGAACAAATAAATAAATCATAAAGAGCTGTGCTTAATTAGAGTGGACCATGTGTGCACACATAAATAAATCACAAGCATGTGGCAAAGCAAGCACTATTTTGTTTATATATTATTCATTTTTAAATGAAGTTGTACACTAAATTAATACTCTCAGAGGAGGCTGCCCATAGGAAAAACTCTCTTTCATCAATATTCAAGTTCCCTGCAAATTATCTCCCTCTGTAATGCCTGTTCGATAATTTCACATAACTTATTACTATATGTCTGTATGTAACTATGTTTATAGCACCCCATACTTTTATGAAAAATAAATGCTTTCCTCTTCATTTATAGGGAAAACACAGCAATAACTGCCAACATCCCAATAACCCAAAGCATTGCATTTGTCTGATGGCAACTTGCAATCCTTGGTTTTGGGAAACACTTGCCCTACAGCAGTGGCTGGAGCAGAAATTATTAAACAGGTGGACACTTATTCTAGAGGTGCCAAAAAAAAAAGTCACAGAAAGAAAGCTTTGCTTTCTTTACATCTACTTTTCCAAAACCTTCACACTTGGTATGTATAAAAATTTCCTGAAATGATGACAAACATCATCTCAGAAACTCCAACAAAACTATTTTTGAAGGACCAGAACATTTTTAATAGTCAACTAACACTTTTTGCAGGCTGCCTTTGAAAATCTACCCCCATTTTTTATAGTGTGGTTTAACACACATCCATAATTGTGAGCATTCCTGCTGAACAATAACCACATCAGTACTGGAGTTTTTACCATTTAATCAGAGTTCTGCAGTTCTGTACCATGCCGGGTCTGACTACATAACAATACATAAAGAAGCAGGCAAAGATATATCTTTCAACCTAAAGACAACAGTTTAACACTACCTACCTAATCCCTGTACAGTTGCCTACAAACTGCTGGCTTACAGGGTTTCTGTGAACCAAGAGGGAAAGAAAGATGAATTTTTTTTTTTAAGAACACTACTTACTTCAGGTGACAGACAGGAACAAGAGGATGAGTCACTGCCATCCAGAGCTGCAAAGGGAAACAGTGAAAACCCCCAGGCAGTGCAGGGCTCAACAAAGTGGTGGGAAAGGGAAAGGGCACTGCCAAAGATGCTCAGCCATGCAGGACATGGAGTTCTCATGTGACAAACCTCCCCCCTCCACAGATTTCCTCAGGCATCACATGGACGATGCTTTCATCTCCATGCATAAGTTATCTGGAGACAGACAGCATCCAAACACGCTGAATCCCTGGGATCTCTCTTTTAACCTACACATTATATCCTCAGCAGGTATTTTTAGGAGTAGCATACAGAAAGGTGAGTTATTTAGAAGACAATTTCTTTTCAATATGAAATGTTGCTCTACAGCACTCACAACACGTGCAAGTTCTTACTAGTTTTTTGTCTCCTTGAATTTTGGACACAAAAATATATCTCTATCTGGTCTAACTATTTATATGACAGCGTAAGAGCCAACCCAAAATGTTCTCAGTGCAGCTAAAAGTGGAACGTGTTCTGATGTTTTCTAACAAAAACTATCAGGTTTCATTTTACATTAGCTACTGTCATTAGAGTAGGCATTGGAATTGGCAACCTCTTTCTAAAAGATCAAGCTTTCACCAGCTATTTTAAGACATGACGTATTTGAGGACTGTTTTTACTAAATCTGCTCACCAGATGGTGAAAGTGTTGGAAATTAAAGTCTGGGAAATAAATCTACAATATGAAATACGAAGAAGCTATAAGGATTCCTATAGAAATTTAGCATGAATTTTACCCCATTGCCAACAAGTTGTTGTAGTGTAATCAGAAGAGCTCACAGGTGTATTTGTTTAAAGACACAACTAAATGAACACCACTCATGAGCAAGGTACTTTGCTTCACAGAAAGCTGCGGTTTTCACTGGGCAAGCCAGTCAATACTGCATAAAGAAAGAGTCCGTCAAAGAGAATGTTGCATGAAGACACCTTAGAGTAACAGAACCCGTTAACCAAACCGGGAGCAGACAAGAGGGTCATTCCTCAACAAAACCCACATATACTAAATTTAGGGAGAAAACAGAATGGAGTTCCTTAGACAGATATCTCAGCTGACAATGTGGAAAATGGGCCACTTGAGAAGAGGCAGTAACACCTGTGGCCCAGAAATAACAGAAGGTACTACAGGTTGACAAGGAAACTGCTTCTCACAAGACTGAGATGAGCCTTGCTAGCATTATTTTTTGACATACCAAAGCTCAAAATAAAATAAAAAAAAAAGGAACAAAAGGCATTTAATCAAATACCCCAGTTATGATGACTATTTTTAATATCTTCTGACACTTCAACCAAAACTGGAGAACATAACAGCAAAGACAGCCTTGCCTCAGAGAAGTTTGTCTAACTTTGGACAGAAGCTGTGCTAGGAAGGTGTTTGTAAAAGGATTTGTAAAAGGAAGGGCTATGTCAACCATGCAGTGCTGCCAACACGTCACAAAGCTGCTCCCAGGCAGTAAGGCACTTGCTGTGGCCATGCAATCAGAAGGCTTCACCCCTTCATTCCAGTGAAAAGTCCTCCTCTATGCCAACCCATTCCAGCACACTACAAGCAGTCTTCACACAGCGTAACTGATACCTAAGGGAAGCAAATTCTTTACATAAAATACCCTTGCAGGATTTGAGCCTCAAACTTGCAAGGAAAAGGTGGAGTCTCCCCTGCACACCTGGTTACTTCCCAAGAGAAGGCTGCCTCTGACCGGCTGTGAAGCTGGGACTGACTGCACAATGTGCCAGGAGTTATTTTGCTACCTCTCAACCATACGGACAGGGTTTTGACAGGATGATCTCGCCTTAACTACCTCTGCTATTTTAATGAACGTACAGGGATCGTTCTGCAAACAGATGAGCGGCATAACAGAGAGGAAGGGCAGTAACAGTCACCATTAACTTGGAGCTACAGAACAGGGATGAAGCCCTGTCATTTCTGTCTAATTACCAAGCTGAGGTGCTAAGGGCTGACCCTGGCTGGATGCCAGGCATCTGTTCTGACGATGAAAGGCTACAGTACAACATCCCATCACTTCAGGAACTGTTATGGTCTTTTCATGGCATTACTGGCCTTCACCAGAATATACAGTGTCTATGTAGCAAAACTTTTCTTCAACTCTTTAACAGAGAGTAACTGATCTCCTCATAAACTCAGGTCAAAGTACACTTAGAAAAAAACAAATATAAGTAGCTATGTCACTTTGACTCATCTCAAAAAAAAGATCCCATTAAAAACAACACCCACTGCTACAGGATTTGATTCTCTTTATATTCACCACAGGAAACGTTAAAAACCCTGAAGAAGAATTTATAGGAAGGAGTTCTCCAAATGGGTTAGAGCAGTGATACATTATTCTTACTCTGGGCACAAATAAAGAGTAGTAATAAAGAGCAAAAAGGCCTGGATAAGCACACAAGATTTCCTTGGTGGTTTGACTTTCAACTGTTGAACTGATTGACATGTACCCCCATCTCAACCACTCTAAACGCTTTTATAATAAATTGAAGCATTAATATCAGTAACACAGAAAAATGTGTATTCCTGTAATAAGCCACATCTAACTCTAATTTTCAATCATTATCAAGCAATCAGCAATAAAAATGTTTTGTGGTTTCTAAACAAAGTCTGTAAAAAATGACATAAAAACTTTTCCAGAACATCATTTACAGGCAACAGATACCTCAGAGTGCACAGGGACCCTGAGAACCTGTGAGGAGGTACTGGCTGGAAAGGGGAAAGGAAGTAGGTACATTTTAAAAGAACTGCATTGAAGAAAAGCCTCAGAATTCAAAGAAATTGGTCTGTTTGAAATATCATATTGTTGGGTATGTGGTTATTTATTGGCAACATTCCCAGAGTTATCTTTCAGCCAACTACTGGAATAAACAAACAAATCCTACCAGTCTTAGAGAGCACAAAAGAACACACATCCCTATGAAACATTACAAAAGAGTCTCCTTTCCTGGTGTTCAAGATCATACGTGAGTATCTTTGACCTTTATGATCCACTCCTGTCCACAGTTCATGGATAAAAAAGCAACGACAAAATAAAATAGAGGGGGAAAATTCAGTTTAACAGGAAACATTTCCAGTTAGGACCAACACATACAGTAAAAACTGGAAAATGTGATCGTAGCTTCCTGGCTCCATCAGAAAAGTTTGTTTTTCTACTTGTGTGTTACACCCAAGTTTTTCCATAGGCCTCCAACTGAATACTGTTGAGCTTTGTTTTTATTAGCTTTTGGAACAGAGAACAATAATTACCCGGAGTTTAAATTCCTTTATAGGAACAATTCATTTGGAGAAAACAAAGTCAGGGAAAAAGAACCCTGTAACAATGGGAAACACCAAAGGTCTTCCAAGACTTAGATAAGGAATTAGGCACACTTCTCCATCCCCAAAATACTTAAGTGATGGGTAATTTCTTTGCTATGGTAAAGCTGCTTTATTGTTCCTAATTGGAAGCAATTAGGAAATTATTGCATATGAAATTATTTCGATCTACTGAGAAAAAAAATCTAGAGCCTGAGAAACCTTCAGATTGATTATCAAGCCAGATTTATGGCATTTTTTTCTGACTTTCTGTTTCAACCTATTTCAGTCAGTTGACACTACCAAATTTCAGTCTCTTGTATGGAAAGGGTAGCAAAAAAAGGCACTGCAACCAATTCCTCCCCTAGAAGCTGAGTTCTGTCTCCAACCTTCTGAGCCTAATGGGGTACTGTTACTAAGTTTGGTCAGATATCAGCTTACCTTTGCGGCCCACCTCAAAGTTTCCAGCAACACGCAAAAGGGAAAAAAAAGAAATGTCCTTTCCTTTCCAAAGCTGCTCCACCAGGGCAAGGTCTAAATACAACGAAGATTTAGTTTCCAAAAACTGACCACTGTGCAAAGTCTGGCACTAGTCACAAAAATTTGTTAAAACATTTCACAGAATCACAGAATGGGACCTTAAAGACCATCTAGCTCCAACGCCCCTGCCATGGGCAGGACACCTTCCAGAACACCAAGGTGCTCAAAGCCCATCCAACTTGGCCTTGAACATTTAGTCCTAGAAGGAGGGATGAGGAAGTGCAAGTAAAGCAGCCTTTATTTGCAGACATTCTGTTTTCCAACACTGCTTAAGTGCCACATTACAGAAACTGCTCAGCTTAAAAGTCAGCCTGCAGAAGTTGCTTCCTGGAACAACACCAGCACACCTCTTGCTGCTACAAGAAAGATCACCGGGCAAAGGAAAGGGAAATTTGTGCTGGTATTACAACTAATCCTTTAAAAAATATATCTTGCATTTCAAATTCAGGGCCATCAGGCTGGTGATACCTTTCCCAAAGAGCCTGCAGCCTACAGGGCAAAGACAAGGGGACAGGGATGCTAACAGAGCTCGTTACTTTACTGCCTCTGTCTCAGAGGTTCTAAGCTGCTGAACACTGACTGAAGGACTTGAAAGTAACATCTTTAACTCATGTAAGTTTCATTTGAATTTTTTTTAAAAGCTAACCTTGGGGAAAACAAACAAACAAAAAACTTGAACACCTGACCTAAATCAATAAATATCAGGATATAAAGAACATTCAAAACATTAATGTCTGAACTAAATCAAAAAATCATGCTAATCTGCCAATGTTAACCTGGTTTATTATTTTGCTGATCACGAGACACGCAGTAAGTAGCAGATCTACATCAGCACTTCATAAATCAGTCAGACAACTATAAAGAGTAAAGCCTTACAAATATGTGTAAGGACTAAGGGTAGCAGCAGCTAGATTAACCTTCAAAAGTAGTTGGAAACAGCAGTTGATGGGCGGAGGTTTTTGTTTGGGAGGTTTGTTTCGATTTTTTGATTTTTATTTTTTTTAATCCCGAACAGCTTTGCTTGTTTTAGTAACATTTTTGCCTTTCACAGAAATTTTAAATCAGTGTAATTCTGCACAAGTGAATCTATCCTGACTCATACTGGTTAATGCTGTATGAGGAATTGGCCAAGCTCTACAAATACCAGAGTTAAAAACACCATTTCAGAATTCGACTAAAACTGAATTCTGCTTGTTCAGCCATAATCAATAAACAGGAAACCCAGAACAAGCATAAAAAAATGCCCCTGATTATATGATAAACCTAATTAGTGGTAGGTTACACCTATTACTGATCCAATAGCAGTGCTTTCTTATTCAGGGGTCAGGTCACATACCTGGAAAAACAGCATCATAAAAAGGTACCAGTCTTTCTTTGTTTCCTATGCAGTTTAATATGTAGACACCACCAGTCCTCACAGCATGGCTTGGCTTTGTCTAAATTAGGATTTAGAGACATACACTTCATGTTACACAGAGTCATAAACAAACAAGAACCCCATGAAGTGTTTACTAAATACCCAAAGACAGTTGAAATGACTGACTGGCTCCTCCTGGAATTGAGCTCTGCTCAGCACATTGCTCAGTACAGTTTGTTATCTTGCCTGATATTGGAAATACCCCAGTTCAAACTAGAACATTTAATAGGGAAACTTGGCCCTTCATTTACAGAAAGGGCATGAGCTGAAGGCAAAGTAAGCCCTCCATGGGCTCTGTAGGCAATGATGCCTTTCTTACTGATGAAAAGAATTGAAACTCTTCTAGGATATTGTTGGTAATAGTTTCATACAGGACTTGATTTTATTCTAATATGCTCAAAGAACTAATTTTCTTGTGATGTTTATAAAGTTCACACAGATCAACACTGAAGATTAAGGACCACATTCACCACCGCGCTATGCTGCTGTAATGCCATTAAACAAATGTTCTTTCTAATCCAGCATTAATGGATCACACTGAGCTTTGAAACTGGGTTCAGTCTGCTCTTGATGTCTAAATAAAACTTACCAAACCAAACCCAGTGACACTGGCATTACTCTCATGTAACGTGGCTGTGAATCAGCCCTGGTATTTTTGTTTGGATTTCATGGCTTGCTGCTACCAGCACTTACACCACGGAGCATCCACATGGAAATTCTGCCCTGGACTCATCTCCAATGCGTATTTATTTCCACCAACTACCCTGCACTTCTGTAAAACGTTGCTTTTATTTTAAAAGTAACATATGAAGGATTTGTAAGAAAAAAATATTTTTACAAGGCAAGTTTTTCTTGACTGGACCTTTATGTACTTTAATAGGCACTTTATTTTTTTAACTGTTATTTGGGGTTTTTTCTTGGTATACGTGGCAGAAATAGAGTTTCAAAGCCCTCAGAAGAGGCCTCTAGTCCTGTATTTAAAAGGATATTTAACCCAAATCCTCCCTTTATTTATTAGAGATGCTTTTATGTTTTTTGTAAACCATATCTTCCCTCACATCTCAACTGCTGCTTAATAAATGTGTTAGATAAAAATAAATCTCTCTAAACTTACCATTTTGCTCATATTCCCTGAAACATCCTGTTCTTAAGCAGAACACTGGAGTTTAAAAAAAACAGTTTAATGAGGCAGCGAGAGAATCAGACACCTGTGCTTTATTCCACATCTTTTGTGTGCAAGAAATTTAATCCTCACATGCCAATAACTAAACACACACAGAGACCTCAGCACTGGGGTGCTCAATTCTGTCATGCACCATCACGTGTTGGTCCTGGTGACTCCGTGCCATGCTCTGCTAAGACTGGCACAGCACAACAGGGCTCCCACAGCACACTTTCCAAAAAACCACAAAAATCCAGTGAAGAAGCACAGTGTCCAGAGAGACAGCAAAAAGTCAGGACTCTCTCATTTGGTAATACCGAGATGGAGTCAGACACTTATGGTCACATCTCAGTTCTGCAATGTCTCAGTGCATTACAGGTCACTGTTATTTCAAACCAAGATCACAAGAGATTTCAATCAGCCAGAATTCACCTCACCCAGTGAAGTGCTGTGGCTGAGAGACCTCAGTTCAACACCCTCTTCTCTTCTCTTGATGCACATCTTGGCTATAGAGCTGTCCACGCTGAGGTTTGGAGGTCTCATCTCCCGTCCGTGATCAAGCCCAAAGTACTTTTCCCAAGATGATTCAAAATCCCTGGATCAGACAGGAGGAGGGGAAATGTTATGCTGCAGCCTAGGCAGATGCAGGCACCAGGGAAAAACTCACACCTTCTGCTACAAAGGTCTCTTCCACATTTGACATTCTGTGGTCCCTGGACATAAAAAATGGCCTCATCTATCCCAGAGTCAGGAATTTTGACGGCAGCTTTCCACTTCTGCATGAGTGACTTTTCTCTGGTCCTAAGGAGTTTGAATTTTATTTTTTTTTGTTTTTTATTGCTAAACAGTTACATTTTCAAGACAACCTGAGGAATTTCTCTTTTCCTCCAGGAAGAAGTAATGGAGTATTAGTGCACCTTCCCAGAAGGTAAGAAATTTTACTCCTCCTTGAACTCAAAAGTTTTAATTAGCTGAGGATGAAGGTACAGCTACAAGATTACAGAGGAAGAAGAACAGAGGGACAACTGTGGCAGTTATTGCTGCAGCATGGCAGGATTGCAGTGTGCATACATTTGTAGAAGTTGGTATAAATAATGAATGCTTAGACAAATAAAATTGAGATTTTTCTTTACATTAGAAACCATAAAAAGCAGAAGGGACAAACAGGACTCAAGCACTTTAACAAGTATGTCAACTCAGGTTTCTCTGATTTCTGCTTATATGTGAAAGTAAGCACCATTAGGCAGAGGAGAAGCTCCAGATGCGATTTATCATGGAAATATAAAATCAGATCCATTCTCCAATGGATTGCAAATGATAAAACACAGCCTATACATTTTCACTGGTTCTTAATCTCTCAAGACCCCTCACTCACTGCACTACCAAGAAATGAGCTTACATGTAAGGTTCATCAGAATTTTTTGGTTATAGGAACTTAGAAAGAAAAAGGAAATTTACACCTATTTGAAATATCATTTTACTGAGACATTACTGGACCAATGAATTCAGCTGGCCTACTATATTATTACCAACATGAAGCAAAGGAGGACCTCGAGAAGCACACCATGCTCACAGCCTCGAACCAAGGGGCCATTCAGCACACACGATCTATGATGTGCCGCTTGGCTTTCCTGTCTCAGAGAGTGTTGCGCTGTTCTGTTCTGTTCGATGCATCACTTCATTCCTGTGCATCATCTTGGCTCAAAGAAAACAATTCTGACTTAAGTGGAACACAGTTGTTAGTGCTTTCATTCAAACATCAAGGGGCTACTTCCTGCTACTTGCAAATCAAAGCACCATCTTTCCAAGAGCACAGTTACTTCTCACTGAGCAATGGGTTTGCATTAAGCATCTGATAAAGACGTGCGGATAAAAGGCGTATTTCACAACTCAAACAATAGGGCACACGGCAACATAAGGACAGAGAATTCACTAGTTCTTGCTTCATGCAGATCTCCCCACTGTTGCAAGAGGCTGAAGGAGGGTCACAGATGCTCAGTGGAAAAGAAGACTTTGCAGCATAAACAGGCAGTGGGAAAACAAGCACGAAACAAAAAAAAAATAGGGACAAGATTTTGAGTGCTCAACACTACCTGAAACACATCTGTAACCACACAACAGAAGATTTTCTCCTGTTTAACTCTTTTATATTTGTATGTACCACTGCAGTTTTAATAAAGTCTAGGGAAACATTGATCAATAAAGCTACTCCTCATAGACTACTTTTCTTCTACACAAAACCATCTCCAAGACCTCTGGCGTCGAGCTGGTCTCTAAAATCAAAGGAAGTAACAATATCAACATAAAACCTGGTAATTCTCAAGGCATCCAAAATTTAGGAAATATTTAGGGTTTGGGAATTGTCTCCTCTTTCAGGCCGCTTTGAAGGCAAATTTCTGATGCAGCACACACTTAAAATGCCGGGCATGGCCTCACCTGTGATTTGATAATGCACATGCAGCAAAATCTGCGAGGTGATGCTGCGTGCTAACGCCCTGATGAAACCTTGCCTAGGCTGGGTGAGAACATCACAGAAGGAGCAAAACACTTGCTACATCTCTCACCTGAGCCTGCAGAATAGATCCTGCAGGTACCTGATTTTTACCCCCAAAATGAGTTCTTTGAACTGTTCTCTGTCAAGGCTTGCTGTGGCTGTCTCCTTGGTGAGAGGATGAACACCTCTGGAAAATGGTTTGTTTTCTGAGAAAGGGCAAAGATCATCTCGTTTTGACCATATGCAAGAATGACATTAAAAAAAGGGTACATAATATCATTAATTGGAAGTTGGAGTTGAAATATACGCCTTAGTGATGTGAAAGGTACGTGAAGACTTGCACAGCCAGTACCTCATCACCACTTGCCCGCAAATGCTGTGACCAAGGCAACAGTTACTCTGGGGACCAGCATGAAAAAAGGAAGAACCTTTAAAACGTACAGAGGCATCCCAAACCAAACAATTTGCCCCCACAAATCTCAAAGATCAAGAGGTTTTGTAGGTTTGTGGTTTGTTTTGTTTAATACATTCTGGTTTGCACCACTAAAAATAATCACAAAAATTACAGTGATTACACTTCTTGAAGTGATTTTTAACTTGTCATCCTGCACCATATGCAGGGAAAGCAGAAAAGTACTTGTAAGGTGGACAGACTGCACATGGACATGAAGTATTTATAATACCTACCTATGCACACTTATTCTAAACAAAATGCTCTGATATGTTTTGTATTTAACAGGCAATCTACTAAGGAAATAACACATGCCATAGTAGTATCAAGACATACTGCTGACACCCTTGTTACATGCTGTAACATTTAATAATAAAGGAGTGAACTACGACTACAGAAATTGAAATTAATTTAAATACCCCCTTGCCTGTGTTTTCGTGTACACAAGTGAAAACTTTAGATTGCAGATTTTATCTATTAATGCTATACAGAACTGGAAAAAAGTACCAAAGGCTGTACTGACTTCTACTCCCTTTTCACACAAAAAATCCCCCCACATCACACACTGCCAAGAAATTAAAAATGCTTCTCCAGGCTTGCTGGCAGATAAATTACACCACACTGATGTGAACAACTGGTCACTTCTGATAGTGCTGCCCAAAGAAATTACATTTGGTAGAAGTTTGAGGGAGTGTATGACTTAAAAGCATCACTACCTCACACAAGAGATTCCATCTGAATTTGAGATGCAATGGATGCTAATCCACATGCTCCCAAAAGCTTCAAGGACCGTTTCCAGCAAACACACCGAAGTGCTGAAAGGTTTCTCAACTATACTAATTCTTGATCAATAAAAATTCAAGCACAAAAGCACATAACCAAATACCTATTCCATTTGATCAAGTCTTTGAGGGAATGGATAAAAAGAAATGCATTCGGGGGCTGTGAGTACCCCAGGCAATTTGGATCCTCAAAACCTTCCAAAACAACGTATTATACCCAAAGTGCACACCAAAAGAAACTCCTCAGTACAGGCTACATCCAATTTGACCCAAATGACTGCAGCAACCTCACCTCTGATACGGAGTATCTTCAGCAAAGCTATTATCTTTTTCTCAATATTGCTCTGAGAAGAGAACACAGAAGACTCCTATGTTCTATGAGCAGCTAGTGGGCAGCTCCAGATTTGAAGTATTGTATTGAATACTGTCTTTTATCACCAGAAAGCTCAAGGGAGAAGATGAGCCTTTCAAAATCCCTGCCTGTTCCACAAAAAAACTATATACAAACAAATTAAACACAGACAGACATGGCAGGTAAGGGCTCAGTGAGGGACAGCTGCTTGTCTCCTCTTTACCCTAAGGACTAATTTTTGGTTAGGTATTAAACACTTGCTCTGTCACAAAGGTCTCCAAAACACAATCAAAAAGGTACAGAATACCTTTTTTCCCAATAATCTAGTTTTTCAATAACTTTTCCAGCACAGAACAAATTAGCGAGGTGATAGCAGTTCCCAGCCCTCCCATTCCTGTTCCCTGGGAATATCACCGGAGAGCTGAAACAATATTTAAACTTCCTTCCACACTTCCTTTATAGGTTTTTTTGTATTTGTGACACAACAGATATCAAGCAGAGTGAAATGTCTGCTCTTATCAACTTAATTACAGCTTTCCAGAATTGCTTACAGTACTTCCTTGTAAATGCAGCTGAGAGCCGCACTATTAATACAGCGCATGAACATAACCAAAAAGATTAAACACTCCAGCATAAAAAGAAAGTAGCCTAAAGATAAATATGTTTATAAATAGTCAACAGAAATCAATGACCACCTTTACATTGAAAAACTTTGTTTTTTTCCCCTAGAGCCTATTATAACTGGATACACAAAATCACTTTTCTGTACTTATTAAAACCAGCTCTTTGTAGACTCTGTAGTAAATGTCAGAACAGAAAAAGACTACTTGAAATGAGAATACTTCCAGTCCATTAATCAGGTCCAAGTTTAACACAGAGGAAACCATACCTTTTGTCATTCACTTAACACTTACTCAGTAGTGTCTTTTAAAAAGACTGCAGAACCTCTCTTACTCTGCTTTCCTCCCTCTCTCTCTCTCTCTCGTACTAAAACATACTGAAAACATCATTAAACATCACGTTTACCATAAAAAAGCTGCATTTTCCACAAGGCATGTACTGTATTGCATAAGACTTACTTAACAGGACTGATTCCTGTCCTCCAACATGCAAAATCTCAATGTCAGCTGCAAAGGCCTATGTTGGCCTTTCATTTAATTTGGTTCTGAAAACACCTCACGGTGTATTTTCTGAACACTGAAGTCTAATTAATGTTACAGTGCAATAAACTACTGTGGCCTGGGTGTGGTGGGGCTGTAGGGGGGTGTAGCTGTTACTCTCCAAACTCCAGCTAGCACTCCAAGTGTAACTAGTTCTATGCACTCTGTCTACGACCCAATGGTGACCCCCTCATCTGCCGGGGTCAGTGAAAACAGAAGGTGGGGGAGGAGTGGTTGGCTTGGGGTTCTTTCCTATTTGGAGAAGCACATCCAAGAATCAATCCATCTTTGAATCCATACGTACTGTAACCCAGTTCAATGAGTGTTCAAGCTCCAGGAGTCTGGGCCTGTGCCCTCCATTTCAACATGGCCAATTTCCTTCTTTCACAGACTGTAGAACCAGCAAGAAGGTTTTCATCACAGCAAACAAAGCACAGCATATTTCAGCTCAAAGTTGAACCACGTATGCCTCACATCACACACACAGAGCTTTTGTTGGTATTTTCTCCCTGCTAGGAGAGGTGTGTTAAAAAGAAGATAATTTGGTACTACAGATTGCAAAATCTTCTCCATCAGCCTTCCCTCAACATAACTATGCCCATTCATTCTCCAAGACACTTGCCTTGCCACTCTCATGAAGTACACTGCTCCTGACACATCATCTCCTGACCTGAGAGATCAGGTGAAGAGCAGTTACGGTCAATGTCAGCACTACCTGAGCCACACAATCATTACCTGTTTGCTTTGTCACAGACCTACCTAGAGCTGTGGCAATCCCTTGGCACAGAAGCTCATCAAAGTACTCCATTTCAAGCTCCTGACCTGAACTGGTAGGCTTCAGCTTCCTGAATCATCTTCCAAATAATTTAATGGAATGCTTGAACTAATGACAGTTTATGCCATGCTGCTCAGACCTCCTCTGCCTCTTAAAGGTATGACACAAAACCTCACAATACCCCCTATACTGCTCTTCGTTAATGCCCCCAGTACTGCACAGCAGTAGCAACATCACAGACTGTGGAGAGAGTATCCTTCACCTCAACCAGCAAATAATTTCGGATTTTATTTAAATTACAAAATAATAGAATTTAATTAGTCATTATTCGTTTAAAATGTTTTCCTTCCCTTATTTAGCTCCTTCAAACTGCTTATCTCTGACTGCTCTGATCACAAACTGAGCTTTCCTTTTTTGAGAGACACTTTGTTTTCCTGAATAGCTTTAAGTAATAGTCTTTAATAAAATCATCACCATTTTGTTAGATAAGAACGAGACAACTTTAGTTTCTAATAGAAAAGGATAGTGAAAGAAAGGGAGGAAGTTTGCTGTGTTTTGAAGGTGGGTTAGTATTTCTAGTGTTACCTTCTGGGGAAAAATGCAGAAAACCCTACACTGAATTAGATAGTCAGTAAATAAGCACCAAGTAAGGGTGGGGCGGGATGAGGGAGCAGAAAAGACCATTTGACCATTTTCCCGTGTATTGGAAAAGAAAAACTGGGGACATGCAAGTGAGACAAAAAGAATTACCTTTTTCACTCTTGTTACTATCAAGATGATTGCAGTGACTGGGATGGTAACTGGTAAGCCAAAACCAGCACCAGTTTGCCTTCCAGCAAACTACTGTGAGAAATAAACTGCAAAACCAATCCTAAACTTTCCTGTGTTCCTCTCACTCCTTCTGAGCTACTTTCACCAATGAACTAAAAGAGACCTGTTAGGAAAATCTAGAATTCATCAGATATTGAATTAGTCACCTCGCAGCCAGCAATACTTGTATCACCAATTCAGCATTCCCACTGTAAGAGAGTAATGCAACTACATTTTAGATGCACATTTAATCGAGTGCTCCATCGGCTCTGAACTGAGTCCATAAATGGCTTATTTGTAATGTGAATGATGCTGGAAAGTAAGATCCACTGATCTTTAAGAAGGTCCAGGAGAAAAAAGAAGAGCAAACTAAAGTCTGATTTAACTACAACTTCCTGAGCACAAACTGAGGCATTTTCAATTACCTTTTATCAAATACTCACTGAAACAGAGGAGATTAAATTAAGTGCACTTCAACTGAATCATTTACTGGAGAATCAAGCAGTCTCAAATTGCTCTGCAGCTTGATAAAGACTAGAAAATCCTGCCCTTCTGTCATGTAAGTGAAAAGCAAGTACAAATGTATTATATATTATATTCATATGACACAAAGGCTTTTCTAAGATTAATATTATCTTAGCATTAAGAACATAAAGATACTGATGTTTACTAAGTAGGATTTAACACACAAGAAACAAAATCCTTTGTGCTTAATTTCTTGAACTTATATTAACAAAGTCCAAGACCGCCACTGGGAATTTCCCAAAGCAGCAAAGAATCCATCCCTTATCCAGATACAAGCAAGTCAGCAAGCTCAAGCTCCAGTTTCTCAGGTTTTACCATTGTCCGTCATGTTGTCACAGAATCACTTTCACATTTTTCTTGGTTTAAAGATTAGACTAACAATAATCTCAAAGATTACTGGGCTAATTGCAACATCATCCACAACGCAGTAACGTGGGTCTGAAAGATTTGTACACAACTATCACCTGCTCCCCTAGAATGTTATAGTTTCTACCTTTCCTCATACTAGTTCAGTGTAGCATGTCATAATTAAACCTTAAAAGTTAAACAATCACATAAATTTTTAGTAATAATTTTTGGCTCTTGCACTGCATAATTTTCTACCTGATGTACTGTTATAGTTTTGAGATGTTAAAGGAAAAATTCTCTCCCTGCCACTAATTCCCCATGCCATTAGTTAACAAAACAAGTAGTCAACTGCTACCAATCCTGCTTAATCATTTTGGGTGGAGGGCACACTGGGGGAAGGTGTGGCAGGGAACTGGTGTGCATTTTCTCTCTTGTTTTGGGGGACATCCACAGCTCTAGCTGAATGCTGCAGCAGTGTGTGTGTTGCTGTCAGAGAGAAGCCATTCTCCTGCTCATTGCTGCTGCTGTTTAGTGAGCTGAGTTTTCTGAGAGAGGGAGAGAGAAGAGTCACAGCTGCTTTCGGGACACGCTGCAGACCTTTTCTTTCCTGGGAACTATCACCATCCCTCCACTCCCAGCTTTTCCTTCTTCGTTTGGGACAAAGGACAAAGAGAGAGAGAGAGAGAGAGAATTCATCTGAGTGCTCACCCCTTGTCTCTGCCTTGCTGGGAAAAGACTGAGAATTCACCTTGTAGCCAGCTGAGGTGGGACACTGACACTGTCCATAAATACAACTGCTCCAGGAGGAACCTACCGTTCTGGGGGCTGTTGTCTTTTGGTTTTACTTTTGGTGCTGGGGGAGTAGTTTGCTCTGGTCTGTTTACAGTTATATCTACATATATATGTGTATATATATATATAGTAGTTAAGAGCAGTTATCCTTCTTATATCCATTTTCTAAATAAAGTTCCTTTTTCTAAAATTTAATAAAGAGTGATGTGATTATTGTGGAGGAATCCTCTCCTCTGCTTTTTGGTAAATATTTTGGGTTTTCCCTCAAACTAAGACATGCACTTGGGCACAACCTGTGTCATCACCAGGCTCTTTTAGACCCCTGTCCTGATGTTACCTTTTACAGGTCTAACCTTTACAGAAACCCTGAAAACCAAGAGACAGCTTCAGGAGGGCAGACCTCACAGTTTTAAGGCCACCAATTTCAAACTCAAACCTGTTTAACAGCTGTGTTCTGTGGGATACATTAAAGAAACACAGTACACTGATATCCAATCTTTTTCAGTATCTGAAGATCTTAAAACTTGTGTCACTGCCCTAGTAATTTAAAGGTATTTAAAGATTAAAATGAATAATTAACAGCAAATTTGAAAGGATAAATTCTACATTTAAATCTTTACAATCAAACAATTGCTTCTGATTTAACTTCTTTGGAGAAAAAAATCCCACTAACTTACTAAATTCTCTCTCTTACAAAAAACGTTATTTCTACATTACTCAAGTCCTACACTTATACTTCATATGTTGGCAGTACCACTGTCAGAATCTTCCCTGCATACAGACAGAGGCAGACATCCAGGAGATCCATTAATTCAAAATCAGAAACTCTTAAACAACAACCATCACTCGAATCAGCAACCTCAGCTGACAGGACAAACAAAACACTACTGAATTTCTGGGTTTAGTATTTCCCTCTTCTGCAGGCAGCCAAAATAATCTGACACATTTATGCATGTCAACTTTAGCAGCAGATGTCAAGCAAGTTAAGTTGTTTGCCTACTCCCCATCCACCTCAAGCCTAAAACCTTCCAAATGGAATCCCAGAACATTCCCTGGCTAGAAGCTGTGTATGAAGCTGTTTTCAACAGGGGAAAAAAAAGGTAAAGATTGTTTGGGCTAATCCAGCAAGAAAGAGGAAAATGTTGGGTTTTCTGATGTTCATAGAGTCCCAGAGAATGGAAAGAAAACATTACATATCCATCTTTTCCATATGAGGAACTGTGATTTCTTGCATAATGCCACAACATAGATAAAATATATGATGCTTTCCTCTACAAATGATGGGCCTTGGCAGAGATTCTGAAAAACAAAACTGATCTAGTTTTCACAGAAGTCCCTCTTACCTCAATCTTCACCCTAAATTTCTTGGGATGCACATTGGACTGCATCCAAATTTCCCGTTCTCTTTGGAATTTCTGACTCAATAACGAGATGAGCATAGTGAACTCACAACTCCAGCAATGTAACACACGGCACCCTCAAAATGAGTTAGATGGAATTGATTTGTGTTACAAACAGACGTTTCAGCACAAGGGCTGCTTCCCAGTGCAAGGAATCAGGTCTATAAATGAGTAATAATGCATGGCCTTCCATCGTCTGTGGGAGAGCTGCATTGCATAAACACTAACAGTTCACTCGGCTGAACTAACTTCATACATTTTCCAGCAAAACACAACACAGAAGCGCATGCTGAAGATGTATTTATTACAAAAATGTTGACACAGGGAAATAATGACTATCAAAAAGCAAAATATATATACTCATATATACACATGCTAATGGGAACAGTTTCAAATCCTCTCATCCGGAATTCAAAATGAACCAGGACATGCAATCGCACTACATCTCGTTTTCTGTTTCCATCACTAAGAAGTGAAGTCTGCCATTAGCACCATTCAACTCTACCTGGTTGCCTGAGAACTGACATTTCGAATGCAGTAGTTGAGAGACTGTCCCTCATCCTCCAGTGTTCAGCAGCACATACTGGAAAAACCCTAATGGCAAACCACAAGCACAGAATAAACACAGCTCTGAGGCAAGCGCAGAATGGGGGCATGGATGTTTCTCTGATTAACAGACTAGTGCAGTTAATGAAAAATATAAAAAGTCAAGATAAAACCACATCCAGAAACAATAAATAACCTTCCCTGCAGCAGTAACAGGCAACACACTATTTCCAAATAGTTGTTTTGGTCCAAATACTGAGGAGCTCTATAAAGGTAAGTTTATCCATAAAGCACAGACAGGCCTATTATTCCAACAGGAGGCTGCATTGCCTGCCTTGGCCTCTTTACTATCGATGGTTTCTTTCCTTTCCTTACTTCCTTTTCATGAAGCCTAAGGCCCAAGGAAAGGCTTTCTTTTTTCCAGAACTGAAAATAATCCCTGGACATCTGGAAGCTTGCATTAACTCAGCTCTCTCAGGTTTGCCACAGACATCAGGGAACACTCACCGACACAGATTCCAGCAAGAAAATTGTTAGTTATTTCTTCCCCCTAATATATGGATTTTCAATTCAAATATTTTTCTTCTTCTCAGGAACAAGTATTTGCAACATTGCATAACAGCCTGCAGGGCTTTAAAGTTCCCATGGTATGAGAATAGAGCTGGAATTTGGGTGAGAGATTTTGGGGTTTTATTTGAGAGAGCAGAAGGGAGTGGATCTTTTTTCGTGTGCTAATATACCAAAACAGGTATCTACCATCTCACTGTGCTTACATAAACAAGAATCCTCACCATGATACAGCCAAGCTATTTGTTAGATTAGGGTTACTCCCACTTAAAACAAACAGAGGAATAGAAATATCTGGAGTTATGGCACTTTCTAGGACAAGTATGTTTTTTGGACTTGCTATCAATGAAATCCTTCCAGATTCACTTTTTGAATTCTTTCAAATGTTCATCATGGCTTACCATGGCATTCAGAACAGCCCTATACCTTATTCAGGCTGTGTGGTAGTCCAGCACTGCTCTGAACATGCAAATGTAGGCACACCACTGTACAACCACGGCTCACTACTAGTCCTCTGCCTTTCCCCTTCTGACACCTGCCATTCGATCCGCTGTGCACTACTGGGGCCTCCTGAGCATCAGGCTCCTGCCTTCCAGGGGAAGACAATCCTCGAGCCACAAGTAAGGGACAGGAGCCAGGTCAGACCCTGGTATGGCAGAACTGTAACTTTTTCATATTTTCCATTCCCATGGGTGCATTCACATTTTTCTGTATTGGACTCCATTTACAATTTTGTGGCTTAGTTAAGCAGGATTGGAAGAGAATTGTGTAATTCTTTATATCTGGCCCTTAACTACCCTGAATAAATTAGTACTTCATTACCTCACTGTTCACCTGCTCTTCCAAATCATTTATACTGCCAACACAACAGGGAGTAGAAATCTCCTCTTATTTTTTCCAGTATGTATTACAGTGTTTCCAGCTTTCCACAGTTGATACTGCCCATTCCAAAATTTATTTATACTTGGAAGTTACTGTTTAATTTGACATTTGGGGCTACGGAACACAGTGCTTTCTGCAGGGGAAAAACACCCCACTGTCTTACTCATACTCTTCATTTTGGCAGTCTCCCTCAGAAACACTTTGTCTCATCGCAGAGATCATTATCCTGAGATCATGCAGCCTGTGCAGGAATGAGCTGTGTGCCATTATGTCTCTCGCAGTAACAGACATGATTCCAGTTGCACACAGTTACAACACATCACACTTTGTCCCTATTGTATTGCTCTTGACTCCATTAAGAATGACAGTTTGATCTATTATCTGCAACTTGGCTCAAAGAGAATATAAAATAAAGAACTGGAACTTCAGGATAAATACTGAGCAATGCTACTTGGAAAACTAGAGTTTTAATGTCATTTCAGCACACACAAAAAAAATGCTTTTTCCATGTTTACAATACACATTTTGGCTTTTGTTAACATTTAATAAAATTTTAAGTCTAACTGCTACTGCAGCCTCAGTGCAGGATGAACCACCAATCTGGTGGGCCTCTTGCCCCATGACCACTAAAGCACAGGGATTTATTTTTGAAGCGTTAACAAAACACAGGATGCAGACCTGGTGAGACTTCACATATTTGAGTAAGATAGTAAGTAAGAGGAGAGACAAAAAGCAGTAAAACAGCTGAGGGATTACGTTTGTAAAGAAATCTAACTCGGCAGCTTATGCCTAATAACAAGCCAGTGCGGGGCTTGCAATTAAGTTACTTGAGATTAACAAAGAACAAAGTTTTCATAAACTTGAAGTAGGTGGCCAAAGTTTAGACTAATGCTTAAGAGCTAACAGATGGAAGATGAAATCAACAGCCATGGAAACCTGGACTAAAACTTCCAGGCAGCACACACACCTTGATTCTATGCAATACCTACTTATGGTAAAAGATAATAATGGATTTACTTTTGTGCCCACCAGCTTCAGCAACTGACACCTTATAATGCAATGAAGAGCAGGTACAAACAAAGATCTAGGCCTAGTTCTCAAAATACTGTGGAAAGTGACAATCTGCATAGCAGTTAAGAGGTTGCCCTGAAGCACAACAGTGTATTACGGACTGCAGTAATGAAGCCAGGAGGAAAACAGGTCTCTGATCAACTGATAAAAGGCAAATTTTGAGCACATAAGTAAATACCTTGCTAAGTATTTGCTTAAGTTGGAGTGGGGTAGGGAATCAAGAGAGTGATTATTCCCCTGTACACTGAAGTATCCTAATTGTCCTTGTTGTTACACACAGATCTTCACACTACACATTATCAAACATTTCACAAGAAAACATGAGAGCTGGGGGTCTACCTCACCACTGCTTACCATGTCTAGCAACTAGAAACTGGCTTACAGACAGTAATATCAATCTTTATTCATCTATATTGTAGCCATGTAGCATCACTCACCAGCACTGATTTCCTGAAATACTTAAACAGGAAGATAATGGTAATGTGGGATAGAAGGTACAGGCAACCAAATACAAGCAACCAGTGTGAGTTACAAGTTAGTTTATTTAATATTTCCTGAAAAATCTCTTCTTTCTGTGGTTTTCTTAGTGTTCTTTCTGTTTCATCTGTCTTTTCAGATTTTAACAGAAATCACTGCTTGAAGCAGAATGCAGACCTACTGCCAGGAGGTCTCCCATCGAAGCCGGGATCACCGGGGCTGACCCTGCTGAGCTCCCGAGATCTGATGGGATTGGGCATCAGGGTGGCATTTACCTGCCTTGCATCTTCATAGGGAGAATATTTTCAGCACTTGGGAGGAAGGGAGAAGAAACTATCTGAGAACTGCAAGCACACGTTACGGAGGACACAAGCAGCACTAGGTATCCAGACCTTGGCTTGTCAGAGGTGCAGTGGCTGCACAGTTCTCTCCTTGTTTGCTCTGGAAAGTACACAGCTCCTGACACCCAGTGATGCTGGTTTGCTGGCATGTGGATTGCAACAGCCCTAACAACACCCATCTGTCACTTCAGCCCAGTAGCAAGGGGAAGATCAGCTAAGGGAGACTGCAGTGGAAGATACAAGGAGGTCAAACAGGAGGAAAGACAAAACCAGAAGAGGTGGCAGCCTGTGCTCGTCTCCTGTCATTCCAAATTAAGTGACTGCAGAAAAGCCTGCACAACAGCATGTACTGATAAATGTGACTGAACAACTTAACCTAAAGCAGAAACCTGTACTGCTGTAATTTTGAATCTTAATCTCTAACTTTTTCACTAATCTTGCATTATTTCCCATTTATATCTTTAGATTCTCACAGGTGGCTAAAGTGCTAAAGCTGAGGGCTGTGTACAGTTGGGTATTGAGCATCTCCAAGGAAGAACATTCTACAACCTCTTAACAAACAGGAACAACTCTCCCAGTGAACTAATTTCTTCTTACATTTAAACAAACTTCTCAATATTTCCGTTTTTGCCCACTGCCTCTTATCCTGTCAGTGGGACAAGAAGCTGACTCTCCTGGTCTTTATTCCCCACTCCTTTATGAGATATTTATGCATCCTAGCAAGATGCCCTCTGAGCCTTCTCTTCTATGGGACGAACAGTCCCAGCTTTCTCAGCATGTCCTCACGTGAGAGATTCTCCAGTCCCTTGGTCACATTCATGGCTCCTTTGCTGAGTTCACTCCAGTATGTCCATGTCTCTTGTACTGGCAAGCCCAGAACTGGGCACAGCACTCCAGGTGTGGTGTCACCAGTGCTGTACTAGTACTCCCTGCTTTTGCCAAGATATCTCAATGCATGCTGAGATGCGGGCGGAGAACTATCCATGTTTCATGCCCAGTACCAAGACATTCAAGTAATTTAATAAGGGTGCAGTAATTTAATAAGGAGTGTAGTCCTGGATTTCTGTAGATTGTCCTACAGCAAAGAGTGATCTGATGCACTTCCACGTTGCAGTAATTAAGGATCACTCAAATGTCATCACAAACTAAGATGACAACTGCACTAAGCTTTCAACTTGTAAGTTAGTGGAATTGGCCAAAAAGGTCACAAATCCCACACAAAACCCCCTGACTTACAAACATGGATCTGAGTTTGCCATACTCTGGCTAACCAGAGCAGGAATTCGCACTCCAGTTCAACTGCCTATCTCAATTCTTATTCTGACACACAGAAGTATTGCTATTCTGACACTGCGACCTGCTCAGCAAAGGAAATGGGGCAATGAGGAACATTTGCATTTTTTTTTTAAAAAAGAAGAGTAGCCACAAGAAGAAAGTCAACTCCGCAAAACAGTTCCTTCCTTACTCAATGCGTGGAACCCAATGGCACAGAAACAGGGGGTAAAATTGAGAGGCAAAGGGAAAGCATATCACAAAGGACCTGAGAACCTGGGAGGCCAGTGCAGACTAAAAAGCAGCTCTCTGGGGAGACTTCAGTTCTGCTCACACAACTGACAGTGGTACCACTGTATGCAAGCAGCAGCTGAACAGGTACTGTCACTTCAGGAAGGCTTGGTCTGTAGGCTCTAGTGTTTTGTACTGACATTATGTCAGCTGCTCTGTGACAAGCCTGTGTCCCACTCTCCTTACTAACAATGCGGAACCACCTGCTGAAACCTACAGGAACAGGTGCTGGATTCTCTTCTGACTAATGCATCGTTAAAATAGCTCTTAAATTTAACCACAGAATCTCTCTGTAACAGGAATAATGTATATACTAAAAATGCATATTGTATTACTTTTCATTTTCATACTCTAAGCTATGATTGAAAAGCTGGCAATTACAATGTCAGGAAAAAAAGCATAACTCAATAGTGATCAATTGTGCTCTAAAAATTATCTGGACTTTTAAAAATAGTTCTCTGATGTTAGGGGGAAAAAAATCTCACCTCTAAACCACCAAAACCTATCTCACATCTAAACCAAAAATTATTGTTTTGTCACAAAAAAAATATTACTTAAAATCACAACGGGTTAAACAATGATATGGAATTGGTCTCCCAATTGTCATTTTCACTCAGCATGTAAGTAAAACATCAAAGAACACACACATACAGTAGTCACAGAGTGGCTGGAATAAACTTTAAAGATCATGTAATTCCAACATCCCTACTGTGGGCAAGGTTGCCACTCACTAAATTAGGTCGCCTAGGGCCCCATCCAGCATGGCCTTGAACACTTCCAAGGATGGGGCAACCTGTTCCAGTGCTTCATCACCCTCTAAGTAAAGAATTCCTTCCTAACATCTAATCTAAACCTGTTCTCTTTCAGTTTAAAACCACTGCCCCTTATCCTGGCACCATCTGCTCATATAAGAAGTCCCTCTCCCTCCTTTTTGTAAGCCCCTGAAGGCTGAAGGTACTGGAAGGCTACAATACAGTCTCCCCTCTCAGCTGTCTCAGCTGTTCTTCAGTGGAGAAGGATTCCAGTCCTCTGAGCATCTTTGTGGCCTCCTCTGAACGTGCTGCCCTCGTCCTTCTCGTGCTGATGATCTCAGATCTGGACACAGTGCTCCAGGTGGGGTCTCATCAGAGCTGAGTAGAGGGTCAGAATCACCTCCTTCCACCTGCTGGCCACACCTCTTTTGATGCAGCCCAGGATGCAGTTGAGCTCTCTGGGTTGTGAGTGTGCACTAATTTAACGATAAATCTAGGACTGCTTTACCCTCACCATATATTAGATCACAGAAAAAAAAATTAAATGCAATAGCAACACCCGAAAGAAAAAGCACCAAACTGTTAGCAACTGTAACAAAAACTATTGAAAGAGATCACCGCATCATACAGTGCAACTACACAAAAGCTCCATTGTAAGGCCTAGCCCTATTAGAAGCTAACCAGGTATTCCTTTTATGGTACAACTTCAGAAAATCTTATCTTTTATTGAGATTTGACCAACACAAGGCTACCTACCACCTAAATAAACCTTACCAAGAAGTACTGCTTGGCTTGTGGGCCTCTCAGTTGTGACTGTACCGTTATTCCTACAAAGCTCTCAATGAAAAGAGGCATCAGCAAATTCCAATTAAAGCTTACCTAGATTAGTATCAACAGCCAAACTAGATAGGGCACACTCAGCATATTGATCAGTTAGTTATCAATATCTACTCATCTTTTTAAGTCTTCCTATGATTGAGGGAGGAATCAATTTGTAGGTTTCCCCAGAAACATGGTAAAATGCCTTTATTCCTCTTGAAAAAAAAAACCAAACTTTAAATATACTTACAGAAGAATGAAGTCAGGCGAGTATTATCTCTAAAATAAGAAACCAACAAGCATGTTCTTGGAAATTAAAATTAGATAATGACAGGTTTCAGGTGTGATACTTCTGCCTCCAGAGTAAGAAGGCCAGTCAGTATTTCTCATTCCCTGGTTTAACTATTCTTGCAATCAGTTACAGCAAGAACAAAAAGATGTACCAGATCATTTTACTGAGATGTATTTCCTACTGACCTAATTTCAAGGAGTTATCAAGAGACTAAGACATGGTCTTCCAAACTCTCTCTCTTCAACAATGCATTCACAAAATTGGAAGACAAAAACACACACACAAGATAGAAGAGCTCTGCCACTTGAATACTTGGCCTTTACACACTCAGTCCCTCAAATATCCTCGCTCTTCACTGATTACCATCACTGGCCTTCCTAATCATATTGAATATTGCCATCCATATACCATGAACATCTCCTCAAATGGAATAGACAGCTCCAAGCAGTCATGAGAAACTTCACTCCTTTGAGCACTGGCATTACTGTCACTCATTAACAATCCCTTCACACGTCCTTCATTTGGTCACCATCAGAAATCAGTGCCAGACTGAGGAATGGTGTGCTCACCTGCCCTCTAACTTACGGCAGGGAAGGTGAGAACACTCTGCCTCAGGGACTGCCAGCAGCTCTACTTAATCTCTACTTCAAAAATCTCCTGCAAGTGCCAACTGCAAGGATTATACAGCTTTTTACCTGCTATACAGCAAACAAAGCAGTTGCCAAGATAAAGCCATTCCATGCAACCCAGCAGGGTGACAGACTTAAAAGGTAAGAAGAAAAGCAATAACTACTACTACCCATTGCTCTCTGTGGCTATACTGGAGTAAAAGACTCATGCACATTTGAAGCCAAGAGATGAAAAGAAGGGGATAATCTTCAGTTCTGTACACGATTCTGCTGTTCAGATAGAGCTGTCGGCCACCTCCTGCACTCTGACATCAGGGTTTGATTTTGCCAGGGATTTTCTTCCCCCTCCATGTACTTCTATAACATTCCCACATACAAGGGATTAGGACAGGACAACTCACTTCTACCAGCAACCCTTGCCAAACACTAGTATTTAAAATTAGCTTTAGATCATGTAACAAATTGCAAAAACATAAACAAATTTCATCTAACATGTATCAATTCCAGCCATATTTTTTGACACTTTTCTTCCTTCTTGTCAGATTTTTTGGGACTGGCAGGCTAGGCTAAGAGAAAATGAGGTTTTAGCCCAAACCCCAACTACATCTGAATCTACAACCAAGATGTCTTCCTATCTCTTAAATCTCATTATCCCCCATTAAGCACAGGAATTTACAAAGTAGAAATTAAATGTCAGGTTTTAAAAATTACAGTTGTATGCTGGTTTTAACATGCTTTCGCCACTGTAAATCCGTTTAGTTAGTTGCTGTCCCCGTGATTTTCTTGCAAATGCAGGTTTTCAGTTTGGATTTATGTCTAACAGATGCAAAAGCTGTCTATTTTCAGTGTTGGGAGACAAAACACAGTACATTATCCATCTAATCTATAGATTAGCATAAGCAGCATAACCCTCTTTTCACAGCACTCAGGAGAAAGCAGCTGAAACTCAGACAAACACACCATGTGTTGTGACTTCCAAGTAAAACGCAAAATGGAGCAAGGAAGGGGTTTGGGCTGAGCTCTGTTAGTTAGAGAAGAGGAATGGGGGGATGCAGTCAGGTTTATTTCTCAAAATGCTGGACCTCCCTTATTTTATGGAAGACCTCTTTACATTCAGTAGACTAAATCTGGGATGAAAAAAGAACAACTCGGCTCTGTCTGACCCAGTTATGAAATTGCAGTCAGGTCATATTCAGACTTCCAGAGATGACCTAATATACTGCACATCAAAGCTAGACCAACCTATTTCTTTATTCTTTGTTAGATGAACCTGAAAGTTTGTTCAGAGGCCTGGCTCTCATATGCTCTGAACATTTCTGGCTCTGAGACAAAGCTGTTCCATGACTGCAAGCAAATTTCACCGCTTTGCTATATACTCTCTTCTTTGCCTACTCTGCATTTCATGTGAGAATCCAGGAAAACCAGAACCCAGATCACAAAATCATCCAGGTGATCATGACAGACAGAACTACATTAAAGATCTTTTCAAGTCCCTTTGAATTTCCATGGACTAACCAAATGCTGAGACACTGTCCTAAAGTGAAACATGTTCACAGAGCAGAGACCACCCAGGCAAAACTCATCCTTAACATAAAACCTCCAATATGCACAACAAGGTATTTTAAGACTCCCTTTACCAGAATTTTGAGAGCACAACAGAGCTTTTTCTAGGGTATGAATCTTAAATAGCTTGAGTTTGTTCCACGCATACATGTCATTCCTCACGACCTAGAAAAGGAGATGAAGGCAATTAACTGAGGTAGAGACAAAGGGTAAGATGACTCCAGGCCCAGGTCTCCAACAGCTCCCATAAAATGGTCCCTCCTCTCAGCAAAGGAGGTACCATCACAGAGTTTGCACAGCACAGTCAGTGAAAATATCTGAGTCAGCAGAGCAAACCAAACTAGAACATAAACCGCACCAATCACAGTCCATCCTCTGGCTACATGCAATGGGACAAGAATACATGTAAACCCTCAATGTAAAAGCTGGGCTGTCCACCTATTTGGTTTGACTGCTTACACGACAGGAATCAGAAATAAGCAGCTTTCTTTCTGCTATCTGTGGCTCTTTCTCTAAGCTTTTTTCGGAAGAAGATGGCAACCACACTACCCACATGCACGATGCCTACAGCAGGAGAAACTGCCAACTGCACCAGCCTCCCACCAGCAGAACTGAAACCATCTGAGCTCTGAGGTTTAATCTGATTCAAGTTAACCAACCTCCTGAACCACTCAGCAAAACATATTTTACTTTTTCCCTTTCAGGAATCCCTTCTTCCCTCCCAAGCACTTCAGAACACTGCTCAGAGTGACTAGCTTTTCTGAAAACAGATTTTTTCAAGTGACATGACAGACTGATCTGTGAAGAAGACAAAATTCATGCCTTTATTTGCAACTCATATACTCAAGATGTAGTTTTCCACATCTTCAAATAGACAGCAAAAATAAGCATAAAATCTTGACAGCATGATAAATATCAGTTTATCAGGTAATGGGTACACTCTAAATGCAAACTTAATTAGAATAGAATTGAAAAGTTAAGAAGCCATAAAAACATTAATAAAATACTGTCAAAGAGTACAGATACAGATAAAAAATTCCCATTCCTTTGCCTAAGTCATTCCCTAAAGTCTGTTACTTTTACAGACATATTTTGCTCAGTCGTGCATGTACTAAACTGTGAGTGCTGTAAAGCTCTGCTCCTAGGATAAAAATCTGACCTAATTTTTGCTGGTATTAAAAGCCTCTACAATAAAATAAATTCTAAGAGGACAGGAGCAGCTTTCTCCCCCACCGTGCAGGTTTTCACATACTCATCTCCCAGCTGAGGGACTCCAAATGAACCCTCAGGGAGAGGATGGTGTCAAGCCCACACCGTTAACTTTCAAATCACAGCCTTAAAAAGACCTTCTGATGTAACCACACATTTGAATTACAGCAAGTGTAACACTGAACTTGAGGACTGTACCATAAAAAGACTAATGCCTTGAAAAGATAAAGCAAAAGTAGCCTTGCACATGACACACCTTTAAATCCGGGAATGAGTGACTGGCCAAGCTGCAAGTTTTCTCAGTATTTCAATTTTACTTTCAAATTTGTGTTGATGTTTTTTTCTTTTAAAGGTAGTAACAGATACTCAGTAAGCAGGGAGAGTTTTTACAGATGCTGTCAAGACAGTTGTCTATGATTCCTGCTTTCTTCAGAGCTGACAAGACAAATTTTGTGTATTTCTACCAGGTAAGATTAGTCACTCCAGCGCCCCAAAAGGATTCTTGCATTTAATGAGCCCTTCCTTCCCTTTTTGTGTTCCATTAGTATAATCCAGTCAGAGTTCAGAAGCATCTCTGCAAGTAACAAAAGGCATCATTTATTAGCACCTGAAACAAGCAAAATGCTTCATATGTAGTCAACTATCCACTTCATTTGAGCATCACACAGTTAAAGATCAATTATTCATTTGGTCTAGTACAATGCAAAGTTTTGACATAGCTGTCCCATTTGCTTGTTTCTCGAAAATCACTTGTGAAAGTATTCTTTTGTGCAAAGGCTTTATTTGATTTCTTGCTAACTGCTAATGCCAAAAGAAAAACAAACACAACTTCCTGCTATTGGGGAACACTGTACTGAAGACTTTTTATATATTTTCTTTATACTTATATTCTTACAAATTATGTATGTGAGAAGCAGATGATAAGCAGCAATTTGGCAACACTTCACCATCTGCTATTTGCAGATCTAGTCAAATTCAGAGTTAATTAAAGACAAGCAAAGAGCCATCTTCTTTCCTGTTATGACTTCAGGTAACTTGGGTAGCTTGTTCCCACTTACTCCAACACAATCATAAATCTGCAACATCATAAGGGCAACACAACGTGCACTCATAATATACCTGTTACTCTTCTATTTTACTTGACAAAAAGATACTAAGATCACATCAACTTTATTAGAGTGCCATAATCACAGCAGGCTATGCAAAGCCCTATTCAGAAAAAGTATAACCTATCTACACCAAGAAACAGAAATTATAGAAAGGGTTATAGAAAATGCCAGTCAGAGAAAAGCATTTTAGTCACCTTGCAACATCTTTCACCTTTTATTACATCCATATTTAAGCAGCAATGTTTGACTGAGCATGAATGAAGAATCAGGTGACCCTTTGCACCACTACACTGGTATCAGGCTACCTGGTTGTTCAGTCTACACCTCCTACACTGCTTGCTTCTGCAAGAACCAGCCCATGTTAGAATGCCACCCTCCCTCCTGGGGGATCCCAGACACTCTTCTCTACAGCCTTGGGTCAGTTGCCTCCTCCATTTACAGAACTTTTCTGCCAGCGCTGGGAAAGAACTGGAATGGGTGTGACAAGTCCTCCCAAGATGCCGACTCAGGTGCATGAAGCAAAGGTTTCTGCTCAACTGCAAAGAGCAGTAACCTGAGCTTGCTCTTTCGCAACAGGTTGGAAAGCTCTGCTCCCTCAGACCGCAGCTGAGCTGCACCAGGTCCAAAAGCTGACCAGGCTGCTGCACAGCAGCTCCCCGTGGCTGGCTGCCAACTAGAGCAATGCTGGTGGAGCCGTGCTCCCCGAGATGCCGGCTGCCAGCTGCCCCTGCCTGCTGCTCAGTGCTTCTCAGCCAGCTGGAAAGCAATCCATAAAAACATCACAACTGCAAGGGTGTGGGGGACATGGGTTCAGGAGCTATTCAAGGATGGGTAGTCAGCTTGAGGATGTTGTGGGAGAGAGCAGGAGAGGGCTATGAGCTGAAAAATGGCAAACCGTCCTCCTTCCATCAAGCAGAAGCTGATGATGGGTTGAGAGATAATTACTGAAGAGTAATTATACTAAAACAGATTACTTCTGTAGATTTTTTTTTAATTTTTAATTAAATGCCAAACATCAGTGTTCCTGCTCTCTCCTCCTCATTTTCGCAGCAGCAAAAACTTTCAGAACTGATTGTGAGAGCATCATAGAAGCAAACAAGCTCTGGTTCACCAGTGCTCCACTGAAGCTTATCTCCTATGCGACTGTCACGTAGGAAATGGGGCAAATGGGAATTTATAGAGCCTGATTTGGGTTAAAGGCTATTATGTTTAGACTAAGAGATGCTGAGCCACTTGAAATTTTATGTCTAAATATTTAACTTCTTTCTAAATGCCAACATTAAGTGCTCAACTTCTGAAGTATCTCTTTGCAAGAAGTAAACTACTGCATAAAATCAAAATGAATCCAGGCATACTTTAGTATTTCTAAAATTGCACTTCATGCCACAAGTACCAATTGCAAATTCAGCCCAGTTCACATCAGATGTTGAACTTTGTGTTTCCCGGGTGAAGACTGTCATGGTCTAACCCCAGCTGGCAGCTAAGCCCCACAGAGTTGCGGTTTGCTCATTTCCCCCTGCCAGGAGTGGGGAGAGCATCAGAAGAGTCAAAGTGAGAAAACTCATGGACTGAGATAAAGGCAGTTTAATAGATAAAGCAAACGCCAGACAAGCAAGCAAAGCAAAACGAGAGGTTCATTCCTCACTTCCCATGGGCAGGCAGGTGTTCAGCCATCCCCAGGAAAGCAGGGCTCCATCACACATAACAGCGATTTGTGAACAAAAACACCACCCTGAAACGTCTCCCCTTTCCTCCTTCTGCCCCCAGCTGTGTATGCTGAGCACACCACCATTCTGCGTGGGATATCCCTGGGTCAGCTGAGGTCAGCTGTCCACCCGCCCAAGTCCTTGTGTACCCTCAGGCTCCTCACTGGTGGGCAGGATGGGGAGTAGAAATACTGAGGTTAAAAAGGAAATGCTGATTGCATCACCAAGAGCATTCTCCTGACATGTCAGGATTTCAACTATTTTGCACAGTCTAACTTCAAAATATCAGGTAGTAACTTTTTAATTTATTCTTGTCACTGATACTGATTTACCAGGAGAGGTTGAAGGCTCCTCTGCTTTCCTCCTGACAGACTTTACTATTTTTTTTCATTTCACTAGTCCAAGTTTTATATTTCTGTTTCTCAAACTTTGTAATTTCAAAACATGCCTGGTTCCAGACATTCCTTGTTTAAGTTAGCTCCACCCATTCAGCCTTTCAGTTTCTAAACACACTTAAGAGCAAGAAAAGAAAGGCAGTAAACAGCTTCAATTATTTAATACATACAACCCTGGAACATATTGGAGAATCACGGAATCATCAAGGCTGGATAGACCTCCAAGATCATCAAGCCCAACCTTTTACGTGGCAAGTCTGAGTACAGTAATTGGGAAGGCTGTGGCGAGTGATCAGTGGGAACACCATATACAGCTCTGGTCACCTGCAATCAATAAATAAATTCATACTCTTGTACCAGATGCAGAGCAGGGCTGTGATGATGATCACAGCAACCCTGGGTCTATTATATGAGAAGCTACAAGAGTTTGCCTCTTTCTGCTAGATAAAAATGAAAGTGGGGGGAAGAGAGGGAATAAGTTGCCTGCTGTGGGGAGACACCAGAGACATAAAGGGGAAAGATGGGCTGGAGAGAAACTGGCAGACAGCACTGAGCAGAGAACAAGGGGGTGTTCCTTGGGTCATCAATAAGAAGCTTGCCAGATATGAGTGCTAAAGAGATTTCACACAGTCTTTGAATCCAGGTAGAATGAGAAAAAAATCTCAACAGTGTTAAAGTGGAGGTTGAACCATTTCTGGAGGGGGCTGCAAGAGCCCTAGAGGTGATGAGTGGATTCAGTGCTCCATCAGAGATCCTTCCCGCTCCTGTAATTCCTCCCTTTATGATCTACAATAATCCCTCCAAATTCCCAGTCAGCTGCCATTAACTACTCTGCTAATTTCATCAGTGGTGCCATACATACGGTGCTCTGCTCTTGCAAACAAGACACAGAGTTCACGTAAGCAGCTTCCCAGAGGACCAACAACTGCTTTTCATTAGCAGCCGAGGAATTACACATGCAGAAACACAGACGAGAGCCCCAGAGCCCCAGCAGTCGTAAGGCTGGTGAGGCACTGGAGCACGTTGCCCAGAGGAGCTGTGGGTGCCCCATCCCTGGAGGTTTTCAAGGCCAGGTTTGCTGGAACTCTGAGCAACCTGATTTAGCTGAAGGTGTCCCTGCCCATAGCAGGGACACTGGAACTAGATGATCTTCAAGGTTCCCTTCCAATGCAAATCATTTAAATTTCTTTTAAAATAAGTTTAAAGGCAGCACTGCTACAGCAGAGAGAGTACATAGGCTCCAGACTTAGAGGCAGGAATTTCTTTGGAGATCAACACTTGCAGATATGGTTTGGGCTGCAGCACAGGCAACTCTTATGCAGCTGTCACTATCAGCATTATCTGGTGGCCACTATCTTTATATTTTATATATTTCCTCTATGTGACTTTAATAATTGCACAGTGTGCATACACACACAATCAACTTTATTTACGGGTTGAATATAATATAAATAATATATTAAATATACACATTATATATACATATATATATGTGTGTATGTGTGTGTATGTGTGTGCGTGTGTGTGTACATATATAAAAATATTCTTACTGGAAAGTTGCTTCAGGTTAAGTATATTGCATTGTATTGTATGGCCAAATTTCACGAACGCAGATTTGGGCAGGGCTCTCCCCCCGTGGGTGTGCCCTTCCAGCCTGCACAGTGGATGTTTTAGGTGAGGCTCAGCGTGCACAGAACTGGCCCCACCATTTAAGTCCCAAGGTTCATCTGCCACGGCCAAGCGAGCTGGGACAGTGACAGTGAAGTCCTTGGGACTGTCACAGCACCCGGTACTAACCGGGGCTGACCCTGCTGAGCATCCGAGATGTGACGGGATGGGATGGCAGGGAGGCATTGAACTGCCGGGGACGGTCCCACTGAGACTCGAACTCAGGTCCTTGGGATTCAGAGTCCAGAGTGCTCTCCTTTACACCACGGGACTGCCCTCAGGTTAAGTATTTAGGAAATTATTAGTGCACAGTAACCTCTCTACTAAACACAACGCTAAAGACTGTTCACATACAGTTTCACTGAAAAAAAAATTCTAATATTTGGTATGAAAGTATAAATACGAAGTATAGCTTATTTTACAATGTGATTTAAATAACATGATGATATCACATGTGACTTTCCACATCACTTACCTTAGAGCCTTGTCTATAAAAGAAACCATTTTGTTGAGTGAGGAATTTGCTTTTTGAGCCAGCAGGTCTCTTCTGGCTCAAAAAGCCAGAATACTTTTTCTAACCATTGTCTTTTTTTTCTGTCTATAATGTATTATCACCAGAAATAATCCTTCAACTGTTTCTGCTATGAAACCCTGCTAAGTGTTAGGCACTGCCACTTCACAGAACCCATTTGATGTAACAGGACAATTATTACTACTTTTATTTTATCACATGGATTATTTCTGCTATTTAACACAGATGCGGGGAGAGTTAAAGATATCTCAAGAGCAGCATTTTTGTACAGGTATTTATTTATAAAATTAGACTGCTTCCAACTTGTGCTTGTCTAACATTTTGGTACTTCTCTCTTCTTCCACCAGTATACACTTGGGACATTTAATCATGAAAATAAAGAACATTCTAACAGATGGGAGCTTAAAAATCTTACTAAACAAAAACAAGTCTGATGGTTCTACTATTTAACATGAAAGGATAAAAAGCTTTGACATGGACAGAAAAACAGATTGTCACGTTTCTGAGAGAGTAGTTAGCTTAGGGTTGGGGGGTTGCTGGGTTTTTGCTTTGTTTTGTAGGAATCCTACTTTTTATCACTAAGATGCATTCAACAGTTTAAAGTACACTGAACACTTTTGGTTTAGGAAGCACCATTATTAAGAATTTAAAGAGTATTTATGCCAATAGTTTTCCCCCATGTATAAGCATTTCAAGTTCCCAACATATCCTACTTGAAAATGCAGGCAATCTTAAGTCTCATTTCTTTTGCTAGACTTTTCTGTTGGGTCTTTTTCTTAAAATACTGTAGTATCATCACCATAAATACATGAATTAGTTTTAAATATAATAAAATTTTAAAAGTGGCATATTTGAAACTGCATCACAGTTACTTTAAAGTTCACTTTCTTAACTGAAGTTTTGATGAACTTTTCACTGAGATGAGTCCCTTAATAAAGATAGCAAGGCAGAAAAGAGAAATTACTCAAAACGGAGCATTTCAATGTTTACAATTCACATATTCCTTTAGTGCCTTTATCCCATTCCCTCTTCACCAGGAAGACTGCACACAGATTTTTAATAAAAGATTTTCCACGTTTTGGGTTGAGGGTTAAAAAGATAATGGTTTACCAATTTAAGAAAGAAAAACAAACCACAGTTCTGCAGAACAAGCTGAACAAGTTTCCTACAAATTCTCTTATTTTGAACAGTCCTGTGAGGAAAAAGAAACAGCAGACCAAGGTGATGGCCTGCACGCAGCAGCAACAGCACACAGATGTAGTTTTGGATCCTACACCCTGATCAAGACAAGACTCCTGTGTGGAAAAAGCTTTTGCAAAACATACAATAATAATGAAATCCCACAAAATAATTAAATCATCCAGGTTTGTTTTTAAATGGGTAGGGGGAAGAAGAGGACTCCCTTGTGAAATACTTTCTAGCAAAGGCAGCTCTTGCTACATCTGACAAGGATTACAAAGGTCAAGCTACACAGAAGTTTGAAACTAACAGATGGCACCAGTCTACTTTTTTCAAACCCAACAGGAACAAGCAAAGGAAAGCAAATACTTAAATAGTGCTAACAATTATCTGAGTAAAGAACTAACACAGATCTTAACGCCCACACATACTCATGTCCTGGTACATGCACAGCATGTTACTGCAAATCTGACATTAAAAAACCAAGGGGAAAAATTTGGTTCACTTTAGTTACAGAATATATTAGAACAATTGCCAATAGAAAGCAAAGTACCAGAATTCAGACAATGAGACCAAATAAATTCTAAGTATTTGGTCCTGTAAAAACTGTGCTATAAGAAAACATTATCAAGACATCACTTTTATCTTTTTCATTTCGGCACAAAAGAGTATCATTTGTGTGAGCTGGGAAAACATTTTTTAAATTTTAATACACCATCACGCACATTTCATATTAAAAATACAGTGACAACTTCACCACCGACCTCAGAAGAAAAGTTGAGGTAAATACTTACTTTATCCCTCCTTTCCTGTAAGTATTTCTAGGAAGCATGACACATGAACATTCCCATGATATCAAAATGCATTTTAACATTCTACATTTTGAAGCAATAACACATTAATTTCATCAAGTATGTAAAGCAGTAGAGATTAACCAATTATACCATGAGTACCCAGCATGCTTCCATTTCTTCCTAGAATGTTTCAGAGCCAGATACAATTTAGAAGTGTAAATCACAAAAGAAGGTGGCTCATCTCCTGTGGCCTTGCAGCGACTACTATTGATTCTATCTAGCTTGAAATTAAAGTGGCTGAATAGTAGTAAGCCCCATTCTTTTTAGTTTCAGACTCCTATCACACTGTGTGTCTTTTTCTTTTAAATACACATTAATCTTCTACTTCATGTAATCTCCCCTTACAGTTTTGAATACAAATGGTTTGCCTGTGAAAATATTCTGATTTGTTTGCATTACCTTCCTAAAAAACCTGATAGCTGCTGTTACAGTCTTAAAATGCCAAGTCTGTCTGTGCAGAGCCCGGTCACTTATTCACCTCCCCATGTGCCTTTTAGAGACTGAAACAATTCTGCCTCATTCCAACCCTGGACTCTGCACTTGAAGTGCAACTTTCTCCATTTTGTTGTTCTCCAACATTTTATCCGGGAAAACACAGCAGAAGGCAGAGAAGGACTGATGCCAGTTAAAGATGAAATTATACAGTCACTTTTTCCCCTAACACTTCAAAAACCACCTCATTTTTTTAAACATAGAGATAGGTGTGTTTGCAATAGACTGCTTAACACTTTAGATCAGTAAGAAATACTCAAGGGTAATTTGGTTCAACAGCCCAGTTATGTCCAATTACTGCCATATTTATCCACTGAACCCAGCCTCAAAATTATCGTGTTTTTAGTACTTATGGGACTAGAAACAGGCCAAAGAGCAAGACTGAGCTCTTCTGAACTCACAGACAGAACTGCAGTGTCCATTTAACACCACCATGTATAAACAAGGCATGCTAAACTAAGTGCCTTTGTACAGCCCAAAAACCATCTCTCCGGAGCCCCACCTACAACACTTCATCCCATGTGTTTGTATTTAAATAAGATGCCCCTCTCAAGTTGCAAGTGGGTGCATCTTGCCAACATGTAGCATTATTTCCCTCATTTTGAACACGCAGCTTAAGCACATGAGCAGAACTGTGTGGCTCAGTGCCTCCTCATGTCGCTGGGCCTTGGACCCCCGGCCACCCCCTTCCCACGGGCACATGGAGCGCCTTGCTCTGACGTGCTGTTATGGCAGACATCACTGGGTGGCACTGTTAGACAGTGTTTGTGTCCCTGTCAAGGTAAGCAGTATCCTCTCTCCCCCCCTGCCAATTTTTAGCTGCCCATAGTGCAGCTGTGCAGGTTTCTCAAGGATGCCGTTCCAAGCAGCAGCAGCAACGCTGCTCTCCAACATCCCTTTTCCTGCTACATGCTCGGAGAAAACACAGCACTAGCTCGGGCAGGAACTGAAACCTGGTGGCTTGCAAAATTCTAGAAAGCAGTTCTGTTTTCCCCCCACCTTGAATAATGTAGGTGTACAGTGTTATAACTGCAAATACAGAATAGCTATATCAAAATTCCAACATTATTCCCTGCATCTGTTTTAACTGGCAATGCAGTCAGTGTCCCAACACTCTCAAGAGCTGATCTCTGAAAGGCTACGTGCACTAGAACTGTTAGAGATGTTCAGTGTCTTACCCTGTCCACACTCAAAAGTTCAATTTTGCCCAAGCAGAGAAAATACTTTAAAAGTATCTTCTACTGCTCTGCTCCTTAAGACACTGTTAAATGCCAGTTATTGGATTGGACAAGATTCTAAGATCAAAACAAAACTCATTATTAAATAATAATACACTTTTTTATTTACAGGGGCAGATAGTGCTGGGAGGAAGGGGAACAGTTACATACTGAAAGATGAGGGAATTAGATTAGTTATTGGGAAGGAACTCTTTCCTCAGATGGTAGGTAGTGAGACCCTGGCAGAGGCTGCCCAGAGAAGCTGTGGATGGCACCTCCCTGGAAGTGTTTGAGGCCAGGCTGGATGAGGGAGGCCCTGAGCAACCCATTTTAGTGCAAGGTGCCCCTGTGCATTGGGACAAGGGTTGGAACTAGATGGTCTTTAAAGTCCCTACCAACCCAAGCCTTCTGTGATTCTACGATAATTCTTAAATAGAGGTAACTAAGTTGCAATTACAATGCTTTTTAAAAATTCTTTACTAGAATACTCCTCTTTACAAGTTAGTATATTTTCACCAACATGCTCAAAACTGCAGGATACTTCTAGAAAGCTGGTAAGGCTATCCCCAACAGCCCAAAACATGTCTGCTAATGATGGACCAAAATGTGTGGCTTAACAATTATCAGAAATTTCATGCACGTTTTTCAACTTCCAACACAAATTGCAAGGTTGATATAACACCATGGGAGGCAGAAAATTAGGAGCCAATGCCTTGACAATGACTACAGGACTTCAAATACAGCTATTTGTCTAAAAGTAGGCTTGATTCACACACACAAAAAACCTCCAACTCTACAAGTATGTCTGAGAGTCGGAAGTTAACTACCTTATGTCAGTATTGCAGATGATACAGACACTTAGGAGTAATAGTTAAAAGCTTCCTTATTATTAACTATTTGCATCCAAATTTTACACTTTTGTAATCACAATCAATAGCTCTACAGAAAAAAACACCCTTTACTTTTCAAAGAAATAGAATGTGAAAGAGGGTGAAAAATTATGTTGAGATATAACAATTGAACAGCTTACAGGTTTTCAATGCTGACTGTGTACAAGGAATTTGGAGCAGGCAAACATGGAATTCGGAGCCACAGAGACCTCAGAACAAACTCAATGTCACTGTGAAAAGGGATACTGGAGATGTGAACAATGTGGGGTGACCGTCTCGTTCACTCAAGGATTCCACCACAGCTCCCACAAATACATACACTGGGTATTACACACAGCATTCCGCTTCCATGGACAAAAGTGGCAGCTTCTGGGTGACTGAATGAGACAGGACTAGTTAGGGGTTTGTTCTTCACCTCTTAAACCTTGCAGGATCAATCACCTTCCATTCCTGCATTTTGCTCTTGGAACTGAGGCAAGTCAGAACCACTGGGAAGCAAAACCTAGATGTCACCACTGACTGGCTGAACTTACTGCACCTTTGCCTACACCGCACTGGGCATTTAAGAATCTCAGCACTGAGGAGACCAAACACATTTACAGCAGTGGAGGGGACTCTGCCAGTGTTAAGTCACAGCAGGAGCATTTCCCAGTTTATTCCCATGTTGTAGGTGCCCGGCAGCTAAACCAGAAAGTCAACCAAAATAAAGGAAACAGTACTACCAAACAAACATCGCATCTGAGCTGCTGCCTGTGATGTACTTATTACCCGCAAAATCAGACCGGGATGTCCTCATATAACACGCAGAGGTCTGTTTTAAACTAGAAGAAAAATATGAACTTTCTCATCAAAACTGATATGGCAATGAAAAAGCAATGTTAATGCTTGGGTAAACTGACCCTTATAATCTGTTTTATTCTGTTTTTCATCATTCAATCTCCAACATCATGTTAAAAAAAGGGGGGGAGAGGGGAACTCAACTCCCCATACCCTTACTTTGCTAACTGGAAAATTTAAGTCCCCTACATACTATCTCCAAACTTGGGATCTACCCTTCGAACAGTCAGAAATCAGTATGTTGTATCAGAATTGAATTCAAAGGAGTCCAGACTAGCAGCTTGCACCTCAACATCAACATGAGCTGGTATACCCGACACAAAGCCATCACTAACCAAAGCAGCTACAGTGAAGAGCTGCCTTTAATGCATCCTGAAAATATTTAGCCCTCTTCCTGCTTTTCCTTTTCCAGTTGACAAATATGTTTGCCTTCTGTCTTACAGTAATACTGTTTTCAAGGTGGTCAAACCCACAAAATTTTGACACCACAAAATTATCATCAAGAACAAAAGGGCCACTAGCAGAAGTTTTTTATAAAGCAAAGATTACAGATCTATTAGGATACACACACTAAGGTCTACTTTTAAAATAAACAGACAGATGCATTAGGAGACATCTCTGTTTTGTCAGAAAGCAATATTACCTGGTTTCCACCCAATCACAGGTCCCAGCAAGGGAGCACTGCCCTTCACATCAATAAAAGCTGTGCTTTGGGCAGTTGCATTTGTCTCTTCTCTTTCCTTCTTTACCCCTTCTTGAAGATATAGGATAAAAGCCTAACCAAAAAAACCTCCAAGAAGCTGCACTGTACATGGTCATGCACATTACTCCCTTTCTTTTAATGTTCATAAAAACATCAGTTCTTCACAGAGAAAATGACTGGGCTGCACAGGATGACTAATGGCCCCAGCTGAAGACAGCACTCAGCCCCAAGCACACGCTCATGGATGGCCCAGCGAGATGAAGAGGAACTAATTGTTTTCCCTCCTCGGGATGGCTGCCAGAGTGCAAGGCATGCAATACATTTACAGTTTCACTTGACTTAAAAGACCCGCATACAAGTAGCAATAAATGAAACTCCTACTGATGTGCGTACTTGGTCCTTCTCCCTCCCACTGCAATTCCTAAAATAAGTAAATTAGAATCCCAGAGTGGCAGGTCTCTGCTAACATTTGATGGGAATTAATACATTCATTGAAGCAATTAACAAGTTAAGAGAGAAAGTTAATCATGACTGGGAGTAAAAGAGCCTGAACAGAGACTTCACCTTAAACAAGTAAATCTTATTTTGAAGAGTTTAAAAAGGGATGAAGCAAAGTGAGGTTTTTCATTCTGACATTTAAAAACTACAATTTTTAATGGATATGCAAATCACTGTGTTAAATGGTATAATCTACACGGTAGATTCTACAACCTCGCAGCCAGCAGACACCTTCCTCTTGCACAAGCTTAACCCACACAAGCATTTTGCAAACTGTGACCCTTTTATCTCTCCTCCCTTGGGTACAAGCTTTTATTAAAGGCTTCAAACTCTTGTCAGCGTGCTGGTTTAACCTCCGCCAGTAATTACACGGAGGTGACAGAGTATTCCTTGCCGGGCAGCCGCCCGGGGCAGGTCCCGGTCCGGGCGGGCACAGCGCCGGTCACTGCCCTGCCCGCAGTAACTCGGTCAGCTGCCCCTGCGACGGGGCTCAGGCTTCTCACAGCACAGCGGTCACCGGCGGCATCTCAGGATCAGCTTTCGACAGCTGAGACTAAAATCCTTCTGCTTTTACAAAACTCCTGTGTATCTTTCAGCCAAGAAATCAGCTTTCTTTCGCCCTTGCTTTTGAAAGGGAAGGACAGGAGCTGGAGGAGCCCCCCAGTTGCAGCACTGACCACCTCTCCTCTTGCACACCTTTTGCCATCTGCTTTGCTCAAGAATCAAGACTACATCATTTCAAAGCAAACAAAAACTAGCATACCCAGTATTTTCAAGTTTGCAAACATCCTGAATATAAACTCTTTCCCCCCCTAGATAACTTCATGCCTCAAAATGGAACCAAACTGCGCAGGCAGCAAAGTCATACTTGCTATTTCAAGTAACTGCCCAAATACCTCCATTTGATATATATCTATACTCTTCTGGTCCTACCAGCAACAATAAATGTCATAACATCAATCAAAACAACAAACAGTTTGTTTTTAAAAAGCACCTCTCTAAACTACTAGCTTCTCACAAACAATTCTGAAATGCACAGGTCACTGTAGGTGTGTTATTTTAAAAGAACTTGTTGCTTCTGTGTTTTAGCTGCAGCTTTACCCTTAACCTGATTCACCATGACCAAAATCTCAAGAGCACGCACAACCCTAAACCTGAGAGTGCTGGACCACCAGGGGACCACAAAGGGGAAGGTGGTTTGGAATCCAAATGTTCTGGTACTCAGGCAAGTGAAGCAAGGATACAGTTGGTCAAGTTTCAGCAACTCCCCAGCTGCTGCTCCAGCCCTGCCACACTGCAAATCCAAAATCGTTCTGGGGTGTCCAAGTGCTGCTTTTGCTACGTGATCACTGTCTCACTGCTCAGCTCTGCTATCTGGACTCAGACTGCAGCAAAAGCCAACATCAAATGAAGAAATCTGTATCCCATGTCATTCAGGGAGTTAGAATTATTCCTTTAAAAAACAACGTCCATGACCACTCCTAATACTTATCTGCAAAATGGGGCAAGAAGGGTTATCCTTCCTTCTCAGATACTTTTACTTTCCCTGATGATGAGGTCTGCTTGTCAAAAAAAATATTTTATTACATACCATTAATAGAAAAAATATTGATTGACCTTTTTCCCATAAAAAGCCTTTTTCTTCCTCATATAAAAATTTACAGGTGGCAAATAGCTACATATGGACTTCATGTACACTCCCTTCTGCTGATGATACTATGCTAATCACTGGATATGTAAAAGGAGAGATGCTGAGTATCCAAGAGGACACCAAGAGACAATAAAACACATATACCTCTTAGCCATACCCGCCACTGAAGGCACATTTATTGTCAGAGTGAAGCTTGTCGAGTGCCATCCACTTGGAAAACACAGAAATTAAAATATCTTCTCTCCTCTCCTTGCTTCAAAAAAGCTTTTAAGTTCCACTTGAAAAGAAACACAAAAGAGTCTTCAAAACAGAAGAGAGTGGGTGGACAGTTTAAAAATTCAAGACCAAGCCTGCAACAAGAGTTTTGAGACATTACTTCTTCAGGCAGTAAGAAGCAGGTAACATACTACATCTTTGCACATATTCTCTATAAAAGGCATTTTGCAAGCTCTCTCATCTGTAGTAAAGGGTTTTTCCCTTCCTGTCATGCCAGCAGGAGACTGCTGTGCAGATAAGATGATGTCACCTCCTGGAATCCCCCCTCAAGCCCTGCCAGCTCAGTCCTCCCAGTAACATTGATACTGGCTATAAATAGTTATCTGAGGAAAACAAGCTTAGAGAACTGTGAGGAAAACAAGAAATGAGAAAGACTTTAAAAACGATGCATTTAATTTTTTTTTTAAATCTTTGAACACCCATAGTTAAAATTCTTATAAAAAAAGAGAGAACCCCTGGGAGAACACCTTTGCCATGTGGTAACTTTGCAAAATCCATTATCCAAATTTGCCACCGTTCCTAAAATTATCTGAGAAGCAGAAAGGGTAGAGGAACATACACAAGACTCAAACAAATGTACTTCTGTCATACGAATCTGCTATTCGGAACCATCTATGACAAACAGAGATACTGAATGCTGAGACACATCCCTCCATGCTTTGCTATCTTGAAACACCAAGCTGCAAACTGCAAAAGCCTCGTTTAAGGGAGCACTGCACTGTTTTCCCAGCATGGCACACATTTCAAATGTTAGCTCTCCATGCCTTAAAGAGTATTTTGGAAGTTCTATAGAATTGTAAATATGGGGAAATTTCTCTCAAAATATGACAAGATTTAGTAACTCAGAAAGCCTAGAATACATGCTGCAGGGAATTACAGGTTTGAAAGCCCTCATATGCAACTGCTTTGGTGACTATGAATTGTCCTTAAGTACATGATGTTCCAAGAGGGACTCACAGTAAATGCCCCTCATAAAGAATTTCAACAGACTTCTACCACGGCAAAGCCTCAGATTTGTCTGACTCTGGAACATACAAATGATGTCCTTTGTATTGAGTCTAAATCAGTGTATTACAGAATGTGACATTTAAGTAGTACATTTACATCCTGAAAAAGTAGCAGGAACTGCTGGTACATAAAAGTCTATCAGATGATAAATAATAAATGCCTTTTGACTATGGTGAAAAGTGTTCAGGGTGGTCTAGGGGGGGATTTGGACAAGTGCTGCAGTGTGGAAACCCACCCACACCGAGCTCTGCCTACACTAGTAAGAGAACACTAGTCTCATTTTAGTGCCACACACCTATGTCAGATATATATAAAATATTTATGAAGCCTGAATTTTAAAACATTGAAAATTTTTACTTCCTGTTTTCAGAGAATTTGAGTCCATTTCTGACACCATTTGATATTACACATGCCAAATCCCTTGATAAAATACCTGCCACGCCTCACATGGTGAGGGCGGAAACGCCACAGAGAAACAAGAGAATGGACCAACCAATTGTCTTAGCACAGAAAAGGCAAAACAACAAGCCAAATGAATTAATGAGTTGGCTTAAAAGCACAGTGCCAGGGTAGTAAAATATCCTCTTCAGTGCTGTACTGAATAAAGGAAACAGCTGTATAAATATTTGGGGTTTTCTGAAAAAAACATTACTACACTATGGCCAACAGCAAAGCCAGTGCTTTCACACAGCGAATTAAGAAGTGACCAAAAGCAAAGGGAATCCTCATGGTGATGTTAGCCAATTAACAAAGCTATTTTCACTTGAGAAAAACTGCATGAGAAACTTCTGTAGGTTTCCTGTCAAGGAAGGAAATTAAATTGAAACAGATTAGGCTAATACAAGCTGCTAAATGAAGGAGTCAGTTCGAGTGAAAACAGCCTTGCTGCTGACAAAGTGCACTGAAAGAGCTCATTAGCAAACTGCCCATTTTATCATTTAATCTGTATTTCAGTAACTGCCACAAAACAGATCTACAGACTACCTGGGAAAATCTTTACACTATTAATTTTACTCCCAGCAATAAGATGGACTTCCAATGTAATCCTGGAACCAGCTGAAGAGGCAACTACATCAAGTGTTTTATCAGATCTGGAGTTGAAATATAGAGACCCCAATAAAGAGAAAATGTAGGGATTAAGACCAGTCTTCATGCCAGAAGTCATGAAGTCAGAATACCACCAGATGCACCTGCCAAAGGAACAAGGTTTCCCAAATGAAGTGTTCCCTTCTCCGTAAGAGGAACCTGAGCAAGGAATTAACAGCAGCAGCCTGGGAATTACACTGTGCTAAAATGTAATAGTCATCTCCTGTAAATTATCCAGGACATGTGTCCCTGCTGCACCTGACATTTTAACTCTACTTACCTGAGAATGGTAAGGCAAATGGCCTCAGTGTTGAAAGCTGATGTTTTGGTTTTGTACCTTTCATTTGACCAGAACAGAATAATATAAAAAGGTATGAAGAATTTAATGTTTGTAGCACTTGGAAAGTCCCTTATAAAGTGACAAACTTACACAAAAATCAGTTTCAAAATTTTAGCCTCTGCAAGTTACATAATCAGAGCTAAAAAGCCAATTTGTTGTCTGAATGAGTAAATACAACAATTTCACTTTTATGCACTTTCCTCCCCCTCAAGAATTAAATAGTTTTACAAAAGGCCCAGGTTAATCTACCTCTCTTATCAAAATAAGCATTCTTCTCATTTGCAATAGCACCTAAGGTAAAAGCAGCTTCACTGAGCTCAGAAGCCCATCTCCAGCAAAGCCTCAGACTAGAGTCCCATAACTTCTATAAAAAACACTAATTTACCTTTCCCCGAAATTGTCTCAGTCTTTCTTTCATGTGCAATTGTTAAGACATTCATTTCAAAAGAGCAATCATATTTAAAAGCAAAAAAGTCATTAGGATCTGTAGGATCTCTTATTCATCAGGGCAAGCTGCTCCTACACTGAGTCACAGCAGAAAGCAAGCGAACAATTTATCCAAGCCCAGTGCTCTGTGCAGCTGGAGAGATCTGGACAGGAAAACAAAAAACATTTTAACTCTAGCTACCACCTAATTCTCCAAACGCGGTAGTTAAAATAGCCAGGCTGGCTCAGAACGAGCAGTCTTGCCAAACACAGGGCAGGGGCAAGACTGCTGCTCTTCCCTGTACCACGGCTCTGGGCCTGGGGAACATGCCCAGGACTCAGGTGGGCCACTGCTGCAGACTCCCAGGCCACTTCTCACTCCATTCGCTCAGGTTCAAGAATCAGCTTGGCTCTTGTAGCACAGAGGCTCCTGTAGGCAAATCTACCCAGCTGAGAGGCTAATCCTGCACTGCCTCAGATGTGCACACTACAGCCTACTTAGTTATTTTACCTGCTCCTGAGCCTGGTCATGACACCCCTGGGCAATTATCTAAGCCCCTTCTTCCCAACCTGAGAGGTGTAACTGTTGAAACACTGCAGAAAACAAGGAAGGCATGAAGACCCTTCCTTACTCCAAGAGCCACATATTATAATAAGACAAGCATTTTCAATAGTAAAAATTAGATATGGACTAGGAAATCTGAGAAGCCCCAACCAATCCCAGCCCCTGCACTCTATGGCATCTTTAAGCCATCTCTACCGTACACAGCATAATTTCTCTGCAGAATTATCCTGGGCAGCTACACAAACAGAAGCAGATATCCCTGGCTGCATCACTGTAGCTCCAAGGCTGAGGGTTAACAGGGTTAACTTGCTGCTCTGTTGCTTTCAGAGTCCATCTATGACCTCCTTTCCCATGCCGTGCAGCACCGCTGGGGACTGAGGGGACTCCCTACTTAGGCCAGCTTTTATTTGTGCATCTTCACAATGGCGGCAACGTTTCATCAAGTCTTCTGAGTCTCTGGAGAATTTATTTCAGCCTGTGAAACATGTTCAGTACTGAAAATTTCCGTCTTGTGTAATACAAAGCTGCAGCAAAGCAAATTAAAATAATGTATTTTAGCTTCAGTAGAAAAACAAATAGTTGATCTCTATTGTACTTACACCATCTTTTTGTAGCACTGAAGATTTAGGCATTCTCCAGTCTTTTTCTAGGCTAAAAATCCCCCAAAGCCTTCAGACTTCCCTCAAAGGTTGTTTTTCAAACCTCACGTCTGAGCCTTGTTGGTGCCATTTAGACCCTGCCCCTTTATCTGCCACATCCTTCTTTAATAAGAAGTCTAAACCAGAGGCTAAAAGCACAGTGTAAGCACAGAAGAATAATTATCTCCTTCACTATTTATCTGACAAGTTTCATCGCCTATAGAGCCCTAATGAAATCTCAGTGCCATGCACACCACCCCTAACAAGCTCAGCTTGCAAAGCCACTGCGAATCCTGGATCCTTCCTGGCCAACAGGCTGCCCAGCCCATTTGTACTGGTACATTTGATTTCTCCTAAGCATAACACTTTACAGTTGACTTTATTAAATTTCATCTCATCGATTTCAAACCATTATTCCAATTCATCATATGAAATTCTAAATCAGTCCACCTGTTCATTCATAATCCCTTCCCGCTTTGTCTTCAAAAAATGCTCAAATTATTCTCTTTGACAGCAATAAATGGATGATGAGTACGGAGAATATCGACTAGTAAACAACTTAAGCCAGTCTCCCCCAGGAATTAACTTAATAGTCTGACAGCAAACAACTCAGCCTAGCTCAACATTTCAGCCTAATTTCTCAGTGGACTGAAGCACTGCCTGTCATCATCCAGGAACTCAAAAGAAATCATTTCTTCAGCATCTGTTTTAACGACGCTAATGTCATCTCATCTCTGTGAATGCTTCTTTCCTCTCTGAGACTTCTAAATGCTAATATTTAGCTTGGTGGTCAGTCTGAACAGCACCTATTTTTATAAACATGTACCTATTTACTGTCCTAAATAACATTATCATTGCTAAAGTATTTAAAAAAGCAGGAACCAAAAAGATATCTGTAAAAAGAAGTCACTGTTTAAGGAATGAAACTAAGTACAAGAGCTGCAGACTCTTTGTCAAGTTTACAGATATAAGGCAACTCTTGCAGAAACCATGTGCACCTCTAAGTGGGGAAAAAAAATAAAACAAAATCCACCCACCCTTCCCAAGCACATAAAATACACTGGTAATAAAACTATACTAAATGATCCATGTACTCCAAATAAAGCAGAAACACATCTATGTAGATCAGAAAACTATTCACTTGGTTGGGGAACTATTTCATGTTTGCAAAGTTATACAAAAAAAGCAACTTACTGTTTAAGTCCCAAAAGAGCAACTACTCTTCAGCCTGAAAACTATGCAAGCATTGTCTACAGAGATGAAAATAATTTTATTTAATTAAAGACCTACATTTTCAATTTGAATCACAGAACCTTGGAGGAAAATCCATATAAACAAACTACAGTTTAATCTATCAAAATTCTGTAGCATCAGCAGTCTACTGTAACATTATACAGATCATTTCAGCAGGAGCAGTGCCAGCCTTTTCAGGAGTTCTGTTTATCTTCCTGTTGCTCTGTTCTGCACACAAATCCTCAGTTCTTCTTTCCAACGCTCGTTACTGGAATCATTTCTTAACTCTACGACCCCTTAGATTTGCTTCTGGGTTTAAAACAAGAAGATGAGGAATAATATCCCTTCTCTTAGCTCAACACCTCACCTGTAAACTCCCTTGCATCCTTCATTTTCTGCATGGGACACACTTGGGCACCTCTTCTTGAAGGAGGAGGGCTTGTGCAGAAGCGCAGCCACAGGTGCCCAGCTGCAGGTGCTTTCTGCAGCCCACCCAGGGGCAGCAGCTCCTGCCAGGGCAGGGCTGCACAGCGCCCAGGCTCCCTGCCAAACACCACTCACAAGCTTCCTCTTGTTAGAAAATATAACAGAAGAACGCCTGCGAAAGGTAAAAACATGCTAGTCATAATTTTTCATCCAGAGATGGAGTCACGGTGTAACTGAGACATGTATGTAGGTCTGGGAAGCCACCCTGATCCCACTGTTTTGGCTGAGTCCCAGCAAATCCATGTCCTCTTTCTTCTACCTCACCACTAAACCTTCTCCATAGTTTTGGAGACTGCCCAAGGAAAACATCATTAACAGAAAGCATCAACTTATAAGTCACACCAGTGCTTCTGACAGATTTTATACAGTGTAGCAATTTTCTGGTTTGAAGAAAAGAGAAAGCTCTGAAGTTTTTTTCCTGTTCCATGCAAGACTGACCAAGGGAGAACAGTAATTTACCTGTTACATTCTAAAAGGAGTATATTTATATTTAGCGTATAAACTAAATCCTGTTCCTTAGGGTAGTAATTAAAACCTTGTTTATTCTGCAAAAAGAGAAATGCACATTTCCCACATTTAGTTCACACATGTTTTATCTAGAAATTAAATACCAAAAAGTACAAGGATCACCCTCTACTAACAAACTAAATTAAGGTCATCCATACTTCATTTCCTGTAATTGAAGTAAAATAAATCAGTATTTCATAACTCACAATATATTGTATAATAATGAAAGTAAGCTTTTGCATGAACACACTTCAAAATGCAGAACTAATAAGCACAGTCACACAAGCTGGCAAATTTGCTTCCAAAGGATGCTTTAGGTCATGTGAATCTTGCCACTGGCAAATTAAGTTAAACACAAAATAATGATAAAACAGGAAACACATGAATACTGTCTTCCTTTTCAGTGGTTTCTATTTCTTATCACTATGCTTCTGTTTAACAAGGTTTGCAAGTCCACTTGCAAAAAAATATATTAACAAAAGTATGATCTCAGTTGAAATAAATTTCCTACTCTCAGTTTTTAGAAATTTCATTTCAATTGTTAACAAGCAGCCATCTCAGCAATCACCAAAACTCCAAGAGTATTGCTTCTTCTTGTCAACCGCTAGGCAGAATTGCAAGAATTATTCAGGTTTTACTGAGCATAATAGAGGTTAGATCTGGTATTTATGCAGACTGAACAGCAAGAGAGCCATCCCAAAAGAAACGATGCCCCACTTTTTGGATCAAGCCAAGTTTTTCATTGATTACACACTTCATGCCACAGCTCCCTCAGGCTGTCACTACCAGACCTTGGTTTTGCACCCTAGTTGTGAAACACACATAGTAAAAATTTATCAATCAGAAGGCTTTCACAAATGTGAAACCAATAATATCCAAAACTGCTCTGAGAGCAGGTTAGCACCTACATTAATCTGAAAGGCTGACAGACAAAGTGTTCAACAGGTCAGGTAACTGGAAACAGCCTTGAAACTGTCAGAGCTTCAGCTCTGCTGCCAGGACAGCCATACCCAGTCACTGCCCTGCTCACCGCGGTGGGGCTGTAGAGCCTTCAGCCTGTCACCTTCTGGCATAAACAGCCAAGGCAACACGCACCCACCTCACTGCACCTCTGGTGACCAGCATGCTCTGTTACACTGCATGTGAGAACAACTCTCCTTCCCTCACTTTTACTTCCGTACCATAATTAAAGCCACACAGTCACACCTCAGGAAGACACAAGGCCATGTACCAAGACACACAGTCACTTTCCAATCTGTGAATCAGGCAAATATCTCCATATTTAAAAGTAAAACAAGTGAGGAAATCCACTGAGCCACCATCCATATCCAGGTGTGGGAAAAGACTCTGCCTTGTGACCTCATGAGCACAAATACCTGGCCAGGCACCAGAGCACACCCCGGATCTCCAGAGAAGGGTGGGAGAAGCCTGGGAGTATCTGGGCAGTGCTCAACAGCTATCACACCATCCCTGGAGGAGTTTCCCACCCACTGCTGAACTGGCAGGGACCACAGGGATGCAGAGGAAAGCAGACACTATCCCATACCTGCCATGCATCCTCCAGCCTTTTAAGAGTTTTGCACTTCTCATGCTAGTTTGGAAAACCACAGTATGTGGTATATACATAGCTGGTGCTACATTAAGCTGGCATAAACACATTTGTTTCTGTTTTGCCATTAGAATACCCCAATGGATCTTTAAACAATTTGATATGGAAATAAATAAAGGAGCAAGGTGTTTTATCTATACAATGTTAAAAAGCCTCACCCAATATGCTACCCACAGGAAACCTGGAAGACTTTAGAGTACTACATGAAATGCATTCATACTGCACCTGCAGACATGCAAGTACTGTCATTATTTTTTCTGAACTTCAAAGGAAAGAGTCAGTGACTAAAAAGAGAGAGTATGAGAAGTTTTCCTAGCATTGCAATTCCAGTAGAAAACAGTGTTGGTCAACTGTTCTGTGAATAGCTAAATATTTTTGTTTTCTGTTCTGCTTATGAGTTCTATAGTTACTCTTGCTCTATTTCCAACACATGAATTACATGTACACTCTATATTAAAAAAAAATAAAGACAATCCTATTGAGGCACAAATCATTAGGCTTAATGTAACTTCCATTCAGCCTGCATTATTTGGGTCCCAAAGAAGAGAGATAGATGCAAAAAAGTTCGCCCTGGAAGCCAAGGTCTGTAATTTTCCACTCTTTAACCCCTAAATCAGGATGTTCAGGATTACAGAAGATTTTCCTGAACCAACACAGAGACTAAATAATTCACCCCTCAATAAGCAGGAAAGCCTTCCCCAGGGAAGATGGAAATCACCGCAGAAGGTTAACAGGCAATGGTCTGGCCAGTGGCTCAGCTTTCTCCACTGCGAACGGAATAGCACTGAGATTTCCAGCTGGCTGAAATTCAGCTGACCATGGACAGTGACAGGGTTGCTATTAGTTTCTTAATATCCATCAAGGAAACACATCTGGTTAATTCAATTTTGCAGCCCTTTGAGCGATGTTAGAGGCACTGCAGCTGCTTGTCTCAAGATATCGGATTTAAAAAAAACACCATAAAATCTCACATGCTCCCACCCACAAATATGGATTTGGATCTATTTACAGAGGCCTCATTCTCACTGCTGCGCTCATAAACAGCAAGGATTACTTTTTAAAGTCACAAGAGCCCATGCTCTGCACACAGCTAGAGAAAAGTTCTGCACAAACACCAGGAAGGAGATTCGCAAGGAAATGTCCCTACCCAGGGACAAACGTTCCAGTGCAAGGGCAGCTCTGCATTAGTTCAGGAGTCTCCAGCATAGGAAGAAAGATTTCTCTATGAATATAGAATGTACAGAATATTTGATTGAAAGGCAGATTTACATTATAGCAAGTCTACTCCCTCTATTACTGATTTTCAAAAATATACATGACCTCTTTCTTACACTTCATCTTCAGAGAAGATCAAAGTCCGTTTACTGTGTTTGGACATTTACAAAGCTGAAATGTGCAACCCAATGAAATCTTTTTAAAGAAGTTACTGCAGTTTTTCAAGTACACAAAAGTCAATCATAAGGGACAAGTACATCCACAGCTATATTGCATGACTTTCAGATGTGCTGCTATCAGATGTTCTACAAAATGGTCTTAAAATTCTTCATTTGAGAATAGATATTTAACAGTGACTTCAGTTAGTTAAAGAGACTTTTGCCTTGCACTGCAGATGAAACCACTGTAAGTTTTAGCAATGGGCTAATGAGCTTCATGTTGGGAAGGAAAAAGGAGGATCAGAGACGCTCAGCTTCTCTCTTCTTTCCTCCTTCCACAGAAATAAAAACATTTTAAAGTGGCACAGAGGCTTTAAAGAATCCTTCGGAGGATCACAGGCCCTTCCCTGCCTTAGCTGAAAGTCTCCTCACCTGTATCATGTTACACGGTTTGTGGCAACAGCACGAGAAATGCTGAAGCTGCTCTGTCTGGATGATGGGAGACTACAGAAAGAATCAGGCTACTGGTGGCAGCAAGTCCTCTCTCACATGGAGAGGAACAGCAACCAAGACCCTTAGCAAGCAGAGGTTATTTGTATTCAGTAACTCAGAAAACCTGGGCAGTCACCCTTTAACCCCTCCAGAAGGAGAGATGACAGCAGAACTAATTTAAAACACATTTTTATAAATTACTAAATCAAAGCATTTCACAGGTGAAGCAAAACAAGGGAAAATAGGTGTCAGAGATGTTCCTAGTACTTTATACCCCAAAGGTAAAGCAAGAGAACGACAAAGTTTAAAAAGAACTGCAACTTTTATATTCATCAAGCAAGACACCGTGAGCTGAACAAGACCTGGCAACACTACCAAAAATACATCATTTGGTTATAAACCAGCATTTTGCATTTGGCTTTAGGCAAGACCCTGAGAAAACAGGTTATCATCTAATCTTCGCAAGGAAATGTCAAGGGTTGTCCCTCCCTCAGAGACGAGACACTATACCTCTTAATTATCCTTTCAGCTGATGATGGAACAGCAAATGAGATGCCAGCAAGAAAAACCCTTTTTATTCATCTCTGCTTCTACAAAACAACAAAGTGTCAAACTCCAGCCTCTTGTAGAAGTTTGCAAAGCATTACACTTAAATTGTTCTTCTAAACATTCTGAGGCAATGCTGAAAGTTTTACAGTTTTTAGTAGCAACTTCCATACGACACCAGATTACACAATTCTGGAAAAAACAACTAACCCTTTAAGAACAAGAAAAGAAAGAGATTCCTACTGTATTTAATTAGCATGCTTCAAGACCACCTATACATGATTTTGTGATTTATTTGAGAGCTTACGAGCACAGACAAGTAAACTCCATCTGGCCTCTTGAACTAATCTACAATTAAATACTTTCTTTTCATAGAACTAAGTGAAAATCATTTACCACTAGCCATTTACAAAAACTGTTTAGGTTAACAGAGATAAGGCAAACAGTATTTACCAGTCTTCAACTGAATTTCCTCAGCCCTCTATAAATTGTTTTGCTTATCTGATACATCTACACAGCACTGACTGCCAGCACAGGGAGCACCCACAGCCGCTCTGCATGGACCAACTGGCTCCTCAGCCACACTGCAAACCTGCATTAGCAAATAACCAAAGGGGGAAAAAAAGGGGGAACAACGATAAGAAATGGCTGCATTTGCTACATTATTGGGCTGGCTCAGTAAGAAACTGTAAGCCTGTTGCCCATCTCTGAAGAGGCTTTTTTGCACCAAGTGCTGTGGGCAGAGGCTGTGCTGAGCCATCCTCCCCGGTGCTCAGCACCCAGACCCTGCTCCTTGCAGATAACCAACCACCCGACAGCCTTCACTGGCTGCTACAGGAGCTGAATTAGAAGCAACACATAGTCCTTACAGAGCTAAAGCAAGGCTGAAGAGAGCGGTCCATTTTCACTCATGTCCAGTTCAGTCTGTGGAGGCTTAGGAAACACTGAAAAATGCCTATGAATACCCACAAATATCCCCTTGAGCCAACTGTGAAGTTACATGAAAAATATGTTTAAAAGTAACAGTAACGTAAGAGTTACATATTTACATATATACATGCACACATAGACACACATGGACTTGCAACTTAGAACCACACAAGGTGTCTATTTTACTTCTGTATACAAATATCCCAAGGACAATATTCCTGACAGCCCACCTGAGCCAGAAAAGTGTTGTAACAAGACAATCTTTTCCTGTTTTGTAAGTGACCAAACTGGAAGTAGTCTCTCACATAGCACTTGATCTGATTTTCTGCACATGCTAGAATTAGGTATTTTTCCAAAAGCCTTCTGGCACCAGATCTGAAAGAACATCCACCTTTCAACACACTTTGTCTTCGCTATCTTTGGGATCATGTCAAAAATTGTCACAGTTCAGTTAAAAAGAAAAAAGAAAGGGGGGCGGGGAAAGAAGCAAGGGACAAAAGCAAAAGGAAAGGTAAAAAGGGACAGGGTTTCTTCCTCAGACAACATCACCACTTCTGCCATAAGCCATCATCTCTAACCCACAGAATGTGCTGTTCTGCATACAGGACAAATCTTGGTCCTTCTTTCCATTAAATGCACTAGTCATAAGCCCTTATGAATAGCAATGTTAAATTTTTACTTGAATTGCAAAATACTTTTTTAATGGTTTCCACCTGATCATGGTAAAAACATGAACAATTATATTTTAGCAGCCCTCCCTAATGCTGTAAATGTAGGAGGCTTTCAATTCAGAACAACACTTTCTCCTTCTGAAAATTTCTGAACACTGTATTTTTCTATACACAGCTCTTCTAATGAATTTCACAGGTTTTCACAGGGGGAGAAAAATCACCATAGAAGATTCAGATTTTACAGAATAATCACTTTGCCTTAGGAAAGTATGTATTAGGGAAAATCAAACCTTTTCTTTCTAAAATTTCAAGAGGCTTTTCAGAGAGTGTTTTAATTAATCATTGCTATATAAAAAAAGAAATTACTGCAAACTATACCGAGATCGAAGCAGTTTTCAAGGGTCAGGATACTCCCTATTTGGCCGAGTGCCCAAGAACATCCTCAAGGTTTGAGGATACACCAGAGCAGTACATACATTGTTTTAAGATACAACAAAGCCTTAGGAAAGTTAAGGGACCGCATATCTGAGTCATCATCTGAATGAGACATTTTGGCCTTTTACACAGAGAGATCCCAGTGCCAGAGAGACTCTGGAATTCAATGAACTTAGAGAGATGAATCAAAAGCAAAAGGTGTTGCAAAAGCAACAGACTTTTAAACTCTTTTCACTGTAAACTTTTAAATATTGTGCTGCCAGCAACGCCACTACTTTCCATCCATAGCAGTTCAAGTAAAGTAAGAGGTAACAAATATTCCAGTTAAAAAAGAGACAAGAAAGAGAAGCTGTGACTGCCCTGGAGAAAATAAAGAGATTTGTTACTGAAAACACAAAGACAACTGACTATAATATTTGAGCCCAAGCTTCACAGTAACAATTCATATTCTCATTTAAAGACCAAACCTTGCTTTTCTTCTGGAATCCCAGGTGTGGAGATCATGTATGTGAGGGGAGGGGCAGGGAATACATATGCTCCAAGTTAAGAGAGAGGTGAAACTGTACCAAAAGAACACAGATGTGTGTATACCAAATCAAATGTTTTCATTACACAGGTACCAACAAGTAGCATCATTTTGAGAGTAATATTGATATAACAGATTGGGGCACTAGATTCCAAATGAGAAGGCCAAAATGCCATTCCTGACTCTACTACTGGGATTTTGGTAGACTTATGGTAAGGAAAATAGAAGTCCACACTGGATTATATTCTACACAAGAGAAAATTAAGTCATTAGTGACAAATCTTCCTGGCTGTTTTACAAGGCATAAGAGTGAGCAAAACCAAAAGGGAAGCAAAAGGAATACCACTGACCTCACTGCACTTTTCTCCTGGGAGAACTCGTGGGCTTGCTTCCACTATTCTTTAAGAAAACCTTGATGTAGTTTATGTACATCATCATACAAGAGACAACCTTTAGGGGAGGGGACTGTACTAAAAAACAAAGAGCTGGCAAAAAGGGATATTCTCAGACAGAAATGAAAAAAACTTAAACCTGTTAGGGAAGACAGACTGCACAGCACAACAGGACAGGGCAGGGCAGTCAGCCAGGCATGAACAGAGAAATCCTCAGCTCTGAAGCTACAAAAGCTACATGGCCACACATGAGGGCATGATTTTCTAACAACACTTGTTTTCTCTTCACTTCTTGTTCTTACATCATCCTCTTCTTGCCAAGAACCCGAATCAAATTAAACAACAATCAGCATCTGTAACATGAGGCCTGAACTCTCCCTTTCCACAAACAGAGGAGCAAGCAGAGAGCACCCTCACTGTGGTACAAACGTCCAGGTTTTAAACAGACTAAAAACTGCATCAGAAAATGCAAAGTCAAAGATAAATGTCTTACACAGGTGTACAGAGCACAAGATTTAGGATCACCCTTCATCCTAGTGGAAAAAGGACTTTATTTCACAACTTCCGTCTAGCAATAAAGCAAAATCCATATCCTCTTGCTGTGGCTACTTCTCTCGTGCCACAGAAGCAAAACCAATTCATTTGGAGCTCCGGCATAAAAGATTAAGTTCCCTAGCAAGGAGCAATCCAAGTTGCTTTGACTGCCCCTGGGTGGGCACACTTTTTCATGCCTCCTGAGCAGGCAACAGATGCCTGGCAATCCAGTTACAGAAGAACACCATCCACTACTGCCACCAATCCTCTGTGTCCCAGACTCAGTTCAAGGTATGCCCAATTTAAAAATGAGTTTTAATTAAACGTGTCTGTAAGTCAGGGTTTAGAAGGTTTTCTGTGAACTTTGCCTGTCAGACAGGAAATACTACAGCTGTAATTGTTTTGGGCTACCTTATTTCCCATGGGGCTATCAGGATCCGAAACAAGGAGTTGCATCTACAATGCACTGGCTTTTTCAGCCAAGCATGGCACCAACTGTTCACAGCTCTTGCACACAACAGAAACAAAATGTATCAGACCAATGAGACTTGCCCTGGAACTCCCCTGTATCTCATAGGTACTGAAAGCAGTGCAGATGGGGGTTATTTGTAGGTTGGTCCTGGCCATTTGAAGTGTCCTTCAAAACACAAAGGCCTTTCCAGCAAATCTGTTCCAGGATTTGTCCCCCTGCTGCTCAATTCCATTCACCAGATCCATGAAAAGGTTTAAGACTCTTGACAGATAACCTCTTAACACAGAATTTGGCAGCTTCAGTAGAAACTGGAGCATTTGGTTTTGGCCTGTGAAGAGCTTCAAACTTTGCCTGATAGCTTCTTTTTCCTGTTTAATTTAACTAGGATATTTTGTGAGTGTCCGCATAGCAAACCTCACATGGCAGAGAAAGAAGTTCATCTTTTATTAATTTTATTAACACCCTAGGTGAAAAAAAGAACAAAAAAAACCCCAAAAAACAAGGGACAAACCAGGACATAAACTTGAAAGGCAAAAATATATAAGGCAGCTACAGAGTATGTGTGTAGATAAGATGCTTTCCTGTAATCATGATATTGTAAATATTTCAAGTACCCTGATTACAGAAGTTGACAACATGCATTCCAGTCACCACAATTTCCTCGGTACAGGAGAAAAGTATGACGTTAGACAGGCCACATTAACACAGGTTTTATAGCTCTGAGGTCACCAAAGCAAGAAAACATCCGTTTTTTTTTCATTAGGACTCCAAACTTGCATATAAACAAAATTCAAAAAATAGTCATGTACAAATACATATATTTTTCTAATGTGTTTGCTAATTTAGAGGAGGGTTTTTTTTGTTTTGGGTTTTTCTTATTATCTTTTTAAATAACCAAAAAGCATTTGAGTTGACTCAGGAACAAATTCATTCATTTTCAGTAAAGAATTAGTAACCTGGGATCTAAGACTTTTCCAGGGTTGAAAACAGACAAAAAGTTATCCAAAGCTTCAAACCTGTCCAGTGCATTGCACAAATTATTAAAGCTCTTGCCTCAGCAAGACCTGCCTGGCCACACAACTACCCACAGCTATTTCCCCATCTGAATGGGAAGTTAAAGGCTAAAAAGGAAATTGGTGGGGTTTCAAGTGGAAAGCTTTTAAAACTCACCTTTCCCTTATATAGTGGTTCTGGTTCAAATACTGCCTCTTGTGCTGCAATGTCAGTGAACCAGAAACAGGCACAGACGGTGCCAGGGGATCCTGCTCTATCAGTATGCCACGCTTGGTGTTTTACCATTGGACAGCAAACACCCAGGCTTCTCCTATTTCTGGTTCAGAAGTAAAGGTTGGAAGCACCTGTTGAACTAAGGGAAGAGGTTTATAGGATATTACAGTCCTGCCATGTACATACCCATTGCCTGTACATACACATACTGAGCTGTTTTGTTCTGAGGGTTTCTTTCAAGAGAAACTGGGAGGGGGGAACCATCAGCAAAAACAAACAGAAACTCCAACACACTGCTCTCAACAAGGACTCCAGGAGCTAAATAGTTTCCAAGTATCATTCCCATATTTACAGATTACTGTTCACAAATGCTTTTTTAGACTTTTTTTAAAAAGATGTCTTTTTCTAAAATACTGATGTTCAGGAAGGAAAAAGAGCACTTTGAAAGAAACTGTTTTCATCACACTAATCCATGGTATTGTTATTAACACAAACTCAGGCAAATGTAACTCACCCTATAGGTAAGATACAGTGATGAAAGGATTTTTTTGCATTCTCTGGCTAGACAGGCCACCTGATCTCACTGACTCTAAGCTGACTCAGCTGCTCCACTCTGCACATTAGGAAAAGTATTATTACAAGTTATCTTTCAATAAAGATAAAACTTGCATTTTTGAAGCCAAAAAATGTTTCTGCCAAACCTTTAGGGAGGCAGTTAAAATCATGGCCATGCATCAAGGCACAGAAAGAACCCACTGCCCTCCCACAGCCCTTTATTTTCTGGGAATCATGATGGAACCAGGGTTTAGTTCTGCCAGTTTAGTTATATTAAGGTTTCTTTTTTTTGCCTGAAGTCTTACAAAACCATGGTAATTTGTTAGGATTGGCTGATAAAATTATTTATGAGAAGCAGCTTGCATCAGGCATTCAGATAAAGTAAGGCACAAACTGAAGTCAGCTTTTAATCTTGCTCACAATATCTGAGCATCAAGATACAGTGGATTCTCAACAACAGATCCCAGCATCATGTATCTCCCATCATAAATAAAGACATGTTTTAATACCTATACATTAATGGTTTCTCCACGGTCACTTCAAGTAAATTTTTCATTTAATATAATCCATAGAAATAATTTCCTTTGGTGACTTATTTGTGACTGTGACAGGTGCTCACTGTGCTAAAAAGACTTCTTTTTGCATGGCCTGTATCTGAGCAGGAGATAATGGCATAACCATCAGAGCCACTTCAAAAGAAATGTCCTGCAGCACAATTAGATGAGATATCCCTGGAATACACATTCATGTTTCGGGTAGGTGAAGACAGGCTATTAAGAGCACCTGCAGGTTGTTGGGCTTTCCCATCTGCTCTTCATTTCCATCCATTCAAAGCACCTCTTCAGCTCCTTTGGAGTGTTTAATTGCCAGGAACATCCTTCCAGGTCATGATATCTATGTTGAACCTAACTTTTAGGGTTTTTTAGTATCTTTAGAGGTAAATCTTCAACACTCTACTTGCCTTTTTGCAACCAGAGGTTCTCCAGTGTGAGAAGTGATCTTCTGACGTACACTTTTCTAACGACAAATAACTATGTCAAAGACCTATTGGCTGTACTAGCAAGCCCTCTTCCAGTTGTTGCTCAGTGTGCTGCAAAGACAGTAAATGCATATTTTACAGCATGATCTACAGTACAGCCAGGCAATTCACACTTTAAATTACAGGATCTGCCCATCTTTTTACTCAAATTCATCTAGTCACCTGAGCAAAGCTAGAAACTGCATTTGCACAACAAAAAAATTATTTCCATTATCCATATTAATAATCCATGAAGGTGATTCCATCTACAGAACTTGTACAAAACTTTTAGTACAGTAGCCTTACCAACTTTTCTGAAGCAGGCAGCATAATTTTGTCACACAAACTTTTCCAGGTATTTGTTTTCATTCCCTGTCACCCACAGCAAGAGATTCCCTTACCACAGATTTGATTTTACTTTTACACGTGCAAGATTCAGGTATTCCCTACTCAGGTTTAAAGGGCAGCATCCATCTTCAGAAGGAAACAAAGAAAGTGTGAAAAAACAGCAAAGAAAAAATATGCCAGAGAGTATAAGAGCTGAGAGACAACCGCCATCACCCTCAGTTTCAACTGTTGTGCCACTATGGAAAAGTCAAATGAATGAAAGATTAGTACAAGACAAGCACTTCCTTCCAATAATTAGAAAATGGTCCTTTCTAATGGTCATATCAAAAGCATTGGTAATAACTATGAAAGATTGATATATAAAAGCTTCTTGTCCATTGTTTTTTACTTTGCCCAAAGCAAAGTACAGTGGCCATACTCCTGTTCCTGCTTTCCAGTTACACCAAACTCCAGAGCTACACATGCTGAAATTCGTCAAGAGTGATCTGTGCAAATGTTTTGCCAACAACACTACTAGCTACATATGGATGCATCAGTTATAAAATAAATATGATTTCCTAATGCAACCTACCTATCTTGCTACTATTTCAAAATAATTATTTGCATGGTGGAGCCTCATAATCACACAAAGCATTCTTCCTGTAGAACACCTTATCAACAAACATAACCTTTTATTTTTATAGGGAGATTTCCATATTTCATTTTTTGTCAAAAGGTCTGTGAGTTGATAAGAGTTTTAACTGCCAATTAATGTTCAGTAAAAGATGATCACAAAATGGCTGAGGTTGAAAGGGGACCTCTGGAGGTCAGTTGGTCCAACACCTGTGCTCAGGCAGGGCCACCTACAGCCAGCTGCCCAGGGCACATCAAGATGAGTTTTGAAGGACTCCAAGCATGAAGCCTCCACGACCTCCCTGGGCAACCTGTGCCATCTTTGAAAACCACAAAATTCACTCATTGTGAGAGCTGTAAATTTTTGCCTGTTAGCCCTTGCCCCGTCACTGGGCACTACTGAGAAGAGCCTGGCTCCCCCTTCTCCATTTTCTACGAGCAGCTTTCATATACATAAGATAAAGCCCTTAGGCTGAATGGCCCCAGCTCTCTCNGCACATCAAGATGAGTTTTGAAGGACTCCAAGCATGAAGCCTCCACGACCTCCCTGGGCAACCTGTGCCATCTTTGAAAACCACAAAATTCACTCATTGTGAGAGCTGTAAATTTTTGCCTGTTAGCCCTTGCCCCGTCACTGGGCACTACTGAGAAGAGCCTGGCTCCCCCTTCTCCATTTTCTACGAGCAGCTTTCATATACATAAGATAAAGCCCTTAGGCTGAATGGCCCCAGCTCTCTCAGCTTCTCCTCACATTAAACACGTTCCAGTTCCAGGGTCATCTTTGTGGACCTGCACTGAACTTGCTCCAGTATGTCCACATGTTTCCCATACTGGGGAGACCAGAACTGGATCCAGCACTCCAGGTACTGCCTTCACCAGTGCTGAGGAGAGGGGAAGGTTCACACTCATCAACCTGCTGGCAACAATCCTCCTAACGCAGCCCAGAAGGCTGCTGGCAAATTCACTAAGGTAACCTCTGTCTCCATTAATCAAGGGGTGGGGCAAAAGAGTCCAACACATTCAGAAGCCACAGCAACTGGATTTATAATCAAAATTGTATCTCCAGAGTGACTTTCAGATCAGCAGTAATTCTAAGATTAGCTTGGGTTTTACAAACAATATCCTACAGCAAAACAGGGCACAAGAGGTGAAGTTGCCACTGTACAGAAAATTCATATGCATTTAAGACTTGTTTATTAACAACAGTGATACTCCTCATCTTCTCTGTGGTGAACAAACAGTATTTACACATGAGGTAAGTGTCACCTGAGATTCAGAGCTCCAGGGAAGGAACAGTACCTTGTTTAAAAGGATAGAAAGGATGCTACTCCCTAATGTGCAAGTTCTTTTATGTACAGATTAACTTTTACAACTTTTATACTTCACACAAACTGAGATACAGAGCAACAGTTCAGAGTCCAGAAAAGGGCCACTAAGATGATTTAAGAGATCAAGGCATCTCTCCTATGATGAAAAGTTGAAAGAGCTGGTGCTGGACCAAACGACCTCCAGAGGTCACTTTCAGCTTCAACTATTCTGTTCTTCTGTGAAGTTGTCACAGCTCATGCTTTGTAGTTGAGGGTGACTGGGAAAGGTACTTTGACACACCAGTCACAAAAATTATTTCTCCAGTCAAGTGGAAAGCCAAAGATTAAATTATAACAGAAAAAAACCCATACCTGATAAGATAGTCAACAGTCCAGAAGCTAAAACTCATCTCTCAATTGAAATGAATGCAGGTTATTCCCCTTTTGCAGTACGATTTTTTTTGAGTTCAGTCCTTTCCTTCATCTACCAAAACCAACCCCATCTCAGGACGCTCAAAAGAGAGCACCTTAAAAGTCATTTTCCTCTCCTTTTTACTGATAACACAAGGACAAACAGCTTAAAAGCTGTTACAGTTAACAGAGACTATAAGCACTTTATCTTAGGAAATTTCACTTAAAATACGAAGGAAGTTTGTAACTGATAACCTAAACCTAACTGAGGTTTACACACACAGAGTATACAAGTAAATAAAAATTTCATCAACTGCTTTTGCCAGTTCTAAGCTTGTTAAGAGTCAAGTTCCCCATCAGGTCCCGCACAGACACCTCCAACAGACTCACCTGTCCCAACAGAACTCATTAGGCAAAGTACTCCCAAAGCACCTCTCTGCTCTGAATTTCTTAACTAGACAGGATTCCCTAAGTGACACTGCACTGAAAACACATACCCTTGCCTACTGTGCTCTTCATTTCTTCCCAAATTCCCCATCTGTAAGCCCAACATATCTTCCTATGCCATTAGGCTCCCCTCTGGTAATCACAGACACCTCCACTTGTGTGACACAGAACAGAAGGTTTCTCTGGCAAGAAAATAATGCTCCCACACAGATCTGGTATGTACATTTTCAGAACTACCAGTGTGATTTAATATTAAGACTTACTTTATTACAGCAGGCATAGAAGTTAAAATATATAGATTTTTATATATAAAACTTTTTTATGTAAGTTTTATTCAAGGTGACACAAATGTGTTCATTAATGAAAAAAACTACTTTATAGGGGGAGAAAGGAAAAAAATATACATGAGGCAGGCTTTAGTTGTTTTTCCAATGATAAAAACCACACATACACAGAAAGCATTTTAGACTACACTTCTGAAGACACAGAAACAGAACAGCAAACTATTTCTTGGCAAACCAGCCACTTCCAAGCAGGCAAGTCCCTTCTTACTTGGTAAATGAGAGCATCAGAAAGCAGAAAGGCACTTAGCTCAGTGTTACAGTAAGAGCTAAAGCTGTACTGCTCTAAGCTGTGTAAGATCAGATGTAACAAAGCAGTTTAAACCAAAGAGAAATCATGCATTGAAAAGGAAGGCGAAATAAGAAATCCTAGGATGACAACTTGAGTCACAGTTTACTCGAGTTAATGAAAAGACTCCAACTCCCAGAGATTTCAGTGAGTTATGAAACAGGTCCTGCAGAGGGAAATGTTCCAAGTCACAAACAGCAATGCTGTATTTTGATACCTAATTGCCACCACTGCCTATGAAGAAATCCCTGGTGTAAAATAGAGAACAAATACAATAATCTTGCTTTCTCATTTTAAAAATGGTATGAAATGAACAACAAAAGAAAGTTATTGAAGAGAACTAGATTGCTCCCAGCTGTTGTCATAAAACACTACAGCTGTTCATGTCATTGCAGCTCATGACCAGTTGCACTTTTTCAAAGATTGTAACACAGTATGACCATTGTAATCTACATCAAACTGAAACTTGGAAAAGAGACCAAAAAACTACTTAAATTGTGTTTGATTTTTTTTTTCTGCTCATGGGTTGTTTTTATGTGTTTTGAGGGGACAGGAAAGGATTTTTATGAATGGTTCTGTATTCAAATTGTCAGTTATGTTCAACTGCTTAAAAATCATGCCAAATAAAAGGTATTAAATTAAAAAAAAAAACCAAAAAACAAAAATATCTTTTTCCAGTAATAAAAAAGAATAAATCTCCAATTTTTTGTTGAAAAGAGGTGTGCTGACTAAAAGTACCTCAAGTCCAAAGAGGATGATGAAATATCCCTTCTCTGGAGCCATCAATAGGATTTTTGGTTTCCCCACCCAGAAGCTTTTAATTGTTTGGTTAACTGTACTATATATGAACCAAAGACGATTTTTCACAAAGACTCAAATACACAAATGCAAAGAAAATGTTGAAATAGAAATCCCCATATATATAGATGCAGAAAGAATTTTCAGATACAACTCTCTCTACTGGAGCATTACTCCTTGACAGACAGAGAAAGAGCTCAGGAAAGCACGTATTCCCACATACATCTCCACAGAACCTGAAACATACTATTTCAAGTTATTTCATTAATTTATCAAGTAAATGGAAGGGTACAGGTTCCTCTCTGGTTTCTGTGCCTCCTCCTCCAAAATCACCCATACAGAGCTATAGATCAGCAAGAAATCACAAGCTCCTACACTGCTTTTTTTTTTTCCCTTGTTGCCAAGAAAATCCCTTAGTCATGAAGAAAACTAGCATTCATTTTATCAGTTTCTCCGCTTTTGGAGACAAAAACACTTCCAGAGGAATTCCAAATACTTCAGAAAGGCTGCCACCTAATAAGACACCTCATACACTCTTTTTCATAGGCACCAACCAGGGACTTTGTAANTATCTTTTTCCAGTAATAAAAAAGAATAAATCTCCAATTTTTTGTTGAAAAGAGGTGTGCTGACTAAAAGTACCTCAAGTCCAAAGAGGATGATGAAATATCCCTTCTCTGGAGCCATCAATAGGATTTTTGGTTTCCCCACCCAGAAGCTTTTAATTGTTTGGTTAACTGTACTATATATGAACCAAAGACGATTTTTCACAAAGACTCAAATACACAAATGCAAAGAAAATGTTGAAATAGAAATCCCCATATATATAGATGCAGAAAGAATTTTCAGATACAACTCTCTCTACTGGAGCATTACTCCTTGACAGACAGAGAAAGAGCTCAGGAAAGCACGTATTCCCACATACATCTCCACAGAACCTGAAACATACTATTTCAAGTTATTTCATTAATTTATCAAGTAAATGGAAGGGTACAGGTTCCTCTCTGGTTTCTGTGCCTCCTCCTCCAAAATCACCCATACAGAGCTATAGATCAGCAAGAAATCACAAGCTCCTACACTGCTTTTTTTTTTTCCCTTGTTGCCAAGAAAATCCCTTAGTCATGAAGAAAACTAGCATTCATTTTATCAGTTTCTCCGCTTTTGGAGACAAAAACACTTCCAGAGGAATTCCAAATACTTCAGAAAGGCTGCCACCTAATAAGACACCTCATACACTCTTTTTCATAGGCACCAACCAGGGACTTTGTAACAAGTAACAAACACAGTCATAACAAAAGAACAATAGAAACAATGAAGCTTCCTTATCCAAAGAAAGACAGAAATAATACTTAAATGTGTGGTTATAACCAAACATAAAAATGCATAACATGTTAGAAGCTGAGCCTCTTTTCCTCACTTTGGGCCATCTATCTAGACTGCAAAGAGTTTTCTTGCAAGTAATGGTTACTTCAAAACACAAACAACTCTGAAACTGCTTTATGCAGCCACACAGTTACTGATCTGTCATTATCAGCAAATAAAAAGATAGTAATAACAGCCTCTCCCATAAAGTTGTACAACCTACTTTCAAAGACACTCACAAAAGTCTAAATTAAAAACAAAAATCTAATCACACATTAAATTAGGCCAAAAACCTGTTGTTTGGATTGTATTAATTAAGGCTATTGAACAATGCCCAGAGTGAGTGCTAAAAGACTGTCTGCAGCATCACATCTGCACTACCCATTATTAACACATGTTATTTCCCCCATTCCAATAAGAAGTTCAAAGTGCATTCCCTTTCCTGTGGCAACATTGTGCAGGCTTGATAGTTTTGTACAATTAGCAAGTATTAGAGCCAACATTACAACAGAATTTCCCCTACAGCAAATTAGTTATATTTTTTTGCTCCACTCCATCAAGTCTACATTTTGGAACAGTCAAGATCACTCAAAGAAAGTATTTTGGTCAAAAGGAATGTGACGCAATAAAATGCTGAATGCCTCTAAAAGATGAGATGGAGAAAAAAATATGGTCTAGAATACTGGCATTCTTGTATCAATACCCATCTCCATCAGTACATGTTTAATCCCACTATAGCCCTTTTTAATTTTGAAAGCTTAATTCTATTAAGCCATATATGCCTATCTGAAAGATGAAAAAATAGGTACTACTTTGGAAGATTTAATACAATAATTTTTTAGCATACTTTTTTCCCCACAAAGATTTTGTACAGTCTCCATGCAGACTCTGTTCTTCACCTTCTATGCTTAAAGTTTATGGTAGGAGGGTTAAAATTCACTGTGTGGTGAACTTCAGAGGTTTTTTCAGGTATTATCAACTTGACCAAATCTTACCTTTCATTGTGAACTAAATTTCGTGCCTGATTGAAGACACCAAAGCAAGAGTGCTTAGACCACCTCCCTTCCAAGTTAACCAAAACACACCGCTCTCCATGCCGGCTCTCAGAGCTTTTTGCAAACTAGGCGAGATAAAACTTACAGTCACACTGAGTTTTCAACATAACTGCTAAGAAACCTGCGAGCAGCAGCTGAACTGCAGAATAGAGACATCCTTCTGTGACAAGCTGGGTAGAGCTTGAGCAGCTCAGTGACAGTGGAGCTAATAACTGAAGGGAAAGCTCTGGAGTCAGCAGCTGGCTGCAGTTACACCAGAACTCTGAGAGGTGCAGAACACACTTCCCCTGCTCTCACAGGCTTCCCCAGGCACCGACAGGTGCACTAAAGGAAACGCACCGTGTTCAGTGAACCTCTTGCATTAGGTACACACACCCAAAGTACCCAAATCTACCAGGAAGCACTTAGGCTGCTTGACATATTTTGTGATAAGCATGAGAGCACTACAGAGAGAAAAGTTTGCAGAAATACAGGACAGGAGCAGACAGGAAAAGAAAGGGTATACTGAACCACAAGAGGGAGAAAGCATTAAAAAAAACAACTTGCTGAAGAGAAAAAAAAGCTGCAACAGATGTTCAGTGCAGCACAGATTTTATTTCCAAGTAGAAGAAGTTTCAGTGGTAGACAATTCTCAAACTAAGTCTTTTCAACAACTTATTGAGTGCACCCTAAAAGAAAAGGATGCCACCTCCACCTTTAGCACATGCAACCCTCAGACACAGAGGAACTAACTTCCAGCTAAATCCACTATTTTTGGTATCTGGTGCCTTTCCTCTCTCTTCCCTCTCTTCTCCAGCTCCAAACATATAAAGAGTATTAGCTGGAAATTAGTTGGGAACAATGGTGGAATACTAATTCAATCTTAAATAAGACAGTCATGTTCTCATACAACAGTGTTGCCATATCAATGCTACCATGTCTAACCTCTCTTACAAATAGGGGTATCAGTCAGTTTGAAATGCACATAGATGACTGTCAAGGAGGTACTACTCGACAAGTGTTATTTCAACAGTGGCAGCTCTCTGGGGGAGGAGTAAGTAGGGTAGGAATAGCTAGTTCAGATTTTCACCTTTAAAAGAAAGACCTACCCTAACAATACTTACTGTTTCCCTGTTTCTCCACATAAATGATCTCCTGCCTCTTCTTTCATTCAGTAATTATAGGAAAACAACAAGTATGTACCTGGAGTACTATCTGCAGCAGTTGCACATCTGAATCTACAACCCAAGTGGGAAACCACTCAGTGAGCCACACACCCACATGAACTAGGCTGCACATACACTATAATGTTTTTCAAAACCGGAATGATACTTTCCACCATTATTGAGTATCCATAAAATTATGTTTTCTAGGGGAAAGTCAAGGTAAATGACTGACTATCAGAAATTATTTTAGCATTCAGCTGAAGAACTATTGTGAAATTACAGCTGGCATTTGACTCACAAAACCACATACGAAAGAATATAAGAAGACACCTTTTTACAAAGATGATTTGAAGTGGCTTTTACTTCAGAAACTTGTGGCTTCTTTTATGGCACTCTTACAGTAAGTGTTAAGCGATATCTCTCTATCTTAAAATACTCTTAAGGAATTACTTTTCTCCATATTCCTTGCAGCTATAAAGAACAGACTATCTCCCACCACACACTGCTTCCACATCACTGAGAAGCCTCAGCCAAATTAGTATTCATATTTAAAATATAGTCCTGATTTTGTACTTCCAACTAGAAGCCACTCAGCAAAACAGAAAAATCAGGGAAAAAAAAAAAAGAAAATCCAAGCTACAGTTACTTACTAATATTACCCAAAATTACTTTTGATAGAAAATCCTTTCAGAAATACCAGACAGAAAAGAATGTGCTGAGTTCAAGCAGTCATGGAACTGCCAAAAGACAATTTAACGTATCAAATTATATAATCAAAGGTAGATATATTTTGCACTTGATCTTCCTGCCACAACCTGCACAGAAATGCAAGCATAACCATGCAAGAGCTACCATCTCTAAGTAGGATACATGTGATGGAAGTAAGTACCATTCAATTTCGGAATGGATGGAGAGAAAACAACTCTTCTATACAACATCCCTCCCTATGGAAAATTATCTCAATTGGCTTATATTTTCCAATTAAGTTTAATATTGGTATCATCCTGGATGTACTCCTCTTTCACAATTCTCACACCCCCAGCAGTATCAAAAGCACCAGCTCCCTTGCTAGGCTCAGTCAAAAAGAGCAGGCAACAGACAACATCTTTAGCCAACATGGAATTCATAACTATACAAAAGATTTTTAACACACAAACAAGGCAATTTTGTGCCTCATCTTGTATCAGTCCTGTGACTTAGCAAGTCACCCTCATCATACAGAGCATGAGAAAAGCCTCCCACCTATGCAGTGCAGTAACAGCTACATAAAAAAGACACCCTTCAGTGCTGAGCACGATCTCCCCCTATGCTTATACAGCAAAAGACTTGTTTCACTAAAGGGCTTATTTACAAAATCATCTTAATGACTAAGAGGCTCAGCTGAGTTCATAAATCAAAATAAATCACCACCCTTATTACGCACAGTTGTCAAGCACTGTACTTTGGCTTTGTTTCAGTTTCTCAGCACCACATTCACAATCCTTCACAAGTGCCACACACCTGTCACACACACACACACACATACACACACACACAGACAGAGGTTTGCACAGCGTCAAATATACACACACTGCAATGCCCAAGAGTCATCCAGTTGGCAGAATCCACTGGTCTTTCAAGTATTAATTTAAGTTTTGACCACAAGACACGAACAAAGTAGTTAGATATAGAGAAAAAAAGTAACACACCACTCTCATATTCTTTCCTAAACCACCAAAAAGTCTGTGCAAGTACGTTCAGTCGTTTTCTGCTCTCACACACCTTGCTTCGTGAAGGTACCAGGGGATCCAAAACTACAGTTGCCAAAGCTGAGGTAAATTAAGGGAAAAGTGGAGGGAGGAGGGCAGATAGTCCCCAAATGTACCAGTGACACCTTTCTGGTGTAGCTGAAGGTGGATTCTCTAGTTAATAACACTCCTTAAATCCAAATGCAGGCTTTCCCAGAGCAAGGAAGTACATTCCTAAGTACTAAAGGGATAGATTAATAAAAGAAAAACGAAGTCAGTTTCCTAGGCCAATAGAACAGGTACAAAGCAACTCTTTTTTTCCTCATGAGGATCAGATAGATACTGAATCCTCAGCACCCTCAAATGACAGGCACGTCACCATTTACTCAAATTTACACCAAAATATGTATCAAATTCACCAACACTACCAACATTCAAGTCATCACACAGTAACCCAAAAACCACTGAAGGGCAGCCCAGCACTTGCAGGGCACATCTATGCTGGAACAATTGAACTTGATTCACAGAGAGACAGAGGCTTCTGCAATTCACCCATGCTGGATTCCAGCCTGGAGCACAAGCCTTTGGCGAGTACACACAAGTCTCCCTGGACCAATGGGAATTAGCAATGAAGTTTAGAGCTTCCCTTACTGACAGCAATTTTACCTTTCACAAATCTGAAATTAACACTGATGGTGAACATATTGATCATGAGCTGGCATTGATATTATATTACAAACAACTGTCAGCCTGCACATTAGAACAGCATTAAGGACATGGTTTGAAATTCGGAGACAGCAGAGACTGGTGTCTAGTTTTGTTGTGTGCAGCCAGTTGTTGGTATAACTGTGCACACCTCGGCATGCAATGTACAAGAGCAAAGGACACTGCCAACACCAACGTTCACAAGCCATGGCTGCAGCCCATCCAAACAGCTGAGACAGAATGATTTTATTAAAGCTCTGCTTTCCTTCTAAGAAAAAAACCACACAACAAAACAGACAAACAAGAAACTACACATAAACACAACCAGCTGACCAGCCAAAAAAAAACCCAAAACATCAAAACAATCACTATCCTTGCTAAGAGCAAGATTTCCAAGAAATACTGACTTTGCTTCTTTGACTACTCCACTTGACTTTCTAAGGTTTTTACTTAGGATTCTCTGCTTTAGCGCAGTATTTCTAGGAGGCAGTAATGCAACACTACTCTGAAGAGGTCAAGTAACACGATACATGGCTTTTTCTTCCACATTAGTGGGGTTCAGATCTTGCCAATGTCAGTAGTGACCAAAAGCTGTTGACATCAGGCAGCTGTTACATGACCCATGAGGAATGAGCTGGTATCCTCAGTCCAGTTTTCTTCTGGACAGGTATTCCTACCTTCACAAGAATAACCAAGCCCAGACTCTGGCTGGCAAGTCTCAGGAGTTAGAAGCAGCATGGATAAGGAACAGCTTTCTCAGTCCTGAAGGAGAACAAGAGCTTAAAGACAGCTCTGTTCAGGTGAAAGCTGCATCATACCTCTAACAAAAAGGCAAGGAATTTCAATTCGTAAGTACAAGTCAGTATATCCCACAACAGTATATTGTCCTGAGCCTTGACCCCACAAACTTCTGAACGTACTGCATAGTACCAGTTATCCTATTTGCAGTCAAAAGACCAAAGTATTGCTCCTCTATGGGATCAAAAAATCCAGCGAGTAAAGGTGAATTGTTTAATATGCATCACAACATGCATACCATTTTAAGGAGAGAACAAGAGTAAATCGAAAAACCATAGCCATAACTGCATCCTCTGGATTCACTCAGCTATGGATTAGCTCAACAAAACAGATGGTTTTAACAATTTCAACAACAGTTAATTTGCTTCTGAAAATTTAACACTGCACACAAACTTGAATTTCTTCTTTACACTGTTCATTACACAACAGTGTCAGATCTGCATAACAGAGGGAGGAGATCAGGGCCTTGTAAACATTAGGGGCTCCTAAGCAGTTTTCCCGTCCTCCCAAAATTATGCTTTATTTTTGAGTCAAATCAGTCAAACATAGTTCATACAATTCGATAAGCAAAGCAAAACGAGTGTGAGATGAAGTCCTCGGCTATGGAAATCCCCCACTTCTCAGTATATTTGAGTATTCTAACCATGAGAAGGAAAAAAAAATCCCACAGCAACCCCCTGAAGAAGCAGCTCCAGCCACAAGCACCCAGCACAAAGCTGCTGGAACTGTAACCCCCCCAAGCCCGTCCCACCATTATGTAACAGTGCCAAGCCAGGATTTTCACCAGCCAGCCCAGAATTACTGTTAGAAGGAGACATCTCCTAACATGCACCAGCATTAGAAAGTGTTTTTCTAGAAGTATCAACAAAACATAATAAAAACAAGGGAAAAACAGTGTACATTCAAATAGAAGAAAAAAAATTAATCTAGAGTGTACATCCAAACATTAAAAGCACTTCCTTTTCAAGTAAGGTCTTATGTGATATTCTAATATAAAAGTTGTTTTTTCAGGTTATATTTTAGCAATGCCAGAATAGCTGGTTTTCCCCTCTACAATAACAAAACTCTCCAACTACTTGCATAGGTGTTTACAAGGGATCTTTTTATTAAATTATTCTTTATTCATTGAAGTTTGCAAGTCTATTTCAGTTGTTCATCTCAACAAAGTACAAGTCATGTCCTATAGGACACAAAAAACATCGTGATCTTTTCCTACCTCTATTACCACCAAATGTTTTCTTACTAGATTTTCTTTATAGTCTATATGAAGACAGTATGAAGGTGTCTATGATGCAGCAAAGTATAATCCTATTAAGAATCAGTTTACTGTGCACTAGTCTCTTCAGATGCTATTTTAAGCCCTTAAAAGGATTTCAATATTTAATAGAGGACTGAACCAGTTAAACAAATCTTCACATGACCAAAACACTGACATTATGAGACAATAGTTACCTGGGGAGATGGACACCTAAGCAGCATGTATGTTCTGCTCTTTTTATTTAAGACTAACTCAGTTTAATGAAGCTGATTTCTATTTCATTTGCTTTATAAAAATATCTAGCTATACATAACTTCTAAGTTTTCTTAGAAATACTGTTTTTAGATGTTTGAGATGTTTACATGCGTGAAAAATGCAAAGACCAATTGCTGACAAAACAGATTAAGATGTGCTGAAACTACAGAGGATTTTGTAAATATTGCGATAATTCCTACTCAGGATGAAAATCAACTTAAGCCAAAGGAAGTTCTGCCATAGCAAAGATCAAGACATTTGGTCATGTGTTCGGACCATGGCAGATTAAGGAAATTTCAAAAAAAAATAAATTAGGCATCCCATAATCACGAAGAAGTCCTCCCAATAGGATGGTCATTTGTTGTTTCTACAGAGGAAAAGTATCAGCTAAACATGGCTGTTTCAGGCTTCTAAAGCCTCCTCATCATGTGATGTAACACACTGACTACTTAAACAAACAGCAAATATGCCAAATATTAAAAGGAAAAGGTGAATTTCCAAGTTAATTTTTTAAAAAATCTTGTAATTTTGTTTCTTACAACATCTGAAGATCTACAATTTCATTTGGAAGAGAATAAAATGAAGTAAGAGGGCAAAAGGCCTAAGAAGGTAAGTGTAAATAAAAACATAAATAACACATCTTTCCAAGTAATATTTACATTGAGTGTTTAAATTTGGTATACACTCATGTGAATACAGAAGTGTGTATCTTTCAAGGCCATTTTCATTTCTACCCTCCCAGGAAATTTACAAGTGGGATCTGTGCTGTCCACCCTAACAGCGGGTATTGATATAACCGGGTGAAACATACCATAGCCAAGGGTATGCAGCTATGTGACCAGCGTAGAAGGGAGGAAAAAAAACCGAATAAAAAACAAACAACCCACACACATACAAATCCTGACCACTAAATACACACGCACTTCATACAAACTGAGAAATGCACAAGTGCAATTTAAATGAGGCACTACCCCAGCAAGAAAGACCTTGGTCTGTACTGCAGGGCACAGCGTGTTGTTAACACAAACTCCAATTTGTTTATATGGCCGAGGCTGGCAGCACACGCGTACCTTCGAAACAGAGCAAAAATCATGGAGCCGATGAGCGCTTGTGCCGAGCACTCCCGCGCACATCTGCAGGCACACGCGGGGGCATGGCCACCGTACGCCCGCGGGATAACTCCACATCCACGCAGGCCGTGCCGTCAGCAGGAGACGGCGATGGAGGAGGAGGAGAAGGAGGAGGAAGCAGCCCTCGCCGCCGCCCACAGCGCCCACGGCCCGCCCCTGCCGCCCGGCATCCCCGCCGCGGGTGCCGCGGGCGC